>OZ038513.1:61214740-61237240 GCA_964036315.1 Acanthosepion esculentum | reverse complement strand
TATATGTTATGGATCCTTACGTATAACTACAGAATGAATCTCCTAACACTATGTATACTACGCCTCTCAAGAGAGATAGAGAGACGAATCGAGTCGAGCCGATAATAGTTCACTCCAAACCAGACTGACAGTCATACTAACACCTTCCACATCTTGTATTATTATTCCGTGTAATATATCTTCGTTATTTCTAGTCTTGTGTTCGTGTTGTTCTTCCGTGGTCCTAACCTGGACCATAACAATATATAGTATGCTTTATTTTCCATAATTTTGCAACACGTGCTTCCGGTCTTGCGAACTTCTTCAGGCAAAGATTGGATATTTCCACATATTATTAAAATGAATTAATTTTTGTTTTTCGATGTTAAACATTCTCTTTTTGTGTGGTAGTGACACAAATGTCTTTCTTGGACTGCCGGTGAGAAAGTTCTTTTGCTTGAAGGCTAATAAAATAATTAAGATTGGTCCGAGAAAGGGTGGTGAAAGATATCTGTATTCTTATCTTTTAATGACACCTGTGTGTTCTTAGATCTATTTCCATTGTTTTGTATTGTGTGTTTTTGCTAGTATCCGTACATATATGTATATTCCCTCTCCATACATACATACTACCTTATTATAAGGAATTAGAATACACATATATACATACATACATATTTTTAAGACATTTTTATGTTTATACATTCTTTTTATAGATACAAATATTTAAGTAAATGCTCTGTTTATAATAAACAGTATTAAACAACATTTACCGGCCTGAATGTCGGAGGAATTTTCACAGATATTATTAGTCCTCCGTTGTTTAATAATGTTTATTATAAACAGAGCATTTACGTAAATATTTGTATCTATAAAAAGAATGCATAAACATAAAAAAAATATCTTAAAAAATAATTGTCGGACTTTGTCCATTTCATAATACATACATATATACACACACAGATATATACACACACATAAATATATATATATATATATATATATATATATATATATATATATATATATATATATATATATATATATTCAAACATATATTGTAAAATATAACAGACAACGAATGTTTATTATGTTTGATCATGAGCCGTTCTAACGTTCGTATAGTGGCTTGAGTTTCGTGAGAAAATAAAGACAAAAACTGTCCAACATTTGGATATTTTTTATTATGCAGTTCCTCGATCTAAGCTTTCGGCTCGCATGAGCCATCATCAGAGTCGTTATATGGATATTACAACAGAGATGTTCACCATAAAAAATGACATCGTAAACTAAACTAAAGCCACTATACGAAGCTTAGAACGGCTCATGATCAAACATAATAAACGTCCGTTGTCTGGTATATTTAACAATATGTTGGAATATGTCTCCTGCCCCAATACACTATATATATATATATATATATATATATATATATATATATATATATATATATATAGGTGACTATACTTGTGTCGAAAAAACTTCGGATTCTTCATTTAACAATAGCCAAATCAATCTCGAAGGGAAAAAAAGGTTTTAACATAGAAAGAGCCAGGAACATGAAAGTTTATTTAAAATAATCGCCCAGATACAGGTTCAAGGCCCAAAGAAAAAACCCCGATACGAGTAAACAAGTAACTAACTAAAGAGCTCGATACAAACGTAGCGCAGACCTAGTCAAACCTAATGAGCCAGACAAACCTACCAACGTTTCATTTAGGCAGATCGTCAGGCCAGCTGACCCTGACGATCTGCCTAAGTGAAACCTTGGTAGGTTTGTCTGGCTCATTAGGTTTTGACTATATATATATATATATATATATATATATATATATATATATATATATATATATATATATATATATATATGAGTATGAATGACTGCACATGTAAAAGAACGTATGTATATGTGAAATTTCCATGGATGTGTATACAATATATGACAAAGCAAGATCTCTAATATTACCTTCAAATATCACTCCATATTAACTTAAAAACTAAACTTTAAGTAAGAGAAATTACTAATCTAAAAATAGTCGCAAATTAAATTCATGAATAAAATTCAAACTGTTAGAGATATTACCTTAGTAATCAATTACAACTAGAATTAAACTTATATTTTAAAATAAATTTTTAGTATTTTAATGTAAATTCTATGAATATTTTTATAATCGTCTATTTCATATTAAATCCCCAAAATTTTTGTAATAAAGTTTAAAAAAAAAACTTAAATCGCTAACAAAGATCAAATTAAATTCCTTATAGACTGTTTAAACATTCAAATTTATATCAAACATTATGATATTTATGAACTCGCAAAGCAAAACAACAGCGTCTATTTCGGGCCTTTCATTCTAAAGAAAGTTAATGACACTTTCTCACCATGATTCTTTCTCTCTTTTTCTCTTTATGTCTTTCTTCTCCTCTCCCTCTTCCATATTAATATATTACTTCCGTTAAGTTAACCGATTTAATGTGTCAATGTCTTGACTTCCTCAAACGATTTAAATTTGATAGAATATAAATTTTACATCTAACTCAATCATGTCTCTCTCCCCCCTCACTTCCTCAATTTACATATGCTTAGTACTGCCCGGAAAAAATGTGTAAATTTAGTTTCATTTTTCGTTTCAACCTTTGAAAGTAAAGTCTGATGATCCGCGGTCTTTTAAAAGGGCTGTGGTGAAATAATTTATTACATGGAGCCTTAAAGTGCTCTGTTTTTATTTTTATTTAATATATATATATATATATATAAATATATATATATATATATATATATATATATATAGAGAGAGAGAGAGAGAGAGAGAGAAAGAAAGCCAGACAGACAGACAGACAATTTCATTTATATTCGCAATTATCGAAGCTGTAATTATTACATGGTATTAAATTTCCCTGAAGCAAATCTGAAAACATCTCTTCACCCATTACGCCTTTAATCAAATTTAGTGAACCTGTCACATTTGTTTATCTATATTAGATACTTAATTGATTATTGATTGGTGGCTCTTATATATCGCTATCATATCTCAAAAGACGCACAACAGAATATAATTGAAAATAATCCATCCCCAAAACAAAACAATATTCAACAGAAAATAAAAGACGAAATATCAAAGATATTGTCCAGTATTTGATGTCAATTCTATTTAGAGATCAGCTGTTAGATACAATCATTAATTAATAGTGTCTTGTAATTGTCTAATTCAGAAGACGTAATTAATTTTAAATTGTATTCATTGTCACTTACGATTCCAAGTTGATTTACTTTCATTTATATACCAGCCAAATAAAGGTACAAATCTGGTGGCAGATCGGCCGATTTGGGGCTGTGTGCATTACAGTGCATCCTTTTTGAAATCATGCAAACCGTTTATGCAGAATGGTAGCAAATAGGAGATCGAATCCATCATGACGCATTTCACAAACACGGACAAGCACAGTGGCGCACACACACCAACAAGAGCGCATGGATGAATTTAACTAAGCCTTGATTAGCTTTAGGACGAGGCTACAACTGTGAGACAGAAATATTTCGTTAGAAACAAAAGGACGAAATACTGAACTGTTACGTAATATCAGTCCTCCTATATGGCAGAGAATGCTGGGCAATCTCCACATAGATGAAGAAGAGATATGAAGCAACAAAGGAAAGAGTACTGAACTGTTACGTAATATCAGTCCTCCTATATGGCAGAGAATGCTGGGCAATCTCCACATAGATGAAGAAGAGATATGAAGCAACAAAGGAAAGAGTACTGAACTGTTACGTAATATCAGTCCTCCTATATGGCAGAGAATGCTGGACAATCTCCACATAGATGAAGAAGAGATATGAAGCAACAAAGGAAAGAGTACTGAACTGTTACGTAATATCAGTCCTCCTATATGGCAGAGAATGCTGGACAATCTCCACATAGATGAAGAAGAGATATGAAGCAACAAAGGAAAGAGTACTGAACTGTTACGTAATATCAGTCCTCCTATATGACAGAGAATGCTGGAGAATCTCCACATAGATGAAGAAGAGATATGAAGCAACAAAGGAAAGAGTACTGAACTGTTACGTAATATCAGTCCTCCTATATGGCAGAGAATGCTGGACAATCTCCACATAGATGAAGAAGAGATATGAAGCAACAAAGGAAAGAGTACTGAACTGTTACGTAATATCAGTCCTCCTATATGGCAGAGAATGCTGGGCAATCTCCACATAGATGAAGAAGAGATATGAAGCAACAAAGGAAAGAGTACTGAACTGTTACGTAATATCAGTCCTCCTATATGGCAGAGAATGCTGGACAATCTCCACATAGATGAAGAAGAGATATGAAGCAACAAAGGAAAGAGTACTGAACTGTTACGTAATATCAGTCCTCCTATATGACAGAGAATGCTGGAGAATCTCCACATAGATGAAGAAGAGATATGAAGCAACAAAGGAAAGAGTACTGAACTGTTACGTAATATCAGTCCTCCTATATGGCAGAGAATGCTGGACAATCTCCACATAGATGAAGAAGAGATATGAAGCAACAAAGGAAAGAGTACTGAACTGTTACGTAATATCAGTCCTCCTATATGGCAGAGAATGCTGGGCAATCTCCACATAGATGAAGAAGAGATATGAAGCAACAAAGGAAAGAGTACTGAACTGTTACGTAATATCAGTCCTCCTATATGGCAGAGAATGCTGGGCAATCTCCACATAGATGAAGAAGAGATATGAAGCAACAAAGGAAAGAGTACTGAACTGTTACGTAATATCAGTCCTCCTATATGGCAGAGAATGCTGGACAATCTCCACATAGATGAAGAAGAGATATGAAGCAACAAAGGAAAGAGTACTGAACTGTTACGTAATATCAGTCCTCCTATATGGCAGAGAATGCTGGGCAATCTCCACATAGATGAAGAAGAGATATGAAGCAACAAAGGAAAGAGTACTGAACTGTTACGTAATATCAGTCCTCCTATATGGCAGAGAATGCTGGGCAATCTCCACATAGATGAAGAAGAGATATGAAGCAACAAAGGAAAGAGTACTGAACTGTTACGTAATATCAGTCCTCCTATATGGCAGAGAATGCTGGGCAATCTCCACATAGATGAAGAAGAGATATGAAGCAACAAAGGAAAGAGTACTGAACTGTTACGTAATATCAGTCCTCCTATATGGCAGAGAATGCTGGACAATCTCCACATAGATGAAGAAGAGATATGAAGCAACAAAGGAAAGAGTACTGAACTGTTACGTAATATCAGTCCTCCTATATGGCAGAGAATGCTGGGCAATCTCCACATAGATGAAGAAGAGATATGAAGCAACAAAGGAAAGAGTACTGAACTGTTACGTAATATCAGTCCTCCTATATGGCAGAGAATGCTGGACAATCTCCACATAGATGAAGAAGAGATATGAAGCAACAAAGGAAAGAGTACTGAACTGTTACGTAATATCAGTCCTCCTATATGGCAGAGAATGCTGGGCAATCTCCACATAGATGAAGAAGAGATATGAAGCAACAAAGGAAAGAGTACTGAACTGTTACGTAATATCAGTCCTCCTATATGGCAGAGAATGCTGGACAATCTCCACATAGATGAAGAAGAGATATGAAGCAACAAAGGAAAGAGTACTGAACTGTTACGTAATATCAGTCCTCCTATATGGCAGAGAATGCTGGACAATCTCCACATAGATGAAGAAGAGATATGAAGCAACAAAGGAAAGAGTACTGAACTGTTACGTAATATCAGTCCTCCTATATGGCAGAGAATGCTGGGCAATCTCCACATAGATGAAGAAGAGATATGAAGCAACAAAGGAAAGAGTACTGAACTGTTACGTAATATCAGTCCTCCTATATGGCAGAGAATGCTGGACAATCTCCACATAGATGAAGAAGAGATATGAAGCAACAAAGGAAAGAGTACTGAACTGTTACGTAATATCAGTCCTCCTATATGGCAGAGAATGCTGGACAATCTCCACATAGATGAAGAAGAGATATGAAGCAACAAAGGAAAGAGTACTGAACTGTTACGTAATATCAGTCCTCCTATATGGCAGAGAATGCTGGACAATCTCCACATAGATGAAGAAGAGATATGAAGCAACAAAGGAAAGAGTACTGAACTGTTACGTAATATCAGTCCTCCTATATGGCAGAGAATGCTGGGCAATCTCCACATAGATGAAGAAGAGATATGAAGCAACAAAGGAAAGAGTACTGAACTGTTACGTAATATCAGTCCTCCTATATGGCAGAGAATGCTGGACAATCTCCACATAGATGAAGAAGAGATATGAAGCAACAAAGGAAAGAGTACTGAACTGTTACGTAATATCAGTCCTCCTATATGGCAGAGAATGCTGGACAATCTCCACATAGATGAAGAAGAGATATGAAGCAACAAAGGAAAGAGTACTGAACTGTTACGTAATATCAGTCCTCCTATATGGCAGAGAATGCATTTACTCCGAAAGGGGAAAAAAAGCTTCTCCTCCTCTGCCAGTCCCTCAGGATTATTCCAGAAGGAGAGCCCTGGGAGGCTGATGACATGGGTACTTTTGGAAATACAATTACTGTGAATGGCGAAATTCTTCCAATATTGTTGAAGCGAAGTATACCTGATCTATAACTATCCATTTTCATTCTTTAAGTAATTTCTCCACCTCTGTGTGTAATTCAAAGGTTAAAATCCTTCACTTTCTTTGTGATTCTCCTTCGTCAAGTCGACAAAAATAAGAGATATTTTTCCATGATAAAATTATAATTCAATTTATATTAAAAAAGAAATCTGTTTTGTAATTATATCTTTTTAAGTGCTGTTTAATTCATTGTGTTGTTCTACTTATATTTGAATGTCATTTCTCCTATCTTATTTCATCCATTTTTAATTAAATTAATTTAATTAACCTTTAATTGAACAAGGTTGTTGGTAATCATTTTACAACCGCAACATTACAGTCTTTCACTTTGCCATAAATAGATACATGTGTGTTTGCCGTATATGTTTTCCGCGATGTGTTTTTTTCAGAACTTCAAATTCAAATTCTTTTCCTCGGTGTTTTTGTGATTAATTGCGCCCGGTCAAGGTTGATTAATGATGCAACAGTTGATGTTGGCGCCTATTATATATATATATATATATATATATATATATATATATAATCTTATAAATATAAGTAATTATACTCGTTTGGAAAAACCTTAGGTGTTTTGTCTTGTAAATGAACAAACCAATACCCAAGGAAAAATAAAGGATAAAATAAAAAGAACATGTAATTGAGGCGAAAACAATCGTCCAGAATCGAAGCTCAGAGTCCAAAGAAAAAACCTCCAACACGAGTAAACAAAAGTAACTAAGCAAAGTTACACTAAGAAGAGCAAATCTAATTATGAACCTAAAGAGCCAGGCAATCCTACCTAGGTTTCACCTATGCGGATCGTCAGGTAGGTTTGCCTGGGTCTTTAGGTTCGTAGTTATATATATATATATATATATAACTTATTATTATATTATCTTATATATATATAAGATAATCCTGGCTACTTAGGATTATCTTATATATATATATATTATAGTAATTCGTCGAGCTTAGAATCCTCAACAGAATGCAGAAATGGACGGCCACTACTGAGAATCGAACCCGGGTCGCTTGGATACAGCGCGAACGTCATACCAACTGTACCACGGGACTCGGTGACGAAGAAGATATAAACTAGACTCAATATAGCGCCGCTACTCACTCAGTTCCGTTCACCGATACCCATCCAATTATACAGAGTTATCCAGAGTCCCCGAATAACCTCGGAACCTGTGCCCCAAGAGCCACGACTACTATTTTGACCCTTAACCGCTCTATCAGTCGTGGCTACAGGTGTTTCCGGTTTCGCGACCGTCATCAGGCATAAATTGTCTGGGGTCTCTTGCTTGTGTGGCATGGAGCAGAGTCCTGTTGCCAGATATAGTTTATTTCAGCAGTCACCCTCATGACCCAGAGCAGCACTACCTCGTCAAGGTATTTGATGTAGGCCTCCGTGTTGAGTCTGAGGACATGTGCAAAGATGAATGGAGACATAATGTCGCTATTGGTATTGATCACTCCAAATACCTTCGTAATCACCATTAGACTCATCAAACTGATTCCAAAAACTCTGCATTGTACTCAGGTCAAACACTGAAATGTCTGTATTGCAGCTATCGGCGCGAATGTCAGGCAGCATAGCATGCCGTTTCCAAATTTCTGGCGGAGTGAATTAGTGAATTGCGTCATGGTGTTTTTTTTTCTCACAGACGATGCCAAACTTGCCCTACAATACTGCACAATTGACAAAATCAAAAGGCGCAATACCGTGAAATTAAATATATAAAATGGCGACAGTTTACCCATCGTACCCTGTATGCAGTGATTGTGCACCCATAGATTTTAATCTATATTGATTGAGAATTTGATGGAACAGAGTAAGGAACAAATAGAATATGGTAAGGCGTTCTTTACTATCATCGGTTAGTTCGATAAAGAGAAAAAAAATCTTCGGTTTTTATTCCCAGATTGTTATGAAGGGATGATGAGGAAATTGCAATGCATAAGGAATTTATCGGAAGATCAAATCTTTGTGTTGAAATATTTTGCAGCATCCTCCTAAGAATTTAAGATTTCCATCATAGCAAACATTTCTTTGAAGAGTAAGATCTTTCAAAATCCGGAAGAGATCAATTTAATCAGAGAAAAAAATTACATTTTCTATCCAGAATTCCACTTTCTTTCAAAAGAAATAAATTGGTTATTTTCCGAAGTATTCTTTCTCGTTAAAGAAATACGAAATTATCATCAGCCCTGCAAATGTTTTCAATCGTCGGGGGTAGCTGAGGGTAAAAGAAACATACTTTGATTTTTCTTCCTCATGATGCTTTCAGTGGGCTTTCAGATAGCTTGGCGGCACCCACCTCCTCTTCAAGTTCTTGACCGACAGCTTAAGACCACGGAATATACACCAGGCCTTCAGATTTTGAATTCAGTGTTGTCCTTCTCCTAGACCTAAGTCTCTCCTGCTATTTATCCATAGCTGGGGGGATATGAAATCATACCATAGATGATTTCATACCTATCCCCAATGTAAAGGAATGCAATGGCCTCGACTAGAATTCGAACTCAACTCCCTTATCCCTCGATCCGAACCGCCATCCATTATTCCGTCGAGCAATTGTTTTCGGCGATTTTTTATGTGATTTTTTTGCGATGAGATTTTTTGTACGATAACAAGTTTTATAACTTGGAAATAAATCTGTGAATAACCGAAATTAAATATGAAATCCAGCGAAAGTCGCCCATGAAAGAAAAAAATAATTGTTTGTACGGAAAGTAAGGACATACGTGCATCAAATTGTCTTTAAATTAACGACAGAAGGATTATCGTTGACTTTTAAAAGCTATGCTTGTATATTAATGCAATACGCAGAGATCAATTTTAAGTTCTTCCATAGTTCATTGTTGCACATCGCATCTAATCCTCCTTACATATTGTGATGAAGGCCCATTTAAGAGCCCTCCGCAGGATCTAGTTTAAATGCTGCCCAATAGGACGTCTTTTAAGTTGGCACACACACACACACACACACCCACACACACACACACACATATATATATATATATATATATATATATACATATATATATATATACGTGTGTGTGTGTCTGTGTGTGTGTGTGTGTGTGTGTGTGTGTGTGTGTGTGTGGACATTAAACTCCGAACCCAGATGCAATCATCAGGCCAAGTGCATTGTTGTCAACAAATTGATTTTTATATTTACATAAGATATCGAGTATTATTACCCATAAATATAACATTCAAACTATATATATATATATATATATATATATATATATATATATATATATATATATAAATCACCCACATTTTACACTTAGCGAACCATCTCTCTTTCCACCTCTCTAATGATATAATACATTCACTCCCCCTCTCTCTTTCAATCTGTCACAGTAGCTGCTAACTAAAAGAACAATTAGGTCAAACAGGCTGATGAGCTGTTAAACTTCAGGCAAGAACTAAAAGCAGATTCTTACACATTTGCAGAATCACGTGATAAGTACGGACCGTTGAGCGGTAAAATATCTGTACAATGAAGACGAGTTCGAATTCAACTCAACATACCGTGCTGCATATATCAAATGGACGGGTGAATTACCAAGTGTGATAATCACCTCAGACAGACATGTGTGACCCACTCAGTTGGACGCAAGCTACAACTTATACAGCGCTAAATCTAAATTCTAGATTGCTGAATATGTGAAGAAGAAAGTCAACGACCATCGCTTGGGGCCAATACTTATAAAATTGAAAAAAAAACTATATATCAAGATATATCGCTGCTCAAGCGAAAAGATCGACTGAAAATAAGAAGAACCAAGAGAAATATAAAACAAAAAAGAGAGAAAAGGGAAAAGAGAAAACCCTATTTTATTTCAGACCTGTAACCAAAGCTAAGAGAATATTTACTTTCCAGCTCAGGCATGAAATGCAGACATCTTTCCATATTGAAATAAATAACACACACATTTCCATGCATTCCCATGCATTCATTTTTTTTTCATGAATCGTCTCATTATAATTAAATCTTGTTACTTTGTACATTGGCGTTTGTTGTTCGTTACTATTGGTTCTTTTACTTCATTTGTGCATTTTACCCTGTAGAGAATCCTTTCACTAAGGAATGGTAAACCTGGTCATATACTTTGACAACAAACTGTTATTTTTAATCTTTTCTTTGTAAATTTTGTGCAATTGCTCCGTAGTTGTACACACACACACACACACACACACACACACACACACACACACACACACACACACACACACACACACACCATATATATATATATATATATATAATATATATATATATATAATAAATTAACTGATTTAAAATATGGTTATTCCGCTACACAGGAATTACCATGTTTCAAAAACCGAAGCTAGAAACTTCAAATTTAATGATGTAATTAAATTAAAAGCATTAGTTCTGTTTCATCTTCAAACGAATTTTGGAATAACTTATTTTTAAATTTACTGAGTTTTAAACTCACATACAATTCATCATTTTTTGTTACCAAAGATACAGAGAAATCCAATTATTTAGACAGATTTTAAATCAGTTAATTTATAATATTTATGCTCTGTAAATTTACATTTAGCACTGTTTTGTAAAAAAAAAATATAAAAAAGAACACTGGATTATATATCTTACTGTTCTTTCTTTTTACTATAATATATATATATATATATATATATATATATATATATATATATATATATATATATATATATATTATAGTAAAAAGAGAAAGAACAGTCAAATTAAGAATCCACAGTTCTTAGAATTTTCTTTTTTAATATATATATATATATATATATATATATATATATATATATATATATATATATATATAATATAAAGTGAACATTGAAGTCAACACTTAGAGGCGAGAGTGTGTTTCATGCCTGACAATTGCGTTTAGCATGAAACACACTCTCGCCTCTAAGTGTTGACTTCAATGTTCACTTTTATATTTAATCACGCTCTATCTCTGATATTGAGTACTTTATCTCATAAATATAGCACCCCTTAAGACTATATTTCTTCATATATATATATACATATATATATAGATATATATATATATATATATATATATATATATGTGTGTGTGTGTGTGTGTGTGTGTGTGTGTGTGTGTATATATATATATATATATATATATATATATATATATATATATATATATATGCACTGTTGTCCAAAATATTAAGGCCAATGAAAATAAAGAAAAATATACATTTTGCGTTGTTATACTGAACCACTTATTTGAATAGAGTTCCAAAAATGAAAATAATAAAAGGAAAAATAAAAATTAAAAACATTATTAGCATTTAATATGGGAAAGTTATAGGCTATAATTAAGAACAGATAGAAAATGCTGATATTTGAAAGTTTAACATTGTAATTATTTTTCTCATAGGCGTCTGGGTAAGTAGTCTAGCCATTTTCATTCACTTTCTCTCTGTTTTCGTTCTTATCATTTCTAGCATTGAGTATCCAAAAGTGGGAGAACAGAAGACTTGCCAAATTTACTGCAGATGATTAAGTGATCAAAGCACCTTTTTCAAATTACGGTTGTTGTAAATTTATTTCTCTTTTAATTAAAATAACTTATTTGAATCGAAATTATAACGCATGAGGTTGGCCAACTAATTCATTTAGCGTATTGTTTTGTAAAAGATCCCTTTTATGTTCTTTATATAAATTCCTCGAAGCTTCGTCTATATATTTCCCAAGGCATTCGGTGATGACTTTATAATGCAATCTGCCTATTAGATTTTCCACAGTGACACTAACGTCCTGGGTAAGACGATAAACTACGTTCACACCAAGGCCTCTGATCAGAAGGTTGTGAGGAACGTTGAACCACCTCTTAATTGATGGTGTTCCCAGGTTCACCCTGACCCGGGGTGGTAGCACCTGTTAGGGTCCCATCTATAGGCAAATAGTTAACCCCCAAACCCACAAATATTACAAGGAAAACAACATAAGAAATCTATTTGAAAATACTGAAACATTCAAAATAATCTTACCTTAAAAAATAAGTTTATACAAAAACATATAATACCTACAATTGATGATATACAAACTATCTCTATTTATAAAAGGCAGGATGTATGTGTGTGTGTGTTTGTGTGTGTGTGTGTGTGTGTGTGTGTGTGTGTGTGTGTGTGTGTGTGTGTGTGTGTGTGTCTGTCTGTCTGTGTGTTTGTGTGTAACGAATGCACGGCCGCAATTTTAGATGGATTTGCACCAAAATTTACATGCACATGCTCCAAGTTAGGAGTATGGCCAAGACTGACGTTGCATTTCCCAACTCCCATCGATAGTGGAAATAATCGATTTTTTCATGCTTCTACGGCAGTTTTCATGTAGTTTGCGGCCATTTTATACTGGCCAGAGCCTATAGCTGGCTGCCACGAATAGGCAGGAAGATTCTATTGGCCAGCGTGAGAGCCAACAGCTGACTGACACGAATGTTGACTAGCTTACAAGCATGGAAAAAAATCGATAGCTGCATTCGTCACGAGTGGGAAAAATTTAAATCTGCATGGCACTTTACTCCAATTGGCTCATTCGCTTGCTTAAACTTAACGTTGATTCTGATTCCGCAGAACTGGGTTGGGTGTGAAAAAGTATTTGTTGTTAACATTCTTTTTTCATTCGGTTTTTCCAGTTACGAGTCCTTTTTTAAAGCTGCTCGTTTTGTGTTCATTTTGAAAAAAATTGCAGTGTGAGATATGCAAGAAGTACGGCATGTAGCAACATCAGCACGACAAAGGGCACTCCTTTAAAGGCAAGGAAGGGCAGAAAAAGGTCAAGTGATAGCGATTGCTGTATGAATCGTACGATTTTTGAATCAAGCACGGGCAACGCCGGGCCATGCTGCTAATATATCTATAAAACTGTTGTATCTCGTGTTTTCAAGATAACAGAGGGGAATAAATAAGAAAGACAAATTCCTAGTTAAATAATGAAATAGAAGGTTTACTACACGAAGGTACACTTAACAATTGACCTAATGCTAACTCTCCTCGACTCCATATATTTCTCTCAGATAGTACTGCTATGTCAATAAGCATACACTTCTTGAATTTCTTATATTTTATGATAATATCAGTTCTTGTGGCTTATATTCCCCTGTTAGTTTTAATTGGCATGTGCCAATAGGATAGTTACAAGTTTATTTTGAATAACTGCGCCTGGTTGCTGCTCATACCATCTTTCAGTGGTTTCGATTTTGTGCTTCTTTCATATCTTCCAGTACCCATTTATCGCTACCTTTTGTCTGTGGCTATATTTATTTTTTGCCAGTTCCGGACATCCTGAGATAATATGGTCGGCAGTTTCATCATATTTTCCGCAGATCCTGCATTTCAGGTAAGTTTTATATGACAGTGATAGGATCTAGTTGCGAGGCTTTGGTCCTGAGCAGTAAATAATTAGGCTTTGTGCCTCAGCTTTCAGCCAGGTGCTCCTCAGCCACTGATGTGTTTTCCCACATCTGCTTCTTTTTAGGTATTTGACATGCAACTCAACATCCTCCCAGTTATTATTATTATTATTATTATTATTATTATTATTATTATTATTATTATTGTTTTATATCCTTTGATTTCTGGTGTGTACTCATTTCTTTCCGGGTTCAGACCAGAAGCCTAAGATTAGAAATGGCATCATGACATTTTCCACTGGGCAACTAAAAAAATCCCACATATTTTACATAAGGCGTGAGCTGTACTTGTCAATACAATTTTTTATATCTTTAAGGTATGGGATACTAGAGGGTTTTTTAATAAGTCTATTGGAAACTTTTTCATCCAATCCTTAAATGTTACTTTTGTACATTTATCTATGTCGTCACTGAAACATTTTACAGTATTGAGGAGACCCTTCAACTCAATGTCGTCTTTGGCAATTTCAGGCCATCCATGTAAAGTAGGTGACTGAGTACTTTCTTGTTTAGTTTTTAATCATAGCTATCATAGCTATTATTGTTTAGTTCTTGTGTAAGGGGTATTAAGGACATACAAAACAGAAGGGGTGACAGGGAGTCTTCTTGAAAGATTCCTCGTCGGATATTCAGTCGGTTAGAGATGGCAGTGCCTCTGGTGTGGTTTACGTATAATTTGGTTTTCCACATTCCCATACTATGTTTAAAGAAATTTACTATCACGGGGAAGGTTTTATACATTTCCAAAGTCTTAAGTATCTAAGAGTTTTGCACACTATCAAATACTTAACGGTAATCTATCCATGCTGTACTGAGATTTCTACCTCTTTTCCTGCAGTTTTCCAGGAACATTTTGTTTATCAATAGCTGATCTTTGCCACCATTTTTTTAATCTTTCCTGTATCCCTTCCGTTCAAGGAAAGAATGTTGTTTTCATCGAGAAAAGAGTAAGTACAGTTCGTCAGCGCAGAAATGATCAATTGATACGTGGTGGACAGGCATGTTATTGGTCTATAATTTTTCGGATCATTTGTTTCGCTTGTTTTAGTATGACGTATGCAATACCTTCAGTGATCCATTCGCAAATGTTTTATGGATTGATGACAGATGATAGAACCACAAATTGGACACATTGTCAATTCCTGGGGATTTCCATTTTCGAAATTTCCTTAGAACTTGCCTAACATAATTCTTGATAATATTTTCCCACACTTGTAGATGTTTATCCAACATTCGTTCTTCACGTTGGATCCATTCTGCCCTGGGCTACTCCAAATATTATCCCAAAATGTCTGCACTTTGTCAATAGATGATGGATTTTTGACATATATAGCTGTTGTTTTTTTTCCAATTTCCTTGTAAAATTTCTTATGGTCCGTTTGAGATATTTTATTTTGGCGATAGAATATACAACGTTTTTCGTATCGTCTTGTTCTCTGTACGTTTAACTGCAGTTTCTGTTTCAGCATTTTCTTGATTGATGCAATTTATTTAGTGATTTAATTTTATATTTCCGCTTGTCTTTCCTTCATTTGCGTGTTGAGACATTTTGGTTTGTAGTGAGCTCATCCAGTATCGACATCTCACATCTGATTTCCTTTATTTCTCGCATCAATTTTGCCTTCCAAGGTGGCCCTCTTTGTCTAATTTTTCATTGTCTTGACTTCCCAGTAGCGGCTTAAACTGTAGTGTATATGATATTGTTAACGTCTATGATGTTATTATTGTTATTATTATTATTGCTATTATTATTATTATTATTATTATTATTATTGTTGTTGTTGTTGTTGTTCCTAGTATCATCTTTCCAAAGAGTAATTTCAAGGACCTAATTACGATACTGTCAATACTGCATAATTAATGGACAAATTCCGTTTTGATTGAGCAGAGAAAAGACAAATGCTACTTGGTTTCAGTGAGAAAATGAATGAAAGAAAGAATGGAAGTTTTAGTGAAGTGGAAAAAGTTCGCAATTTTAAATCTTTTTTTAAAGTTGTTAAGCTCAAATATCAACATCTCACATCTGATTTCCTTTCAGTTTTGCCTTCCAAGCTGGCTCTCTTTGTCTGTTTTTTTTATCTTTTCATTGTCTTGACTTCTCACAACGTTTTAGAAGAAATCTGGTAAACCGAGGTACATTTACATTGCACAGGCTGCAACATGGGTTCACCAATTTCACCAATACTAAAGCGCAATCGAAATAATGTAGGCCTATCTCATTACCTAAGAATAACACTCGACAATAACCGGGACATGTTATACCTTGTTGATGTTCAAATTACGCGAAAGAGAAAGTGATACGTAATACCTATATTCTCATATGGCAGTGAATACTAGCCAATTTTCTTGTAGATGAGATCTGCGACAAAACGCGTAGATCTACATAATTCTTCTGTAGATCTACATAGAAGACATATTTCAATACTGTATCACAAAAAAAAATAATGCAAAAAAAAAACCGCAGAAAAATTGTCAAAAATCTACAACGTTGTGATTCGAACCCTGGTCTCGTAACAACTCTCTGACCCCTCTCCCGCAAAGACACACATCTTTTCATGATACTGTTGATTGCCACTTAGCAATTTGTCCATTTCTGTCTATGAAAAGTGCCAATTCATGCTGAGGATTATTCTTAACAACGTCGTTACTGGTCACTTCACTAATAGTTTATGGCAATAAAGACGAACTGGCCCCTACGATGACAGCGGGAAGATGGCAATAATAGCGCTAGAATAGGTGATTATTAGCTGCATCAATAATTCTTGCTTGAAAAAGTGGTTTTCATAATAGGAACAGCACCTGATCCGTAAAATAAAGGCTAAAAGCAATATAGAAAGAATCCAAAGTATATCTCATATCAATACGAATATGTAATGAGAAACTAAGCAAGACAATCTGAAAAATGCATAAAAGCATATAAAGCCGTGCTCGTAATTTAGTAGTTATCGTTGTGGCAATTGTCGTGTCGAGTGAAAATTTCGTATATAACCTTAGGAAATCGTATATAACCTTAGGAAATCCATCTCCTCTTCTATGATGCGGAGATGAGATTTCTGCTTCTAATAACTTTAACAGCAACGAAGCATAATTTGCTATTGGCGTATCGTAGCTTCCCTGATTCTTTTTTTTTATTTTGGCTCCTCGACTATATGAATTTAGACACAGTACTAGACTGGCAGCTAGGTCTCATTTCGCAGCTGACATTGATAGATGCAACCATAATTTCTATGCTAACAGTTTCTTCTCTTTCACTTCTCTTTTGTCGAACTCTCTTCCAGCTTCTTGTTTTCCAACTTTGATCTTCAAAAATTGAAATGCACTGTCAATCGCCATCTTCTGTCTCCTTGAAAGCGGATTGTTGATTGTTCTCTCTTCTTAATAATGTTTTTTTCTTCATATTTTTCCACACTCAGCAAACTCTTGCACCCCAGCGGCCTTATCGTCTTTTTTTGGAAACGAAGATGACATTGATACATTACATCAGGCAAGTAATGAGGAAAGATGGCTTCGAAAATTTAATACTCACAGAACAGATCGAAGACAATTGGGGGGGGAAAGGGGAAATAAGGCATAACTTATTTAATGTGCTTGAGTAAACGGATGGCGGAACGAGATTTAGTAGAACAAACAAGAAGAAAAAATTATTAACAGCTACAAAGGAGAGGAAAATATGGAGGACCATGATCGCCTACGTTCTGAGGGTACAAAAAAGAAAAGGAAGAGACATGGGAAAGATTAAATACAATATGTACTTACAGGTGGTCTCATATAAAAAAAATAATGAAAACAATAGAACAAGTAATACAAAGCACATGTCCTGTTTATTCACTTTCATTAGGATTATTTACATTATTCGGACTGTTATCCTCATCTTCATTGCCATATTCACAACGTTTCGGGGTCTATATCTCTGAGAAAAGGTATTATGATTACTTGCATTATTTACATTATTCGGACTGTTATCCTCATCTTCATTGCCATATTCACAACGTTTCGGAGTCTATATCTCTGAGATGAAGTATTATGATTACTTGCATTATTTACATTATTTGGACTATTACCCTCATCTTCATTGCCATATTCACAACGTTTCGGGGTTTATATATCTGAGATGAGGTATTATGATTACTTGCATTCTTTACATTATTCGGACTGTTATCCTCATCTTCATTGCCATATTCACAACGTTTCGGGGTTTATATCTCTGAGATGAGGTATTATGATTACTTGCATTATTTACATTATTCGGACTGTTATCCTTATCTTCATTGGCATATTCACAACGTTTCGGGGTTTATATATCTGAGATGAGGTATTATGATTACTTGCATTCTTTACATTATTTGGACTATTATCAACATCTTCATTGTCATTTTCACAACGTTTCGGCCATTGTTCGCTTCAGGTGACTGGAATTTCGACCTGAACCCTTTCCGACCTGGATAATACGATAAACTACATCCGACAGCAAGGACTTTGATCAGCAGGTTTTGAGGAACGTGGAACCACCTCTTAATTGCAGTTGTTCCAAGGTCCACCCTGACCCGGGGTGGTAGCACCTGTCAGAGTCCCAGCTATAAGCAAATAGTTAACTCCCCTAAATAGGTCAAAACACTATGAAATTGTAAAAATAGGTTTTTATACCAGCAATACTTTTTTGGAAAAATTATTCCCTGCAATACATATTTGAAAGTAATATTACCAACAATACTTTTATTTTTTTTTTAAATATGACCATTTATTAAAATCTTGTCGGCATTAAGTAATCCGCTGGGGTGATATGCCGTAAAACAAACCAAACTGAAAACATTATTCCGTTCACTGGTGTAGTTCCACGACTCTTCCGGATATCTCAGTTATTTCCCTTTAAGTCATTTCTTCAAGTTTTTTTTTGTTTAACCACTGCTGTCGCCTCATATTTAATTCTTTGGGTTTAGTTATTGGATCTGTCCAATGTCTTTATCCTCTGGCCCATGTCCTTGGGGACAACAGTGAATTAATTTGTGGTACTTATAAATCTAATGATTCAGTAACCGTTTCGTATTTTTGCATTTTCCAGTGATGTTTTCTGTCTATTATTTCAACCTCATGTCACCGGGGATGTGATCTCCCTTTTCCATGCGAAGTGTTGGCCCACTTTTGAAAATTGTCTTGATGTTATATAGACCACAGATCTTTTGTACTTTCTACGGTAATCTCTTCACGTAGAGTAGGCAGACTGAGGCTGTTTTTCTGAGCGTTGTTATCCTCATGGACCCTTCTTTCCCTGTTTCTCGGAGCTGCTGCCATGTACCCAGGGTAGTTGTTACGTTGTAGGGTACTACTTATACTGACCATCTCTTGTTTATATGTCTCTGGGTCGCCGCTTCTGACTTCTGCTCGATATTGTAATCAGAGGACGATCCCTTTCATTGCATTGTATGGGTGGCGTGAGTTGAAGTTGAGGTAATCTCTGATGAATGTGAGCTTGCAGTATACGGATATCATGCTAGGGAAAAGCAATAACAACACTCGACTATCCACGCGTTCATATATACAGAGATATGAATAGCTGGCCACTCGTATCCGAGGATACCTGTCTACAAGGCGGTTAGTCAATCCCTATTGGCTAACCGCCCTTCTAGACGCATGTCCAGGCGCATTTGTGTTCATTCAACACCAACGTTTATACTGCAACTATGTTGAGCAGACTTTAGTTACAGTTTTTGGGAAACAACGTGTTATTTAGCTTGATCAACAATTTGAATAAGGCCAGTACGTCTACCCAATTTAACTCACAAGGCTTGGGATGGTTTTCAGACACTTTCCAAAAGAAAAGAGCGTGTTATCTAGCTTGATTAACAATTTGAACAAGGCCAGCACACCCAAGCCCTCGGCCACGATGACTTGTGACTTCGTGTTAACACAGCTATCTTTCCGTCAAGCCAATTTCACTCATAAGGCTTGGGTCAAGCCGTGGTATGGTTTTCGGACACTTTCCAAAAGAAAGAGCGTGTTATCTAGCTTGATTAACAATTTGAACAAGGCCAGCACGCCCAAGCCCTCGGCCACGATGACTTGTGACTTCGTGTTAACACAGCTATCTTTCCGTCAAGCCAATTTCACTCATAAGGCTTGGGTCAAACCGTGGTATGGTTTTCAGACACTTTCCAAAGGAAAGAACGTGTTATCTAGCTTGATCAACAATCTGATCAAGGCCAGAACGCTCAAGCCCTCGGCCACGATGACTTGTATCTTCGTGTTAGCACAGCTACCTTTCCGTCAAGTCAATTTCACTCATAACGCTTGGGTCATACTTTGGTATGGTTTTCAGACACTTTCCAAAGGAAAGATCGTGTTATCTCGCTTGATCAACAATTTGAACAAGGTCAGTACGCTCAAGCCCTCGTCCACGATGACTTGTGACTTCGTGTTGACACAGCTATTGTTCTGTCTAGCCAATTTCACTGATAAGGTTTGAGTCAAACCGTGGTATTGTTTTCAGACCCTTTCCAAAGGTGCCACTTGTTGGAATCGATAATATCAGGTAGTCTTCTTCCCGACAAATCGACGATGGTGAGATTCGAACCCGGATCTCATTGTCAGAATGCGAACGTTCTAACCACTCAGCCCATATACAGATATAAGTATAAACAGAATGGGAGAGATAGATAAATAGATAGATACGTCACGTTTACACCGACGTAACGTAGCTACTCTGTGCCTATAAATATGTTCATGATAATCGTTTTGATGAGGTTATCTCTTTGCTACATTAGATTTTAATGGATTTAATCACAGTACTAGATTGGATGCTACGTTTTCTAGATGCAACCGCAAGTTCTATGCCAACAGATTGTTCACTTGCACCACTTCTCCCGTTTGTGAAAGTCTCTTCAGGATTTTTGATTTCCTGTCAACTTTCACCCTTAAAAATGTAAATGCAATGCCAATCCTTATCTACCGTTCTTTCTCTTTAATAATGTTTTTGATTTTTCGTATTCTCTCACACTCAGAAACCCGTTTCGTTTTTAGTGGCTTTATTCCCTTGCTTTGGGTTAAATGATGAATAAAAGACCTGATAGATACATTTGAGCAGACTGAGATAGATATGAACTGAATGATACATGATTTGCCTTGCTTCGGATGAAATATTAGATAGATAGATAGATAGATAGATAGATAGATAGATAGATAGATAGATAGATAGATAGATAGATAGATAATGCGCTGAGATAGATAGATAGATAGATAGATAGATAGATAGATAGATAGATAATGCGCTGCGATAGATAGATAGATAGATAGATAGATAGATAGATAGATAGATAGATAATGCGCTGCGATAGATAGATAGATAGATAGATAGATAGATAGATAGATAGATAGATAATGCGCTGCGATAGATAGATAGATAGATAGATAGAGAGAGAGAGAGAGAGAGATAGATAGATAGATAGATAGATAGATAGATAGATAGATAATGCGCTGCGATAGATAGATAGATAGATAGATAGATAGATAGATAGATAGATAGATAGATAGATAGATAGATTCCGCAAAATAGCGAAAATAAATATATAAAAGATTCCTTATTAATTATATACAGGAAATAATTATCAGTTAATTTAAGTTTCTTAATTATCAATTTGTCGATCAATAAATTCGAACTAACAATTAACCTCTCACTCACTCGTACAACAGCCTTATTTGTTTACCTGTGTTGATCGAGGCGGATAAAAAATATCACATTCAACTAAATTCAATAATCCTGGATTATCGATGGAAAACCGAATAAAGTAAACATTGCAAACAGTAATCAAGAGTAGTTGCCTAGAGCCGAAATATGAAATAAATAAATAAATAAAATAAATATGAAAAAGGCGATTGCGGGATGCGAAAAAGAATTGAATATGTGAATAAAAATTGAGTTAATATTCTTTTTTATGCGCCGTGTCCCTTCAGAACTTGGAGATCATGGTTCAATTCGATTTCCTCTTCCTTGTTGTTGCTCTTTGTAAATTTTGTCTGATTTCTGTCTCTCCTAATCCCTGTTCTTCTTACCATTTACTCAAGCTCCTTCATATCTTCTTCTTCTTCTTCTTCTTCTTCTTCTTCTTCTTCTTCTTCTTCTTCTTCTTCTTCTTCTTACTCCCCATCCTCTTCCTTCTTCTTCTTCTTCTTCTTCTTCTTCTTCTTCTTCTTCTTCTTCTTCTATGTGCTGTGTCCCTTCAGGGTTGGTGATCATGGCTCTCTTCCATTTCCTCTTCTTTGTTGGTGCTCTTTGTAAATATTTGTGTGTTTTCTGTCTCTCCTAATCCCTATTCTTCTTACCATTTACACAATCTCAATCGCTGTTACGCTCCTTCTTTCGTCTTCTTCTTCTTCTTCATATTACTCTTCCTCACTTTCTTCTTCTTCTTGCTCCTCCTCTTCTTCTTCTTGCTCCTCCTCTT
>OZ038513.1:61132240-61209740 GCA_964036315.1 Acanthosepion esculentum | reverse complement strand
GTTAAATTTCTTGAGGTTTCTCCGATGTATTCTTTGAGGCAATCATTACAGGTAATGGAGTTAAAAAAATAAAATAACTAAGCAGAGATCAAATAAGTCAATTACAACATAAACTCAATGCAGAGGAAAGTCAGAACAGAGAAGAAGGAGAAGAACGAAGAAAGGAAAAGAAAGAGAGAAAGAGCAGAGAGAAGAGTGAACAAAAAGTGAAGCAAGAATAAATGTATAATATTTATTTATGTGGGAGGAGAACTGAATATCGGTGGCAGAGATTTTGTAGATAGTGTGGGCACTGAAATCGATACTATATGATGATTTTCAGTCTCATCCATTAAGCGATCATTTGATGGTCTTTTGATCACACCAGGTACTAAGTTGCCCGGATGTGCACTTAAGGGATGAAACTGACAGTCATCATGCAGTGTTCGTTTCTGGGGCCACAGTTTGCACGAATACTTCAGGGTTAGAGGATCTGAAAGAGAAATCGGCGCAACACGTTATAATTCTGGTCGTGATTGTTACATTACATTTCGCATGAATATAATTGGGTACTCGATCTTCCCCTGATAAAAAATGACAGCGCAGAGTAGCCTCCCTTGACAGCTGACAGTCTTAGAGAATAAAAAACCTCCGCTCTCAAACCGGTTTAATGAATTCGTAGCACACTGCGAATCATTTCAATGCTAAAAGTTCTTTCCGAAAGTGTCGATGATTTCACACGAGCTTTATATGCCGGGTAACTGCAAAATTGTCCAAATCGTGTAACAGAATGGGATTGTTGTCCATCCCACAAAATGTTTAATATCTTTAACAAAAAAAACACTAAACTAATTGAGTTTTTTTCCATGTTTTCAGATAAGACGTTTAGCATTTGTAAAAAATAGTAAATTACTAAAAATTTCATTGTCCGTTATATTTAACAAAACATGTTTAAAAGAAAGGTTGTTGCCCAAATATAAATTATAAATATATTCCTATATATATATATATATATATATATATATATATATAAATATATTCCTATATATATATATATATATATATATATATATATATATATATATATATATATATATATATATATATATATATGGTGTCCATAAAGTTCGTGTGCATTTAAAAAAAATTATAATTTTATTTGTATTTGTAATAGAAATAATTTGTAAAAAGGATTAGAAAGAAGTAAATTTATATTTTTTTAAGGTTTTATCGAAATTTTATTTAAGTTTCCACATGTCCTCCATCATTAGCAATACAAAGGGTAATACGATTTTGCCGTTGACGGAAAACATTTGCCAACTGATTTACAGTAATGCCTGAAATCACATTAGTTATTTTAGCTATACTTAAAACTAGGTACATTAAACTTTATTACATTTTTACAGACTATTTCTATCGCAAATACAAATAAAGTTATAAACTTTTTAAGTGCACACGAACTTTATGGACACCCTGTATGTGGATATAGATCCGACAGTATGAGGAAAAATATGAAAAACAAAAAATCAGAAAATGCAAGTTTTTACATTAGATTCTAGTAAAATTCTTCTTTTTGATTAATAGTAATAAACTCTATTTTAGGAATACGTTTTCACAACATCGCCGACGTGACCACATTTCAAAACGGAACGCTGATCTTAAAATTCAGTCATTTTGTTTTGATTATTCTTCTTATGTCTATCGTCTTTTCTGGAATATCGTCTAATTTAATTATGTTTAAAGGTAAATAATAAAGATCGCATTGTACTTCGTTCGTATAGTGATTTTCCAAGCGTAGCTTAGATGTGGCATAAGGCTGAAAGCATGGGGCACAAAGTGAGGATCGAACTCACTACTCAGTTGTAATTGTTCTAGCGAATCAAGCTTGCTAACCATTACACCTCCTCAAGGTGCCCAACTTGGTTTGTGTAACTTTATAATCTTGTAAATAAAATAAAATATATTTACCAAGCCTAATTTCTCTATGGTTACAGAAAACCAATAGCTGTACACAGCGCAACAACAATTAAAAGACCTGCTATCCATTAGGATCGTAAGTGTTCAACATGTACTGCATCCATGACATTAGTGAATGTATCTAGGACAAGATAGACTGACGAAGAACATCTCTGTTCAGAGCGATTTTTATTCGGAGATTTCCCCCTCCTTGATTGTTTGCCTAGTAAAGAACACTTCTTCTTCTTTATGTCTCTTGACGACATAGGTGATCATGACCCTCCACGTCTTCCTGTCTCTTTCAATCGCTGTTCTACCATCCATTCACTCAAACCGATCAAGTATGTTACGCGGTGTTTTCCGCTGTTCCTCTTTCTCTCAATTTGTCCTGTGAGTATCAGATTTTCTAAGCCTTCTTTCCTCCTTGCGTGACCCAGAAATTTCAGCTGCCTTATCCTGATGTTAAATATAAGTTTCCTTTTTGTTTCTATTCTCTCCAAAACCCTGTCGTTGCTCACATGTTCTGTCCATGGTATTCTCAACATCTTTCTGTAGAACCACATTTCTGTTGCTTCAAGCCATTGAGATTGTCCATCATTCGCTGACATACAGGAGGACAGATATCACATAATAATTTTGGACGTAGGCGATTATGGCCCTCCACATCTCCCTGTCCCTTGTAGCTCTTAATAAGTTTTGTCTTTTTTTGCTATTTCTCCCAAACCCTGTTCTATCACTCAAGCTCATCAGCTATGTTACATGCGGCTTTCCTCTCCCTTTTTGCCCCTCAATCTGTCCTGTGAGTATCAGGTTTTACAAGCCCTCCTTCCTCATTAAATGCCTCTTCCTGATGTTAAGTATATTTTTTGTTTGCATTTTCTACAAAACCCTGTCGTTGCTCACATGTTCGGTCCATGGTATCCTCAACATCTATCTGTAGAACCACTTTTCTGTTGCTTCAAGCTTTGAGATTGTCCATCATTCGCTGACATACAGGAGGACAGATATCACATAAGGCGATCATGGCCCTCCACATCTTCCTGTCCCTTGTAGCTCTTAAGAAGTTTTGTCTTTTTGTTATTTCTCCCAAACCCTGTTCTATCACTCAAGCCCATCAGCTATGTTACATGCGGCTTTCCTCTCCCTTTTTGCCCCTCAATCTGTCCTGTGAGTATCAGGTTTTCCAAGCCCTCCTTTCTCATTACATGCCTCTTCCTGGTGTTAAGTATAAGTTTCTTTTTTTGTTTCCATTTTTTCCAAAACCTCGTCGTTGCTCACATGTTCGGTCCATGGTATCCTCAGCATCTTTCTGTAAAGAACACAGATTCATCAATTACTTGCGTAGATAGGAGTTCATAATTTTCTTTTTCACCGACTGGCCGCCAACCAAAGCAAGATATGACATTCTGCCCTGCTATTTATCACATTGAAAGAGGAAGAATTAATGTCGTTTACAAAACTATTAGCGCAAAACAAATGAACTGGGTACGATCGGAATTTGAAGTCGCCACAGCTGTTTCATTTTGCGCCCCTGTAACCGTAACACTAACCAAATATCCGCGTACAGCAACCGGTGTCTGAAAGCGCTCACCCAGCTCATGAGTGACCATGTAAAACTTAACTTCCGTGGTTCGATGGCGACCTTAGCTGTTAGTCACACTTGAACATGGGCCTTAATGTTTTTATCTTTTTGTCCCGATACGTCTCTTCAAGATGTTGACAAACTAAATGCGCCCTATAGGTTTTTCTCCGCTGATATAAAGTGGAAAAAATATATTGAATTAATTGCGAGGTCTGCTGCTCGGAAAGTTAGATCACAGTATCGTGCTAGACAATTTTTCTCGACAGATTTGATCTTACAAGTATAAGTCAAAAATTATCCGGACTTTCGCTATATCTTTAGTCGTGTCACGCTTCGGCCCATGCATGCTTATAGTTGGTACAATTGTGGTCATGGTATCGATGTTTGAGTTTATTCGCGCCAGTTTTCTTGCTGCTGTTACAATGTAAACATGACCGCACCGCTAGCAGTGTTCACCAAGGAATAACAAAGAACAGTGAAATGATTTTTTTTTTTTTAAGCCACCGCTTTGCACGGGTTCCTTATTGCCTGTATAATAGCCATAATTTCTTAGAAATGATAGCGAAGAGGTTTCCCGGAGACTTTTGCACGTTTTTGTATTGAAAATAGTCGTTTTCCTGGACTGGCTGTCAACCAAGTTTATAGAGGCCAGTTTACCCTACTATTTCATTAATAGGCACTGGGGATGGGAAGAAATGAATCTCTTTCTTTCCCACGTGTATTAGAACGTAATGAATGCAATAGATTCACCCGCTTTTTAATTCCGCGCCAATAACCGTCACATTCCTCAGATATTTTATTAGCATACCCGTAAAACCAATTCAGCATTTAACGAGTTATATTTCTTCCTTAATTTACGCTCTTTTCAATCGATTCGCTTAGCAAATTGCCAATAATCTATTTGAAATGTAAGAGCTTACGTCAAATATGGCGCTACGATCGACCTGAAATTTACAAATCATTATTTAATGCGTCTTTGGTTTGAAATAGACGCGCCAGAAACAGAATTCCATTGGCCAATAATTCTGGTTCGGCTTCGTGTACCTTAAATTGCACTGTATCAGAATTATGACCACGTGACCGATCGAATGGATCGATACGGATGATCTGTGTTGACGTCTATTTATATGGTTGGAAGAAGAACAAATCAGTTAAAAATCGGCCAGTTAAGTGCAAAAAAAATAATAATAATGATCTCAAAAAGCCTGTCGGTATTTCACATATTTTTTTTTCTCCCAAGGAAATGTCTAAGGCGTTTCTAATCAGGCAAGAGAATGCAACTTCCGGATGCGGTCGGCCATGTTCGATTTACATGCATATTCAATAAAGCAGACGTTAATTTTAGTCATTAAATCCATATTTAAGATCTCTAGAGAAACTAATATGAAGCTTGGAATTAGTAATAACATTTGATGAAGAACATAAAGAATGGCCTTGGCTGACTTGCTGAAATTCAGTAGGGTAACTATATCAAAATTTGAAGAGATTACTTACCGTAAATTTCGGTATAAAAAAAAATCAAGAGATCATAGCAAAATGGAACGAGGTTGAAACTGTGTAACAAATACGAAGCTTAACAGACGCCAGTTCGTATTTTAACTCGAAGTACCCTGTCAGAACCCTAATTCTTTAAGCCGAACGGAAGTGCTCAGTTCGAAAGGTCCACAGCTCACTCACTTCAGGAGACCGTATGAATTTAAGCGCAATACTAAACTGACGTTGAAATCTCATAAATTTACAGCTAAGCTGGCTAGATGTAGCCGTAACGTCTATGCTGACAGTTTCATTTCTCGCACCTCTCACCTGTGGAAATCACTTCTTTTCCCATGCTTTCCGGCTAACTTTAATCTGCAAGAGTTTAAATGCAATGTTAATCGCTATCTACTGTCCACTTGACTAGACTTTTCTCGTTCTACTCATTACTAATGTTTCTGTGAAAAAAAGACTTGAAAATGAAACCGTACATGAAACGTGTGAGGCACCTTTTTACTCCGTGACAGAAAGAAGGTTAGAGAAACCAAGGATCATCATGCATACGATGAAAAATTATCCTGGAATTATATATATATATATATATATATATATATATATATATATATATATATATATATATATATATATATATATATTTGAACTTCATTTCAATCATTCATGAGATTCCCAGCCTTAGCTATAATTAATTAATGAACATGTCATTTTCGTTTATGATCGATTTCATCACCATTTTTCCGTTAAGCGCGGAGAGCAAATATACATTCTCATTGCTCAAAGTAGAGTCCAATAGTATCATAAAAACTTGAAGAATTCCAGTAAGATATCTTTAATCATTTCTATGATACAACCGTTCAAAATTCAAAGCTTGATCTAAAAATTGAACAATTTTGCTGTTACACAAGTTGGACAATTTTGCTCATATATATATATATATATATATATATATATATATATATATATATATATATATATATATATATATATATATATATATATAAGCTACGACGCGTTTTTCGCTTCCTTGGTTCGTAAATAAGAATTTGTCGTTACTTTGATCTTATTCAAACAGCAACGGCGGGCCATTATTGTGGTTTCGTATATGTGTTGTTTTGATTTATTAAAATTGTCATCTTTGAAAGCCGAAAGCTCAGATTGGGTTCAAACATGTGTCAATATGGTGTTTTCCTTTCGTCTTTCAACGGTTGCGTATAGGATACAAGTTCGAATCCTGTCGGAGGACGAATATCTTCTATGAAACATTTCTCAGACAGTCAGGCCGGTAAATGTTATTTAATACTATTTATTATAAACAGAGCATACTTGTATCTATAAAAAAGAATGTTAAACATAAAAATATATTTGAATATTCCGATGGTGTTTTGGAAAATCCACAGTTAAAATTGTTTTTGTTTTTTTACTGGAAATATATGAGTATACACAATGTGTGTGGATAGATTAATGTTTATCGGGGAGGAAAAAGACCATTCGAAAACAGAAATTCATGAATATCCTCCACAACTATAGGGGTTAAACAGCGGGTGGTAGATTGGGTTTGTTTTTAGATTTTGGCTGCCACTTCATTTCGAAGAAGAAAAATTCTGAATTTAGAAACGTCGAAAACGCAATGGTTCTTTGAATCAAGTCATTCCAAACGAGGCGAAAAGACGGGAAGGAAATAGAATTAAAAGACGTTAGAAGGAACCGTAAACCCAATTCTAAACAGTAAAAATATGATAACCGTCTACTTCTGTTCAAAAAGAACCTGGAGGAGGTTGAAACGTGTGGTAGACGAACCTAGCTACTCTTCTTGAGGAGAAAAATAAATATATAAATAGCAAATAAAATTTCGGTATTCCGATTGAGACAAAAAAAATAGTATTTAGGCAGACTTTGGATTGAACCGTAAATACTAAACATGAAACAAAGGATAAACCTCTACTCCTGTTCAAAGCCCGGGAAATATGTGGAACCGAGCGATAAGCGAAATTATCTACTGTTACGAAAAAAAAGTTTTATATCATCCCTAATAAGTCATTGCAGTTCACAGATACTCACAAATTGTTGTGGGGATCTCCCCTTTTACACAAGATGGACTCTCGTCTAAAGTATACTTATACTGAGTTGGAGACAGGGGGGAGATACGTTGAGACAAGGTTGAGATACGTAGAGTCCAGAGAGACAGAGATAATTCCGACTCCACTTACAGAGACTTGTACTTTCTACTAAGCCGCATTCCTGGACTACTAATCTTCATTTCAAGTTTGTATTCTTACGTTCAATACACTTATTTTCCTATTTCAATTACTGGCGTTGTTTATTTATTTGTACAGGATTCCATCCCCGGAATCCACAACACAAATGTAATTTTGAAGGACCATGATAACCTACGTTCTAGCAACGCCTTCAATCACTGTGCACACACACACACACACACAGATATTATTTTATTTGTTTTTTTTTTTAACTATAACTCTGACGGTGTGAAAAAAATAACGGTATTACAATTTATTAGACAAATTGATATTTGGGAAAAAAAATCAGTAAAAAAGAAAAGACGAAAAACATCCGTACTGCTTGAAAATAATCAATCAGCACTGCAATGTGTAACCAAAAGAAAAAAAAACACCGACAGAGTACCTCAGATTATTGTAAAAGCGCTCAAAACACTAAGAGGAGCAAAATTGAAATACCTAAAGAGCCAGAACCTATCTACCTAGGTTTCACATCACGGATCATTAGGATGTTACTGACTCACAGGAAGTAGTATGCACTCAACTGCCTCATGGAAGTAATGTAGCTATTTATACTCTTTGTGACTTCATAGGTAAATGAGTTACCTCATCTCCCTGTACCGAAGAGGTTTTATTTTCCTTGTTACTTCTTTTGGGAGCTTTTCTCATTTCACTATCTTCCCAATGAGATTGTCTAGATATGGGAGATCTTGATCTTTTTTCTGCTTTTTCATAAGAGTGTTGCTCCAACAATTGTCTTTGTTCATCTTTAGTGCCTATAATATGTCTCGATTTCATTGTCTAGTTCATCTTGACTTGACGTGACACTTTCGCCTACATTACTTTACAGCTTACTATACATTTCTTCATCGCTACCATGTTGCAATCTAACTTGGTCTGCATGCGCTAATATCGCATTTCCTTTATTATTTTCTACTATCATAATGTTCTGTCCACTTTGTATTATGAATCTTGCCTCTTGTAGATTATATTCACTATTCTTTTTATACGACAGTTTTTCATTTCTAATTAATCTACCTATGATGGAGGACGGGCTTTTCGTTCTTCCAGGTTGTGGTATTGTCCTATAGCTTTGTGTCGAATTTATTCAGTGATAACTTTTTTTTATCATCAAACGTCATTTCCTGCAACTGGCTTGGGTGTGCAATTGGTGATAATTTTATAATAGCCTCACAAACATAAGAGATCAGTCATTTGGTTTGGTTTGGTTTGCTTTGTTTTACGGCATATAAACCTCAATGGGTTATTTAAGGCCGAGACAATTTTCATTGTTGGTAATATTTTTTTTCCAAAAATGTATTTCTGGTAACATTTGTTCCTTCACAAAATCTATTTCTGTAATATTTTTCCTTCGCTGGTAATATTTTTTTTAAAAAAATGTATAGCTGGTAATATTTGTTTTTTACAAAAATGTATTACTGGTAATTTTTGTTTTTCAAAAATGGATTGCTGATAATAATTTTTTTTACAAAGTATTTCTTGTATTAAAACCTATTTTTACACTTTCATAGCGTTTTGACCCTAGTTTGGGGGTTAATTATTTGCCCATAACTAGGACCCTAACAGGGGCTACCACCCCGGGTCAGGGTGGACCTGGGAACACCGGCAATTAAGAGGTGGTTCCACGCTCCTCAAAACCTCCTGATCAGAGCCCTTGCTGTTGGATGTAGTTTACCGGATTACCCAGGACGCGGATGTAGTTTATCGTCCTACCCAGGACGCGGATGTAGTTTATCGTGATACCCAGGACGCGAATGCAGTTTATCGTGATACCCAGGACACGGATGTAGTTTATCGTCTTACCCAGGACGCGGATGTAGTTTATCGTCTTACCCAGGACGCGGATGTAGTTTATCGTCATACCCAGGACGCGGATGTAATTTATCGTCACACCCAGGACGCGGATGTAGTTTATCATCATACCCAGGACGATGATGTAGTTTATCGTCATACCCAGGACGCGGATGTGTTTACCGTCATACCCATGACGCGGATGTAGTTTATCATCATACCCAAGACGCGGATATAGTTTATAGTCATACCCAGGACCCGGATGTAGTTTATCGTCATACCCAGGACGCGGATGTAGTTTATCGTCATACCCAGGACCGGGATGTAGTTTATCGTCTTACCCAGGACGTGGATGTAGTTTATCGTCATACATAGGACGCGGATATGGTTTATCGTCATACCTAGGATGTCAGTTAATTGGTTTTCTCCAACTAATTTTAAATTCTTCAGCTTCTTTTGTTCTTGCTTTAGCTTCTAGTATCCTAATCCACGATTGTGCGTATTCATAATTATCAAGTGACAATCGTAGGTTCGTTTCTTTTGAAATCGTCGACGCCATTATAGTGTTACTGACTCTCGGGAAGTAGTATGCACTTAACTGCCTCATGAGTAATAGTTATAGCTATTTATAGTCTTTTTCACTTCATAATGTAAATCTTCATTTTCTGTCTCTTTAATATTTTTTTTTATTTTTCTCATATTCTATCTGACTCAGTAAACTTTGCTTCTTCGTGGCTTTATTACCTTGCTTGGGGTGAAATGATTAAAAAAAGGAATTAGGAAATATGGAACAACTAAAAAAATCCTTAATTTTTTTTTTGCCATTTATTTAGTTTCATCGGAAAAGTTGAGGAATGCTGTAGGGAAAAATATGTCAGTTGCAATTATGATTTCATGTTAATATTAAAAAAAAATATAAAAAGCAAAAGATGTATATCGTTTCCATCTTCGAAATGTTCAAATTAATATTCCTTTAAGATATAACATTATTCTTCTATCGACCGAGAAGAAAAATCCATGGTCTATGGAAAAATATGTGGTACCATTTTTTTTCTGGAATTAAACATTATTTTATTGTCAATAGAATAATCTTAGAAAAGAAAGCTTGGATAATCCGATTTCGTAATTCATTTTGACAACTTACCAATCCCGAAGAGAAAAGAATTCTTCAGCTATGCAAAGTTTAATAAATTATTAAAGCCAAACACAAATACTGTATTATGGAAGGCTAGACCAGAGAAAAAATAATGTTATTTTTCCTCTGGACATAATAGCAAAATAATAAAATTTCAACAGGGAAAACAAATCAGTAATTTTGTTCCCTTTTTCTTTTTTTCACTCCAAAGAAGGGAACTCCAAGGAAATGTGATCCACTCTAATAAACAATGCAACAAATCCAGTCATTTCGTCGCCTCTGCCTTTCATTTTCAACATAACATAAATATTAAAGAAGACAAGTCATTTAAAACGAATTGATTTATACAAAATGTTTTCCTTAACTTGGTGATGGTTGTCACAATATTTCGACCGTAATACAACCCGGTCATCTTCAGAAATTTCTAGACGAAGCCTTTATTAAATCCTAAGGGATCCGTTCTTGTTCCGCTGAGCATACAAGGGGAGGTAACTCATATTGCCTACTTTTTCCTCGTGATGCCGTTTATGCTCGTAACCTCGATTATATATATATATATATATATATATATATATATATATATATATATATATATATATTATAAATTAATTGATTTAAAATATGTTTTTTTCGCTACACAGTGATACCATGTTTCAGAAATGGAAGCTAAAGCCCCTGAATTTAATTTTGTTATTAAACCAAAGACATTATATATATATATATATAAACATATATTGTTAAATATAACAGACAATGAAAGTCTATTAGGTTTGATCAGGATCCGTTCTAAACTTCGTATGCTTGCTTTAATTTTGGGTGAAAATAAAGACAAAAATTATCCAACATTTGGATATTTTTTATTACGCTGTTCCTTGATCTAAGGTTTCGGTTCACATGAGCCATCTTCAGAGTGGTTATACGAAAATTTAAATAAAGATATCCACCATCAAACACGATACTCTGTTATGTTGATATAGAAGATTGCTATGCGACGATAATAGACGCAGAATAGCAAATGCAGGTCGTAAATTCATGATGGGGTTCTATGACGTCATACCACATGAGAGACCCAAATATTAACAACAGAAACATATGTCTTGATGCAATGTATATTATTTACATTATTCGGACTATAGTCCTCATCTTTGTCGCCATATTTATTACAACGTTTCGACCGTTGTACGCTCCGGCCTTCTTCAGGTGGTTGGAATGTCGAACTGAACCCTTTATTTCGCTCACTGGGGTAGACAGTTCTAGTTCCACGTGCCATGTTTTAATGGATGTCAGTCATCAGTTTTCTCATGTTAATATCCCTCTCCAAGTTTTCCACTGCCTTAACTGGGTATTGAACTCACACTCTTTTGGTCCTGTCACTGGATATAACTAACGCCTTTATCCACTCTGCCATGTGTCCTTGAAGACATAAAGGGTTCAGTTCGACATTCATTGAGGACACATGGCACAGTGGATGAAGGTGTGAGTTAGATCCAGTGACATGACACAAAGAGTGTCAGTTCAATACCCGGTTAAGGTAGTGGAGAACTTGGAGAGGGGAATTAAAAGGAGATAAATGATAACTGACATCCATTAAACATGGCACGTGGAAGTAGAACAGTCTACCCAGTGAGCGAAATAAAGGGTTCAGTTCGACATTCCAACCATCTGAAGAAGGCCGGAGCGTACAACGGCCAAAACAATAGTACGAATAATGTAAATAATGTACATAATACCTCATCTCAGAAATATAGACAGATACTGAACGGCCGAAACTTTGTGACAAATATGGCGACAAAGATGAGGACAATAGTCCGGATAATGTAAATAGTGTACATAATACCTCATCTCAGAAATATAGACAGATACTGAAAGGCCGAAACGTTGTAATAAATATGGCGACAAAGATGAGGACAATAGTCCGAATAATGTAAATAGTGTACATAATACCTGATCTCAGAAATATAGACAGATAGTGAAAGGCCGAAACGTTGTAATAAATATGGTGACAAAGATGAGGACAATAGTCCGAATAATGTAAATACTGTACATATTACCTCATCTCAGAAATATAGACAGGAAATGTAATATGTTGTGACTAGATTGAAATGTAATTTTGTTGAGTGTGAGTTGCTTTGTTTTAAGATAGATAGATTTAAAGGCCTAAACTAGGGATTGAACCAACTACCGCCAGATAACACGTATGCAGGTAGTTACCGTAAGCAATTATTAAAAAAGTAAACAAATATAAAGCGTTTACTTTAATTGATCTCTATACCCATCATCACGGGTCGTTCCCTGATCTTGGCTTCGTGCCACAACTAAAAGAAGCTTATATTATCATTCCTATAAACGAAACGTAGGGTACCTCATCAGGTCCTTTCTCTTGAGTTAAAAGTCAGAGAATACTTAAGGACAATTAGACATGTTCAAGATCATTTTTCTACTAGTCAAACCACAAGATGTTCAACTTTGAAGACTTGCTTTGGTTAGGGACTCGTGGAGCTTAATTTTATTAGGGTAGAAACCACTAGGCTGCCCGTTGAATTAAACCTAGGAAACATTCCGCCCGTCGATATAGTGTCATCTTCGCACTGGCTGTATGCACTGAGTGTGCTAGATGCTCGTTAACCCTATCAGTTAAATTGGCGGACATTTGGGTGATATTATTTTTCACACATAATTGCCATGACTTAAATAACATGATCCAAGAGGGAAATAAATAAATTTCCACCAATAACACTGATTCCTTTGCTGCTAACTTTGATCCGTCTTAATGAAACACCCTTTAGTTACAGTACCTCATCTCAGTAATACAGACAGATTTTAAGTAAACCATATCAATGATTTTGTAAACAATCAATTTACCGATGCGTTAACGTATAGAGGAAGGTTGACCTAGTCTGTTTCATGGCCAGTTTATCTGAGTAACCTATTTGGGATATTGCCAATATACTCAAAGCAATCTTAGAAGTATTAGTTCTATGGCACGATGAGATTTGATATTAATATTTCCGAAATTCAAAATAAATCTCTGTGTTTGCTTGCCAGACGCTCATAAAAAAAAACAAATATTTAATGTGTCAAATATGGAAGCGAGGGCGATTTTTCTTTTTGTTTTTGATTTGTTTTGAGGCTACTTAAGTCGAGATGTCTTGGCGTGGTTTTCTGATTTCTCTCTCTCTCTCTCTCTCTCTCTCTCTCTCTCTCTCTCTCTCTCTAACACACACACACACTCTTGGCTAATTTGTTTATTTTGACGCTCCTTTGCACTTCTTGATTCCTCAAGCATCCCTACCCCCCACCGCCCGCGTCATCATCCACCTTGCCAACGGCCTGGCCATTTTCCACCACTGCAGACCAATCAATTTGCCCTGCTACCCAGAATAACAAAATTCTCCTGCTTTCATGATCGATTTGCTTCCTGACAAATTTATTTCGCCAGTCTGCTAGCAATTGAGCGAGTTGAATTTTCATGTCGTTGATTTTTTTTTTCCATCCGGAGGGCGCATATTTTTCTAACAAGATTTCTCGAATATTCAGGCCAGTAGATGCAAATATATTGTTTAATAGTAAAAAAACGAATACCTACTCAAATATGAGTATCCATTTAAAAAAGAAATAACGGTTAAACAAATAAATTAAAAATATATCGGATTTAATCCATTTCCTAAAAAATATATTTAATTACATTATTTACATTGTTCGGACTGTTACCCTCATGTTCATTGCCATATTAATAAGGTTTCAGCCGTTGTAGCTCCGGCCTTCTTCAGGTGATTGGAATTTCTTTTTTCAATATCTGTCGATATCTCTGAGATGAAGTATTATGATTATTTACATTATTTACATTGTTCGGACAAATACCCTCATGTTCATTTCCATATTCACAACGTTTCAGCCGTTGTAGCTCCGGCCTTCTTCCGATGATTGTAATTTCTTTTTTCAATATCTGTCAATATCTCTGCGATGAAGTATTATGATTATTTACATTATTTACATTGTTCGGACTGTTATCCTCATGTTCATCGCCATATTCACAACGTTTCAGCCGTTGTAGCTCCGGCCTTCTTCAGGTGATTGGAATTTCTTTTTTCAATATCTGTCTATATCTCTGAGATGAAGTATTATGAATATTTACATTATTTACATTGTTCGGACTGTTATCCTCATGTTAATCGCCATATTCACAACGTTTCAGCCGTTGTAGCTCCGGCCTTCTTCAGGTGATTGGAATTTCTTTTTTCAATATCTGTCTATATCTCTGAGATGAAGTATTATGAATATTTACATTATTTACATTGTTCGGACTGTTATCCTCATGTTCATCTCCATATTCACAACGTTTCAGCCGTTGTAGCTCCGTCCTTCTTCAGGTGATTGTAATATTTTTTCAGTATCTGTCTATATCTCTGAGATGGGGTATTATGATTATTTGCATTATTCATATTATCCGGACTGTTACTCTCATATTCATTGCCATATTCACAACGATTCGGCTGTTGTGCGCTTGGCCTTCTTCAAGTGACTGGAATTTTTCTTCAATATCTGTATATTTCTCGAAAATGAGGTATTATGATTACTTGCATGATTTAGATTATTCAGACTTTTATCCTCATCTTCACTGCTATATTCACAACGTTTCGGTCGTTGTACCTTCCGGCCTTCTTCAGGTGATTGGAATTTCGAATTGGGCTCTTTATATCGCACAGTGATGTAGATTGTCATAGATTTCCGTGCCATACCTCTTCCAGATGTTACAGTTATTTTACTTTAACTCAACTATCCACATGGCCCAGTGGATGGAGGAGTTGGTTAGATCCGATGAGTAAACCCAACGAGTTATGAGTTCAATATCAGGCTGCAGCATTTGTGAACAAAAAAAAGTGGAAGGTTGAGCGAAATGTAAATAACTGAGACATCCGGAAGCGTCATGGCGCGTGGAACAAGAACATTCTATCTTGGGCAACGAAATAAAGGGTCCGGTTCGAAATTACAATCACCTGACGAAGGCCGGAGCATACAACGGCTGAAACGTTGTGAATATGGCAAAGAAGGTGAGGACAAATGAAAAGTAATACAGATTTATAATAATTTATAATAGCATTATTAAATAAATTTTAATAAGACAACATACATATATATATATATATATATATATATATATATATATATATATATATATATATATATATATATATATATATATATACCCAAGTATAGGATTGGTATATACGGAATAAATTCCAATAACCAACAATTATTATTCTTAAAAGAGTGCTCAATACAGAGTAGAGCAGATATAATTATTTATTTAAATATTATAACATAAATATGTTATGAAATCACTACAAAAATAACCATTTTGTTTGAACACTTCTGGTGTCTTATCAAGTGATGATGTTGAATATAGACATTCAACATCATCACTTGATAAGACACCAGAAGTGTTCAAACAAAATGGCTATTTTTTAGTGATTTTATAACATATTCATCTTATAATATTTAAGTAAATAATTATATATATATATATATATATATATATATATATATATATATATATATAACTATGAACCTAAAGAGCCAGACAAACCTGGCTCTTTAGATTTATTTATTCATCTTATAATATTTAAGTAAATAATTATATATATATATATATATATATATATATATATATATATATATATATAACTATGAACCTAAAGAGCCAGACAAACCTGGCTCTTTAGATTTATACTTATATATATACATACTTGTATATAGTTCATATATATAGTTCATAGTCATAGTCATATATATAGGTCATAGTTTTAGGTTCATAGTTAGATTTGCTCTACTTAGTGTATTGAGCACTTTACTTAGTCATTTTTACTTTACTCGTGTTGGAGTTTTTTTTTCTTTGGAGTCTGAGCTTGGATTCTGGACGATTGTTTTCGCCTGAATTACATGTTCTTAGTTCTTTCTTTTTTATTCCTTATTTTTCCTTGGGTATTGGTTTGTTCAATTACAAGTCAAAACACTTAAGGTTTTTCCAGATGAATATAATTACATATATATATATATATATATATATATATATATATATATATATATATATAATTCACTCCACATTAGAATTATTTTTATAAACAACATTTTTATAACAATATTTATGTGCTACATGACTTGACAGTAAATAAATAAATAGATGCACGTTGATTTGCTGCCGTTACGTATTTTGAAATAAATGCGAGGAAGAAACAAGTATGTATAATAAAAAATATACATATTATTTTGAAAAAGACTACACCCTTGTGCAAATTAATTGAAACAAACGCTTTAGTTTCCTTTCTTTCAACATACGGTCAGTTTTAGACCCGCTGGAGAGACAGCGTGTAATCGATTTCTTTTTTTTTTCCCTCAGATTAGGTCATTTGCAGTGGTGTGCAGTAATATGAATTTATTTTTGGGGTGTTTGATGAAATTTGTATGGTCTTGAATAATATTGCGTGATCCGTGATTGCATCAGATTTTCATCATGCTCATGGCTCGACTGTGGATTAGTTGTCATACGGCTATTGTCTGCGATGGAAGTTACTCCAAGGAAGCGTACGAAAATTGTAGCGCTCTACGAATACAATGGCAAGCCTTACCAGTGAGCAAATCAAAGTACTATCGACTGGTTCCTGATTTAAATCCAATCAAGAATTTGTGGTCAGTATGCAAGGATCGACTTCGTGGAATGGACATATGGAATGGAATAGACATACTACCTTGTGCAGTGACTCATGTTTCATTGGAAAAATAAAAAAAATGTAAATAATAATAATAGAATTATTCGTTTTATTTCAATTAATTTGCACAAGGATGTTCACCTGTTTTAAGCTAATACTTCAAATTTTCACGCGGTGTGTTAAGGATGAAACCCAGTGGGAGCGAGAAGAAAGACTTGGGAATGCCTTCTCTTTCATGTGCTATCCCCATTCAAGATGTGGGCGATCATAGCACTTCACAACTTCCTATCCATTATAGCTCTAATTATTGTGTTTCCTTACTATACGCGGGATGAGGTATCTGTCTACCTCCCCGGACGAGATTCTGCTCTTTGGCATAGCCTGGTCCGGCGTCCTCTCTGCCTCTGGGCAGAGAGTTCGACACAGAAAGAGCTTCCCACGCTGACAGCTCACGCCGCCAGAGTAGACAGCATATTACCCCCCCAACACACACACACTTACAATACAATTCCCTACAGTTACATTACATTAGAACCTTATTTTATAAACTACTTGAAAGTAAAAGAGGCGACATGTGCTACATGACTTGACGGTAAATAAATAAATAGATGCACGTTGATTTGCTGCCGTTACGTATTTTGAAATAAATCTGAGGATTCGCCTGAATTACATGTTCTTAGTTCTTTCTTTTTTTATTCCTATATTTTCCCTTGGGCATTGGTTTGTTCAATTACAAGTCAAAACACATAAGGTTTTTCCAGACGAATATAATTACTTATATATATATATATATATATATATATATATATATATATATATATATATATATATATATTCACTCCACGACATTAGAACTATTTTTATAAACAACTTTTTTATAACAATATTTATGTGCTACATGACTTGACAGTAAATAAATAAATAGATGCACGTTGATTTGCTGCCGTTACGTAGTTTGAAACAAATGTGAGGAAGAAACAAGCATGTATAATAAAAAATATACTTGTTATTTTGAAATGATTAAACCTTTTTAAGTTATTACAGCAATTTTTCAAGCAATATCTAAGTATGAAACCCAGTAGGGCAACAAACTTTCTTTAACCGGCTTTAGTATTAATTATTAATTTTGTATTCAAAGTATATTTTGTGGAAGAAATTTCTCTTTTAATGTAAAGAAATAAAAACACCTATTAATTGATATCTTAAAATAATTTATTTTCATACTTTAAATAGGATATATTCGCATTAAGTCGCTTTTGATGTTTTTCATATGTGTTCGGTCTGAAAAAATTTACTTCCTTATTTAAGAATTAATTAAAATATATACTTATTATTTCGAAAAAGATCACACCTGTTTTAAGCTATTACTCCAAATCTTCACGTAATATATTAACTATGAAGCCCAGTGGAATAATAAACCTTCTTTCTCCTGTTTGCAAATAGAAATTTAAATGTGTCATCTATATATATAAAGTTGTAGCCTCTGTGTGTCTGTGCTGTTTGTTATCAAACTCCTAAGGTTTTAGAGAAAGACCCTCATAACAATATATGTTCTGAAACTACATTACGCAGGGTATATTTAATTTGAATCAAAGAGGCTTCTCGGGGACACAAATCCGCCAAAAGATTTTTTCTCTTTTGATTTAAATTAAAGTTAAATTTGAACAAAGGAATGACTGCTATCCAAAATATAGAAGGAGAAAGCCAGAAGATGGAGGTCACATCGGCAAGATCATTGAGTAATACTCAAATGCATCATTTTTCTACACAAATTATGACAGAATTCAAAATAATTCATCATTTTCTTACCAAAAAGATGTGTGACAAACAGCAAGGCGCGGGTAATTCAGCTCAACTAGTTAATAATATAATTAATATTATTAACTTAGCATTTCGTATCATGAATTGCTTTTAAAAGAAACCTAACCGGTGGTCTAGTATATATATATATATATATATATATATATATATATATATATATATATATATATATATATATATATATTATGTCATTCACAGACAGTACTGTTTCGTTGTATCACAGCTCCTCAGTGCGACTAGACTTCCGAATGCCTCAAGCCAGGATTGAAAGACAACTAATTTGGTGTCAGCCATAGCTATCTTCACTCGGTAGAGTTACACAACTAAATCCAGCGTATTGTTTTTACAAATGTAAACAAATGTCAATCAGCCAAAGTGCTCCATTCATTTTACCGAAGAGCTTTGCAGTAGTGGAGGTGGCTGTTGTTTATAGAATTAGCTTATCACTCAACAGTGCTCAATTGAAATGTATTTTCAAGAGCTAAATTATGTCATTCACAGACAGTACTGTTTCGCTGTTATATTGCATCGGACAATATGCTCTCTGGTAGGGTACAAAACGTCGACCCTCCTATGTAGGTTCAACCAGCGTGCGTTGTTTTTTCTTGTTTTTTGGGGGTTTTTTCTTGTCGACTGCACAGCATAGCTGGGACAGTTAGGCACCGTCTGCGAGAAACAGAGAACCATGACGCAATTGACTCCGAGAGAAATTTGGAAACGGCATGCTGTATTCCTTGGCATTCGCATCGGAAGCTCCAGTACGAACATTTTAGAGTATTTGGGTGTCAATCTTGATACAGTGCAGAGGATATGGAAAGAGTTGGATGAGTCTAAACATGATTACGACGGTACGTCATCTCGGAAAACTCTACCTGACCGTTTTGATAAGAAAATAACTCCCGAAATGTTTGGTGAAGGCCTCAGACTCAACACAGAGGCCTACATTATGTGACTTGAGAAGGTAATGCTGCCATAGGTCAAGAGGGTGGCTGCTGGAAGACCCTTATCAACAGGACTCTGCAACATCCCACACAAGCTGGAGAACCCAGTCAGGGCTGTCAGACAATTTCTGCGACCAAATCGCTCCTTACGTCTGTCCACCTAACTCCACAGACTGCAATAACCTTGATTATTATGTGTGGAGAGCAGTTGAGCAAGTGGACAAAAAAGTCCTTGTAACACCAAAGATGAACAGAAGGAAAGGATTATGGCAGCATTCACCATCTTAACCAAAGAGATACCCCACAAAAAGTTGCAGGAAATTCCAAAGTTGCCTGGAGGCCGTAATTGAAGCAGATGGCGATTTTATTGGATAAATTTACTCTTTACTATTTAAAGACAACTTGTGTAATTTTGATAAATATATCTGTTAAAATGAAATGTCAGTACTATTTTCATTTTTTGTGACATTTAGACGAAAATCTATCCATCGCACCATATATATATATATATATATATATATATATATATATATATATATATATATATATATATATGTATGTATATATACATACATACATTTATATATATATAAATATATATATATATATATATATATATATATATATATGTATATATACATACATACATTTATATATATATATATATATATATATATATATATATATATATATATATATATATATATACATACATACATTTATATATATATAAATAAATATATATATATATATATATATATATCAGCAGTGTGGACGCATAGTGAATTTCATTTTCACGCCTTCAGATATCAAAGTTTTAAGTTTGTTAACGAAGAAAGTAAAATATGAAAACTCCACAAATATACTTAAATGCTAATAATTGATAACAGAAGCCATATACCAACGGCTTCCCATATTAATACTTCTCGTTTTCACTCTCGCGTGGTCATATGCTGCTGTACGATTTTCGCTTCCAGCGTTTCGTATGCACGAGTTTTTCGTTGCTTGGAAAGGTTCCATGTAAACAGAAACAGACTATCATTATTGTTCTGTTCTTGTATTGGTTAATATATTACAATGTAATTGTCATCTTTGATAATGGCTTATGTAAGCCGAAAGCATAGATAGGATTATAAAGCATGTATCAATATGGTGATTTTCTTTCTTTTTTTAATGATAATGTTATTAAGCTTATCAGACGATATGAAAGGAAATTGCTAAAAATAAATAGACAAAACTTATCTATACAATTTAATGAAACATGCATTAACATATATATATATATATATATATATATATATATATATATATATATATATATATATATAATAATGATAATAATAATAATAATAATAGTGTTTAAGCCTTTTTATTATATCCTTATTCTGTCCTGGACATTGAGTTCTACCTGGATTCTATCCTCTTGGGAATATTTTTTATAGATATATATGTGTATGTGTATTATATATATATTTATATATTTTAGATATATATTGCATATGTATGTGTATATTTACCACTAATATTACATATATATATATATATATATATATATATATATATATATATATATATATATATATATATATATATATATATATATATATATATATATATATTACTTTATAGGTCATTCTTAGTGAATCGCCATATCGGAGCAGGCGTCACGTCTATTTTAAATTTTATTTCGCCTATACTCATAATTGCAATTGTTTCCAAGTCTAGCATGATCTGGGGTTGTAGAACCTGTTAGGGCCCTAATTATCAGCAAATATTGAACCCCCAAACAGAAACGTTATGAAAGTATAAAAATACATTTTATTAGTAAATATACCAGAAATGCATTTTATATTTTTTTTAAATCCAGTACTTAAACAGCAATAGATTTTATCTGTAGTCAAAGGCATACAATTGCGTTCAAAATAATTAGTTTTTCCTCATTAAATAACTCATATAGATTTTGATATGCCTCGAAAAAAATCAAACAACCCAATTCAGTCTACCCGCCTGCACAATCGAGGAAACTTATTGAAAGAAATTCGAAAGGCAGGATTTTAAATTCCGTCGTAGCCGTTCGGTCGAAACTATGCCGGATTAAACGGCGTCCTCTCCTGCAAAGTTGCACCTTTCTTGATCGTACCGAGAATTCTTTTAGGGTCCCTACGTATACATTTATTCTTTAAAATTGTAATGGTAAAGATAATCAAGTTTCAAATGTCAAAGATCATTTCTATGTTCAAATACGGTGCACGGGTTCAAAGCTCAACGGCATCTTGATATAATCGCATTTTTGACATTTACTGGGATGAAAAAGGATTGAGAACATTAATCTGCAAATGAAAGCTTAGTCATGGCTTTCCGCTGAAAAAAAAAAATCCTTATGACATATCATCTTAAAAGATTTTTCCTTTATTCAAAATATTTCGCAATAGCCGAGCTTGTGAAATAAATCTCAAGACAACATTCTTTTAACTTGACAAAAGACAATTACATGAATCATAGAAGTTCTTTTTGGAAGGCGGAAATTCTCTCGTTTGAAATCTTGATATCTGTCACTATAAGATTTTTAATGGTTTTTGGCGCGAAAAGAGAATTCATTTCCTTCTCGTGAATGTTTGCTTCCCTTCGCAATAATGCCATTAGAAAATAAACGAATCCGTTTTTCTCTGGCTGTGTATTAATTAACAAAGCAGAATGGACTGTTGTCTTGAGGTGGTAACCAGGCGAAAAATCGAAATTCAAACTAACCTAAAGCGGTATGTTCTCTCTCAGATAATCTTACCCTAGAAACACCATCGCTGCCTTAGCTACAGTGCATGTTGTACTCTTACGACCCTAATTATCATTATCGGTAATTAGTTGCAAACATTCATAAAATTGTCGGCAAGATTAAATGATTTCCATCAGTTTCATCAGCGGCAGGGTTCTTATTTTGCACGGGTCCTTCTTCTTCTACTTCTTCTTCTTGTTTTAGAGAATGGGTGATCATAGGTCTCCACACCTTCCTTTCTTTCGAAGCTCTAAATAACGTTTGTCTCTTTAATATCCCATTAAGCCCCTTTTCTGCCAACTCTTTAAGACTCTCTAAGACGTTTACTCGCTGTCTCCATCTTGAGTTCAACACGTACCTGTGAGTGTCGAATTTTCCAAGCCGTCTTTTTGTGCTAGAGGGGAAAAATGCCGTTGCTATTAACTGCAACAATTGTCGACAATTAGTTACAAGCATTCACCACCGGCACGGTTCTTATTTGGCACGGATTATTATTATTATTATTATTGTTATTTTTATTTTCTTTGATATCTGGCGTTTACACATTTCTTTCCGGGTCCCGCCCAGGGACCTAAGGTTAGAAATGGCATCATGACACTTTCCACTGCAAAAAAAGAAAAATAATAATAATAATTACATAGAGAAAGCTCTTCGTAAAGTGTGGGCTGTACTTGTCAGAACAATTTTTTGTATCTCTTTGAGGCATGGACTTCCAGGGTTCCCTTCAATTAGTCTACTGGAATCTTTTCCAAGCAGTCCAAGGGCTCCAACTACAACAGGGATTGTTGATGTTCCCATGTGCCACATTTTTGAGATAACTATTTCAAGGTCCTTGTATTTTGACAGCTTTTCGAATATCTTCAAAGATACATTATTATTATTATTATTATTATTATTATTATTATTATTATTATTCTTATTATTATTATTATTATTATTATTATTATTATTATTATTATTATTATTCCGTGTTATTTTAGAGGATGGACGATCATAGGTCTCCACACATTCCTTTCTTCGTAGCTCTAAATAATATTTGACTCTTTAATATCCCATCCCATTCAGCCCTTTCTTGTAAACCCTTTACAGTCTCTCTAGGAAGGTTACTCGCTCTCTCTCGCTCTCTCTCTTGCCTGTGAGTTTCAAATTCTCCAAGTCGTTTTTTGTGCTAAAAGAAAAAAGAAAATGCTGCGGCTATTAATTAAATCATAATAACTTTCATTCTTCATCAATTTACTAAATTTGCTTATATACTTATTTGAGCTGAATGGATTCATTTTGGAGCATTACACGCGACAACAGATAGTCTTAAAAATGTCTCCCTTTGTCTTTACAACAACACTCCCACTCTCTCTGTTCTTTACACAAACGTTCGTTGCATATTTTACTCGCTGTTTCCATCTGTCTTTTCCGCCTTCAGTTTATCCTTTAGCGTATCAAGTTCTCCAAACCATCTTCCTCATTCTGTGTCACAGAAATTTTGTTCACATGTTCTGTCTATAGAACTGTCAGCATCTTTCTGTAGAATCCAATATTTTTTACTTTAAGCCTCCTCTCCATTTGTGATCTAGGTATTTAAGATATGCAGATGGTGTAATGGGTAGCGTCTCGGATGGGAACTCAGAGAGCACAGTTCAATAATACCTTTGGAAACTGTATGGACGCATCTCTCTGTTTCGGATTTAAATACCCCATAAATGATTGATAAAAACCTAAATAAAAATAAATTTCCAGCCTCTGTTCCTAGATAAAGTTTCTGCCCGCAAGAGAAGAATATTTAACTATTTTTTTTTATCACCGCGTCCCGAGCAACAGGCCTCGGCTCAACCGCGGACATGATCAAATTACCGGTCGAAAATGTATCGCCACAGGTCGCATCTCAAATCAACGACTTCCCCACTTTAAAAGGGTACATCGTAATCCCATCCGGCTGTTTTCCATCACGACGATCCAGGTCTACGGGTTCGATTTGGGAGGGAAACCATCCAGACCTCTTCTGATGATGTCGTTTATTACTGCATGTCTTGGAAAGCGGTCGTCACTCCGACGACAGGAGAGAGGATGCAAACCTAACTCATCAATGGAAGCTCCACATCTGCATCTGTGACGTTCACATAACTTGAGCCCAAGTGACAGTCGAGACTTCTGGGGTTATTGGCCATCATTCGATGGTGTTTCTTTGGAGGGTTGGCGGGATTGCGTTTCGATTAAGGGACCAGCCTCGTGAAACATAGTAGCCCTTGCAGCGTGTCTCACTGTCGTTGGTGTGAGTTAATGCTTATTCCATCATTGCGGCTGGCGGAAAATAGCAAAAAAATTTTTTTGTTTATAGATAGTTTGCTCAAATAAAACTTTGTTTCTTTTAAAAGAAAACACATTAAAGCTTTCAAATAATTTTCTCTACGGCAATATTAGAAGCTGAAAAATTCCCACCGGTGGTACTATTCTGAACAACTCTTATACTAGTACAAGTGAGTGTGCATTTTATTAGTTTGCACAGCGAGCACTTCATGAGTTCTTCACTTTACTCTAGAATGTTTTATTTTTCAATCCAAGGGTCAGTTTTTATCTTTCCTTCTTATCGTAGCTATCCTAACTTCCAACCAACCCTCCTTTAGATATATATATATATATATAATTCCTCATTCATTACAATTTTACTCACAACTCTTTAGGTCAAGTCAAAATGTTGGTTGGATCAAGTGACTTGACTCAAAGTTTTGTGAGTTCAATACCTGGCTACTGCAATGGTGAACAAAAACTTGGAGAGTTGAGTTAAAGTTAACTGTGACACCAGGAAGAGGCATGGCATATGGAACTAGAAAAATCTACTCTAAATACTGCCAGGACATTGTGGCCGTGTTCATAGTTGATGCTATAGAGTATTGATTTTTTTTTCTTTTTTAATATTTGTGCTTCCATTATTTTTAGTCTTTTTTTACATGTGGATGAAGCTATTATACTTGTATATCTAATTACTGACCAGGCTCGACGTTGCTTAACTTCGGTGATGTAATGCTCGATGAGAGTCATGAGAGGATGTAGTGATTTACGAAGCAAAGCTTAGATGTGGAACAAGGACGAAGCTATAGTGCACTTAGTGAGGATCGAACTCACTTCTTGTTGCAAGACAGGCTTGTTAACCATTACACCACTTCGAAGGGCCCCAGGAGAAAATTTTCCAGTAAGGACGCTCGTTTTGCCTATTAACATTAATAAAGGATATTTATGTTCATATCTCGTTTTTATATCTCTGTTCTTACGTTCTGCTTAAACCACGCCTCTTCCTTTACCTGTCAATGGAACAAAAATTGTTTCCATAATTGATGTTTATGCATATATTCTTACCATCTAAATACACCATGCATTTTCCTCTGCCTGTTGACATAATACATATTTATTTTCAGAGCGGGGTTTTGTGTCTTCATTCGTGGTTACTACATAAACCAAGCGTTTTTCTTTGACGAGCAATCTAATAAAAAATAGTTATTTCCTTGTTTTTTTTTTCTGGCCATGCCTGTTCGATAAACCATACGCCATGTTTTTCACATAAATATCGTAAAAAAAAGTTTCTTTTATATTGAAATTCACTGTTTTTATCTCGATATTTCCTTTCTTGTGTTGTGGGAGAATTGTCAGCGCCGCTATAAAGTGTGTCCTACGGATCGGTTTCTGCTTTAATGTGTATCTTACGACCACATTTGTATCCGAGATTATTAAGGCATTGTTCCGAGTTTTTCCTCGATATGTTAAAAAAACATTCAGAATGTTTTTGTTTACAGGATTCAAATATTTTGTTTATGCTTCTAATACAACCATAAATAGCATCGCTCCTTCTATTTTTCCCTTACGTTTTTCTGTTAATTAAAGTAGCATTTTTTTAAGTGGAATTTATTTTGAAACTCGAGCAACGAATTCCTTGAGTACATTGTTTTGTAAAATATCTCCTTTATGTTCTAAACACTTTTATTTAAATTTCTTGATGTTTTACTGAGGTATACTTTGTGGCAATCAGTACAGTTTATAGAGTAGGTTTCTGCTCCAGGTATTAGTATTTTTATTATTTTGTTTTGAATTAAATATCTGATCATTTGTGATATACATATATATGTCATTACCGAATATTAACATTCAGGGAAAAAATTTAATCACCTTTTCTCAGATATATTATTTTTTTCCGAACGTTAATATTCGGTGAGTGACATGTCATATACTATTTACATTATTTGGACTATTGTCCATATCTTTGTCACCATATTTATTACAAAGTGTCGGGCCTTTCAGTATCTGTCTATATTTCTGAGATGAAGTATTATGTACACTATTGACATTATTCGGACTATTGTCCTCATCTTTGTCGCCATATTTATTACAACGTTTCAGCCTTTTAGTATTTGTCTTATTATGCACACTATTTACATTATTCGGATTATTGTTATCGCCATATTTATTACAAAGTTTCGGCCGTTGTATGTTCCGGTCTTCTTCATGGGGTTGGAATGTCGAACAGAAACCTTTATTTCGCTCACTGGGGTAGACTGTTCTAGTTCCATGTGCCATGTTTAATGGATGTCAGTTATCAGTTATCTCCTGTTAATTCCCCCTCCAAGTTCTCCACTGCCTTAACCGGGTATTGAACTCACACTATTTGGTTCATGTCACTGGATCTCACCGACGCCTTTATCCATTGTGCCATGTGTCCTTAAGGACACCTGGCACAGTGGATAAAGGCGTTAAACATGGCGTTAAGCAACGTCGATCCTGGTCAGTACTTGGATGGGGGAACGCTTCGGAATGCCAGGTGGTGCAAGCTTGGATGTGCAGCTACCCCCGACGATTGAAAACATTTGCAGGGCTGATGATAATTTCGTATTTCTTTAACGAGAAAGAACACTTCTTCTGGAAATAACCAATTGATTTCTTTTGAAAGAAAGTGGAATTCTGGATAAAAAAAATAATTTTTTCTCTAATTGATTTGATCGCTTCCGGATTTAAAAAAATCCCACACTTCAAAGAAAGGTTTGCCATGAAGGAAATCTTAAATTCTTAGGAGGATGCTGCAAAATATTTCAACAGAAAGATTTGATCTTCCGATAAATTCTATATGGATTACAATTTCCTTATCATCCATTCATAGTATGTTGGGAATAAAAACAGAAGATCTTTTTCTCTTTATCGATTCAAACCGTTGACAGTAAAGAACGCCTTACCATATTCCATTTGTTCCTTACCCTGTTCTATCAAATTCTCAATCAATATAGATTAAACTCTATCGATACACTATCTCTACATACAGGGTATGATGGGTAAATTGTCGCCATTTTATATTTTTAATTTCACGGATGACCGTTTGGTTTTGATTTTGTCAATTGTACAAAACAGTAGGATAAGTTCGGAACCATCTGTGAGAAAAAAAAAATAGCCATGACGCAATTCACTCCGCCAGAAATTTGGAAACGGCATGCTATGCAGCCTGACATTCGCGCCGGTAGCAGTCATACAGACATTTCAGTGTTTGGCTGTCGATCTGAGGACAGTGCAGAGTTTTCGGAATCAGTTTGATGAGTCTAATGGTGATAACGAAGGTGTTTGGTGGGATCAATACTGATAGCGGCATCATGCCTCCATTCATCTTCGCCCATGGTCTCAAACTCAACACAGAGGCTCGCATCAAATGCTTTGAGAAGGTATTGCTGCTCCGGGTCAAGACGGTGACTGCTGAAAGAACTTATATCTGGCAACACCTGCAGACCGAGTGTATATTCCGTGGTCTTAGGCTGCCGCTCAAGAGCTTGAAGAGGAGGTGGGTGCCGCCAAGCTATCTGAAATCCCACTGAAAGCATCACGAGGAAGAAAAATCAAAGTCTGATTCTTCTGCTCTATGAACCCCCACCCACCGTCATCTACCCCCGACGATTGAAAACATTTGCAGGGCTGATGATAATTTCGTATTTCTTTAACGAGAAAGAATACTTCTTCTGTAAATAACCAATTTATTTCTTTTGAAAGAAAGTGGAATTCTGGCTAAAAAATGTAATTATTTCTCAGATTGAATTGATCTCTTCCGGATTTTGAAAAATCTTACTCTTCAAAAAAAATGTTTGCTATGATGGAAATCTTAAATTCTTAGGAGGATGCTGCAAAATATTTCAACACAAAGATTTGATCTTCCGATAAATTCATTATGCATTGCAATTTCCTCATCATCCCTTCATAACAATCTGGGAATAAAAACTGAAGATCTTTTTCTCCTTATCGATTCAAACTGTTCACAGTAAAGAACGCCTTACCATATTCTACTTATTCCTTAGCCTTTTTCCATCAAATTCTCAATTGATATAGATTAAACTCTATGGATGCCCAATCCCTACATATATCTATGCTTTAAAATCTTTGCTATTACAAGTATAATAAAATGACTGACAGGAAATATCCAAACAAGTTATGGAAGAAGGAATATGGGAAAATCATTTGGATGTTTAACAGTTATTTTTGTCGACGTTTCCTTCAATAAAAACAGCATCAGACCAACTGAATACCTAAAAAAAGTATAGTGATGGATAATTTGAAAAAAATTTAAGATTTAACAATTAATAAAATTAAAAATAAACATCGGTGAATAAAATAAATATCAACAATTTCTCTACGTAGGAACATTTTTAAATAAATGTAACATGCCGGCAAAGTTAAAAAAAATATTAAGCACAAGGCACAAAAGACCTTCCCCCAGGCATTATTTTTTTCTGGGGAGAGGTCTTCCAAAGCGAATGTTCCGAGGGAGCTTGGGCAATTTTTCCCAATGTACTGCCGTTAAACCCACTTTGAACTAAACTTGTGTCACACTCGATAGAGACGTGGACGCGCTGAAAAGAATATATGGGTTTTTGCAGCCGAAAAAAGTGGTTTTAATGAGACAAAGTGAAAACCTTTAGAGACAACGCGTTTCGCCTCATTGGAATAGGAGTCTTCAGGTCGGATTTCAAAGATAAAATTGTGCGTAAGGAAAGTGCGTTTTAATTTCTGAGGAAGAGGGAATAAATTACATTTTCAGATACTATGTCCAGAATTATTTTTTAGTAGGTGAGTTTGGTCTTAAGTCTATCATTGGGAACTCTGAGATCAGCACACTTTCAATGTCTTTTCCTCTTAGTGAATTCTATTCTCTTCTAATCAGACAGGTATTTATTATATCAAAATTATGTGTTACGGTGAACTCCCATGCGTTTATTTTGTCTTTTCTTTAGATTTCTAGTTGTTTCACCCATGCATATTATTGGGCATTTTGTGAAACGTATTTTGTACATTCATGCGTCTGGTTTATTATTGTTGTTGCTATTCTGTTTAATGATAAGTAAAAATTTATTGTTTCAGGGGATTTTTTGAGGAAATACAGGTGAAGTTATTTTCGATTGTGGCTATTATGTCGTTGTTAGGTAGAATCACGTGCCTAATGCTATCTGTCTTGTTGAAATTATTGTTATCTGTAGATTTTTGTATTTTTTCTTTTGTGGTTGTGTAGGCTTTGCATTTAGCATTATACAGTACTTTCCTTTCACACAAGTTGTTCTTTCAAACTGAACTGAAGACGCCTATCAAACGTAGGTCAAACTAAAATTGTTCGAATTTGGCTCATCCTCCCTATCTTGAAAGCCATTACTAGTCTTATTAGTATTATATATTTCCCATAGTTTTTGCCTTAAAATAATATAGTTGCTTCGCCATACATTGTCAAAATCTTTTAACCCTTTGACGCACGATGTTCTCTATTTATGTTTGCATTTTTCCAATCCATTGGGTACACCCTTGCGTCTTAGAGGCATTACAGCCTTGCTTGGGGTGCATATTAGGCATCTGTTTATCTTCCGAGATAAAGGCAGCGCACTGTTAAGGTCAATATTCTGCGGAGACCTCTCCAGGTCGTATCCTTGGGTGAAAGCTCATAAAGTCTGTACGTTTCTCAAACTACATGACCCCTATCTCGGCCGTAGCGACAAGGTCCAAAGAAATATATACCTATTATCATAAGCAAGCTGCTAATTTACTTGCATCAGTGATTGGGTTCGTTTCTACATCAACTTGCACTGTGCATTTTACGTCTGCTGCTGCTGCTGCTGCCATTGGTTAAATTAGGTTCATTTTGTTCTGCGCATGTGCATTGTCATTCTGACACCAACGAGCCTGACAGCCATCTCTTTCGGCCAGCTGTATAAGCTCACATTTTCGCGCCGGCCTTGCCTTTTCTTTAAATCTCGGCTCTTCGTTAACTTAAGTGATTTTGCTACTGTTTTCGCTTTCTGTCTCTTCGGCTGGTTGGGGGCCATTTTACACGTGGTCTTGTCATCAAAACCCAGTTGAGCGCAGGCAACGGCGACCCTGTCAACTAATTACAACTGGAAAACTAATTAAGAAATATCACGTACTAAAATTGCATTAGTTTTTCTCTGAGAAGTCGAACGAAAAAATATAGTGTGAGAACGATAGTTTCAATGAGAGTGGTTAAAAGGCATACTACTACTAGTATTACTATGAATAATACTATTACTACTAATTAAATTACTATTATGAATTCTTCTACTACTATTAATAGTACTACTACAGTTAGTACTAATACTACTATTAATACTATTATTATGAATAATACTACTGAATTGTTAGAATTATTGTTACCTGTGGATTGTTCTATTTTTTCTTTACTGAGATTTTAGGATTTGCGTTATTTTTTATTTTATTTTATTTTTTTTTTAATCATATCACCCCAAGCAAGACGGGAGTGCCACTAGCACTCAAGGGGTTACAGAGAATGAGAGCAAGAGTAAAGAGCAGTGTTTGAGGAAAGGATAATGACAAGGACGGGGATCAAGATCAAGGCATCAGAAGATGTCGATTGGCATTACATTTGAATATTAAAAGATTATAGCTATCAGGGAAGCAAGTAAGAGGAAGGGAGTTTCACTGTCGGGAAGTGCGAGAGAAGAAGCTGTTGGAGTAGAAGAGACGGTTACATTGAATTGTTTTGACAGTGAAAGCGTAGGACCGAGATGCCAACCTAGTAGCACGCTTAAATTCATGCAGTTGGGGTACCAGTGAGAGTAGATCGTCAGAGCAGTTGCCATGAAAATATTTGTAGAAAAGTAACTGTAGACGAGATGCCAGATCAGGACCTATCACATTGCAAATCCGTATCTGGATTGTGTCGAGCATTAAAAGGCAATATTCTTACACGCAAGTTTTGTTTCATACTGAACTGAAGCAGCCTACGAAAGCTAGGTGAAACTATTTTTTTCCAATTTGTCTCATCCTCCCTTTCTCGAAAGTCATTACTAATCTTGTTAGTGTTATATATTTCCCATAATTTTTCACTTAAAATATTATGGTTGCCTCGCCATTCATTACCGAAATCTTTAAGCTCTTTAGTGCAGGGGTTGGCACCCGTTTGGTAACTATGTGCCGACTTAGGGTTTTATAATCATTCAGTGTGCCAACAGCATGCGTATTTTAATACAAGTTCAATATATACCTGTTCTACAGTATATTTTATATAGTAATATATAATATATATATCTCGGACTTCGTGATGTCATTTGCGGCTGCGTGCCATTGGGAATTGTTTGGCGTGCCACGTGTTGCACGCGTTCTGTAGGTTGCCGACCTCTACTTTAGCGTACCATATTCCCTACTTATGTCTGAATTTTACCAATCCACATGGTAACCTCTTGAGTCTTAGTGGCTTTACTGTTTTGCTTGGTTTGTATATTAAGCATCCGTTTATCTTTCGATATAATGTTAGCGCCCTGTTAGGTTAAAATTCGTGTCTTGAAACTGTGGATTAACTGAAGTGACCACTCCAGGGCTCATGCCTGGGCGACGATACATTGAGGTCTTGTGCTGCTCAGACTACATATCCCCATATCGGCCATACCGACAAAATCCAAAGGAATAAAGGGCATTACATTTGGAGACGGTTTGGCTGCAGGAGTTGCCGAAAAGTTGTCAGGGTTGACAGCTAACCACCTACATTCTGTTTTTTTTTTTTTGTTTAGATTCACTTCAATAGCTCTTTGCGTGTCCGGATATATTTGGGCATGAAAAGATTAAAAATACATATAATAATGAGCGGCAACTCGTTTCCGAGCAAACATCGTCTGCACGGACAGCTTTTATGGTTCATTTCCTATCGCTTAAGGTTAACTGTACCCCCATTGAATTCTGTACTGCAAGTATTGCTGAAAGGACCTTAGTTATCGTTTGTCGGAGAGAGTGCATCATCTCACGTGATCAGCAATTTGAACGAGGCTCAAGCTGTCGGCAACGATGACTTGGGACTTCGTTTTAGTACAGAATCATCGACGACTACCGAGGAGTTCCGCCTACACATTTACACTTCCTAGGCTGTGAGCCGACACGTACACACAGGCACTTTCCAAATAATGTGCAAGCCGAGATCGCCTCCCACCCAAAGCCAGTAAATTACCTTCCTAACTAATGAACTGAACATAGTGAGATTTGAACCCGAATCACATCGTCAATGAGTACCGTGCATATATATATATATATATATATATATATATATATATATATATATATATATATATATATATGGGGGGGATGTACGTGCGTGTGTGTAAATAGATAAGTTAGATAATAAAACAAAGACAAACGATAGACTAACAATATAATCAGTAAGATAAACATTTTTTTAAATCAATTAGCAACAATATGACACAAATGAAGCACGGACAGAAAGGTTTTAAGTTCGGAATTTTCGGACACGTCTGTGTCCTTCATCAACGGACCGAGGAATAAACAGAGAAATAGGAATTTCTCACCGACAGATGTTTTTATGAATGGTGTATTTTTCTAGTGGAATTCGTATTGTTAGCAAAAACTCGATCTTTGTCTGACACCTCGATGTGCGAAACTTTTTTATAAAATAAATTTAAATTTAAAATTTTGATCGATGTAAAGGCGTTAGGCAGGTATATTATTACTAGTGTGGGCTGTGGGTGGGTGAGATTGTAAACATAGAGGGAAGAGAGTTATAGGTTGGGGAGGGCGAAAGACCTCTCGCGGGTTACAAGTTGTAGCAAAAATTGTCGAACCAAGTTGTCAAGTGTAAAAAGTCGGGTTGTGGTTAGAAAATAATATGGTGAAAAAATGAGTAGGATAAAATGGAATATATATATATATATATATATATATATATATATATATATATATATATATATATATATGTTTGTGTGTGTGTGTGTATTTATAAACATAAAAATGTTTTAAATTAATTGTCGGACTTTGTCCACCTCATAATGTGTGACGTCATTTGTTTACATTTCAATACGCTTTGAGCAGATATGAATGTACGTGAGAGATTCATGGAAGATTGTAGTTTAAAAGCAGTAAAATCTACCTTGTTACTCAAACGATCCTCTGTGGCTCAATCGGTTAAGGCACGTCAGGTTATATGACGGTTCCGTATAGGATATAGGATCGATTCCTGTCGGAGGACGAATGTTTTCTATGAAAATTTCTCGGACATTCAGGCCGGTAAATGTTATTAATTCTGTTTATTATAAACAGAGTATTTACTTAAATATTTGTATCTATAAAAAGAATGTATAAACATAAAAATGTCTTTATATATATAGATATATATAGATATTCTCAAAGACGACTTACAAGGTTCTCTTATTAAGCTTTCTATTTATTTTTTCTTGTGTTCGTATAAATGATTTCTTTTCTGGACACATGAAATTGTCTAAAGTTATGCAAATCCGAACGCTTTCGGCTATTCTTTAAGCTATTACCAAGAAAGATTTTTACCTTTTTAATTTTACTGAATGTGTGGGTATTTTATGTATGTATCTCAAGTTATAGGAATGCTTCATTTTATAAACACGGACAGCACGTTGTGGCCGTGTTCATAATTAACGTCATTGAATGTTGGCTTTTCCCTTTATTATTGTTAGGCCTTTCATTATTTTTAATCTTTTTTACATGTGGATGCGGCTATTACATTTGGTATTTTCTACCAGTATCTATGTGTGGGTGTATGTGTATTTGTGTGTGTGTGTGTGTGTGTGCGCGCGCGCGCGCGAGTGTTTGTAAATATTTTCATTTATGAATACAAGAACATTGTGGACACTGTTTTATATATATGTTTATTTTAATAACCAAGCAGTTAAATTACGTGCATCAGTAATTGGGTTCGTTACTGCATCAAATTGCATTGTGCATTTTACGTCTGATGTTGCTGCTGTTGACATTGGTTAAATTAGGTTCATTTTGTTCTGGGCATGCCAACAGTGATCCTGACAGCCACCTTTTTTGACCTGCTCTATAAGCCCACTTATCCGTCTCGGCGACAGATTCTTTCAATCTCGGCTCTTCCGTTACTTAAGTGATACTACTTCTGTTTTCGCTTTCTGTCTCGTCGGCTGGTTGGGGGTCATTTTACACGTTGTCTTGTCATCAAGACCCGGTTGAGCCCTGGCAAAGGCGAACTTGTCAACAAATTACAACTGGAAACTTAATTAGGAAATATCACGTACTAAAACTGCATTAGTTTTTTTCTCTGAGAAGTCGAGCGAAAAAATATAGTGAGAACGATAGATTTAATGAGAGTGGTTAAAAGACATATTACTACTACTATTACTAAAAATACTACTATTACTACTAATGAAATTACTACTACTATTATGAATACTAACACTAATAGTACTAGTGTGAATACTTCGTCCTGGGTATGACGTTAAACTACATCCGCGTCCTGGGTAAGACGATAAACTACGCTCAACAGCAAGGCCTCTGATCAGGAGGTTTTGAGGAGCGTGGAACCACCTCTTAATTGCTGGTGTTCCCAGCTCCATCCTGAACCGGGGTGGTAGCACCTGTTAGGGTCCCAGCTATGGGCAAATAGTTGAGATCCAAACTTGTTTAAAAATAGGTTTTAATACCAGAAATACTTTGTTATAAAAAAAATATTACTAGTAATAATTTTTGAAGGAAAAATTATTATCAGCAATACGTTTTTAAAAAAAGTACTAGCAATAAAAACAGTTATACATTCTTTGAAAAAAATATGACCAGCTATAGATTTCTTCAAGGAAAAATATTCCCAGAAATAGATTTTTGAAGAAAAACATATTACCAGCAATAAAAATTTTGTCGGCATTAAATAACCCATTGAGGTTGATATGCCGTAAAACAAAATAAACCAAACCAATCTAAACCAAAGAATACATATTCTATTCATACGAATCTATCCTAAAAATGTTGTCGGCATTAAATAACCCATTGAGGTTGATATGCTGTAAAACAAAATAAACCAAACCAATCTAAACCAAAGAATACATATTCTATTCATACGAATACATCCTAAAAATGTTGTCGGCTTTAAATAACCCATTGAGGTTGATATGCCGTAAAACAAAATAAACCAAACCAATCTAAACCAAAGAATACATATTCTATTCATACGAATACATCCTAAAAATGTTGTCGGCTTTAAATAACCCATTGAGGTTGATATGCCGTAAAACAAAATAAACCAAACCAATCTAAACCAAAGAATACATATTCTATTCATACGAATACACCCTAAAAATGTTGTCGGCTTTAAATAACCCATTGAGGTTGATATGCCGTAAAACAAAATAAACCAAACCAATCTAAACCAAAGAATACATATTCTATTCATACGAATACATCCTAAAAATGTTGTCGGCTTTAAATAACCCATTGAGGTTGATATGCCGTAAAACAAAATAAACCAAACCAATCTAAACCAAAGAATACATATTCTATTCATACGAATACATCCTAAAAATTTTGTCGGCATTAAATAACCCATTGAGGTTGATATGCTGTAAAACAAACCAAGCCAAACTGTGAATACTACTGTTATTAATACTACTGATACTACTTTGAATGCTACTAATACTACTTTGAATGTTACTATAAGTTCTATTATTACTACTACTACTATGAATACTAATACAACTAATAACTCTGCTACTATGAATACTACGGCTAGTACTATTATAATTATGAATACTTTTAATACTACTACTGCTAATAATAATAATAATAATTTAATTACGACAGATGAACTTTCCTGTCTACCACCAGCATGGGTGATACTACTCTCCAGGAGAGCAAAACTCTACGCCATCTTGGCCTCACGTTTTCCACTGACATGAAGCGGAGGGACTATATTGAATCAATAGCTGCATCTACTGCTAGGAAAGTTGATTCACTGTGTGGTACCAGAAAATCTTCCCCTCAGAATCCATGTTGCATATTTACAAATCTTGCATTCGTCCATGTATTCAATACCGTTGCTATATCTGGCCTGGTCCTCCTGCGGTATATCTCGAGATACGTGACAAAATTCAAAGAAGGGTCTGTAATATAATCCTGCTCTGACATATCAACGTCAATCAGTTTCCCATCGACGTGGTGTGACTTCCTTCTGTCTTTTCGACAAATATTTTCATGGCAGCTGTTCTGATCAGATTCCCCCCCCCCCATTGTTACCCGACTGCATCAAATTTAAGCCTGCTACTAGATTGTCAAGTAGTTCTCGCCGTTTTACTTTTGAACAAGGCTAGATACAACCACCACCTCTAGTCTAACAGTTTCTTTTCTCGCACTTCCCATCTATGAAAATCCCTTCTGATTTCTTGCTTCCCTTATAACTACAATCTTCAAAAATGTAAATGCAACATCAATCGCCATCTTCTGCCTGAAGCCTGTTACTTTATTGTCCATTTCTCACTTTTCCTCACTAATGTCTTCTCATTCCCTTTCACTCCCGGTATCCAGCCAATTCTCTCTCTCTCTCTCTCTCTCTCTCTCTCTCTCTCTCTCTCTCTCTCTCTCTCTCTCTCTCTCTCTCTCTCTCTCTCTCTCTCTCTCTCTCTCTCTCTCTCTCTCTCTCTCTCTCTCTCTCTCTCTCTCTCTCTCTCTCTCTCTCTCTCTCTTGAAAAACTTGTCTCTTGAAGTATCTGGATGAGATTTGCGACCAACTCGTACTAAACAAAACAAAGGCAAAACACAATACTACTACTACTACTACTCATAATAATAATAATAATAATAATAATAATAATAATTGTGTTGACGCCAAAATCAGATTCTGAGACAAATATCCAGAAATAGTTGACCATCTTGTATCAGGTTGCATGGTGTTAACGCCCACTGAACATAAAATTCGTCATGACAGTATGGACTAATATCTGCACTGGAAAATATGCAACTTTTTCGGTAAGGAAACTGCAAGAAACTGGTATGGGCATCACCCAGACCCGGTTATCGAGATAGGACCTGTAACAAGTTTAGGGAACTTTACAGAACAATCAAAGCTAATCGCCCAGACATTGTGATCAAAGACCACAAGAACAGAATCTTATTTCTTGGATGACATCACAGTCACAGCAGATTGTAATGTGTCTTTGAAGATCTTCAAAAAACTATCAAGATACAACGGTTTTAAAGTAGAAATCTCCAAAATTTGCACACGAGGATATCAATACTTCCAGTTGTAGTTGGAATCCTCAGATTGATTGGGAAACGGTCCGACAGACACTTTGAAGGAATTCCTGGTAGACCACGCCTTAAAGAAATACAAAGTATTGTACTCGTAAGAATAGCGCACACATTACGAAGAGAGCTTTATCTATATAAAATATTTGTGGTCTTAATTTTTTTTACTTCGAAAAATGATAAATGGAAGATGTCATGAATCTATTTCTGACCTTAGGTCTCTGGTTAGGACCTTCAAGGATATGTGTATACAACAGAAATCAAAGGAAATAATAATAATAATAATAATAATAATAATAATAATAATAAGGACCTGTAACAATTTTATGAGACTACACAATACACTGAGACAGAACAATCAAAGCTAATCGCCCAGACATCGTTATTTGTGACCGCAAACAAACAAAAATTGCCTCCTTATCGATATGGCAGTCCCTGAAGACTGCAGTGAATCTTTGAAGATCTCCAAAAAATTATCAAAATACAAGGACTATGAAATCGAAATCTCAAAATCGTGGAACATAAAAACATCAACAACGCCTGTTGTAGTTAGATCCCTCGGATTGATTGGAAAAGATTCCAATAGACTCATTGAATTGAGCCCTGATCCATGCCTTAAAGAAATACAAAAGATTGTTCTCACGAGTACAGCCCATACCTTACGAAGAGCGTGTGTGTGTGTGTGTGTGTCTGTCTGTGTTTTAATTACTCAGTGCAGAATGTCATGATACCATTTCTGACCTTACGTCTCTGGTTGGGACCCTGAAGGAAATGTGTATACAGCAGAAATCAATGTAAATAATAATAATAATAATAATAATAATAATAATAATAATAATAATAATAATAATACACAATACACACTGACAGAACAATCAAAGCCAACCGCCCAGACATTGTTATTAAAGACCACAAACAAACAAAAATGCCTCCTTATTGATATGGCAGTCCCTGCAGACTGCAACGTATATTTGAAGATATTCGAAAAGCTGTCAAAATACAAGGACCTTGAAATAGAAATCTCAAAAATGTGCCACATGGGAACATCCACAATCCCTGTTGTAGTTGGAGCCCTTGGACTGGTTGGAAAAGATTCCAGTAGGCTGATTGAAGGGATCCCTGGATGTCCATGCCTCAAAGAGATACAAAAAACTGTTCTGACAAGTAGAACCGACACTTTCCGAAGGGCTTTATCTATATAATTTTTTTTTTTTTAGTGGAAAGTGTCATGATACCATTTCTAACCTTAGGTGCCTGGACGGGACCAGGAAAGAAATGTGTAAACGCCAGATATCAAAGAAAATAATGATAATAATAATAATAATAATAATAATAATAATAATAATAATAATAATAATAATAATGTTGCACGCAAGAAAAGTCAGGAAGGAATTTTACAGAAGAACCAGATCAAGTTTATGTGATGACGCCGATGTTGACAATCGGTATGTGGCTATAAATTTATTACCTGCACAAGTTGTAACTTATACTTTCAAAGGAATCAATCAGAATATAGCAAAAATAAAGAAAATGGATTCCAAAATTAAATAAATTACTGACTTGTCTTAACACGCGTCATCCGGGGGCGAATATGGATTGTTCTTAATATTGAAAGAAGAAAGGGAGATAAACGTCTCATTTGAGATAACCAACAGAATAACCACAATTGGTCTATAAATTAGAGATCACATATGAGTGGATGCTACGACATATTAACTCTGGAGAGAGACGTAAAACCTCCATTAATGGAGAAAGGAAAATTTCCTAAAGGAAATGAACATCACTGTCAAGGAAATAAATGCAGATACGCTACCGACAAATTAAACTAAAATTATTTAAAACGGACGCACAGGGTTAAACAATTAGAAAAAATACAATTAAAAAAAAACATGTGTCCAAAATTAGTTAGAAAGCCAAAATACACTGAGAACTAACAATTCGGGTTTGGTTGGGTTTATTTTGTTTTAAGCAATATCACCCTAAGTGGTTATTGAATGCCAACAAGGTTTTTAGGATACATTTGTATAAATAGAATATGTATTCTTTGGTTTAGATTGGTTTGGTTTATTTTGTTTTACGGTATATCAACCTCAATGGGTTATTTAATACCTACAAAATTTTTAGGATTTGTAAAAAATAGAATATATATTCTTTAGTTTAGATTGGTTAGGTTTGTTTTGTTTTACGGCATATCAACCTCAATGGGTTATTTAATGCCGACAACAATTTTTATTGCTGGTAATATTTTGTTTTGTCAGAAATCTGTTTCTGGTCCTATTTTTCCTTCAAAAATATATTGCTGGTAATAAGTTTTTTTCAAAAACGTATTGCTGGTCATATTTAAGTATTTGCCCATAGCTGGGACCCTAACAGGTGCTACCACTTTGGGTCAGGGTTGACCTGGGAACACCAGCAATTAAGAGGTGGTTCTACACTCCTCAAAACCTCCTGATCAGAGGCCTTGCTGTTGGATGTAGTTTATCTTCTTACTCAGGACGTGGATGTAGTTTATCGTCTTACCCAGGACGATAACAATTCGGATGTAGATAAATGCAATAACAGTGACTGAAGAATGCAGGACAAAAGAAGCGACGAGAACATTAAAAGAGGTGCTGGGTACTAAAGCCTAAGGAATGGTACTGTTCTTATATGTAGAATAGGTCAACAACATGTAAAGATGATTGGCTATTTAGTGTCCTCTTGTCTAATCTTGACACAAAAGAAATAAAATGACTGAGAATTTCCGTCTGAATTTCTGGGATGAGGAGTTATCGTCATTTACACCATTTATATTCGGATTTTTGTCCGAATCCTTGCTGCTTCAAACTACCTACTGATTAGGCTTCAGCTGCTTCTGCTGTCTATTAAACTATCACCTCTCTGGCAATTTGGTCACAGTGAATTTCGCTCCTATCAGAAGCTCGGAACGGTATGTTGATGTCACTATTGCCATAACTTAATTAAAGCGGTTTATTATATACTCAACTATATAGAATAAAAAAAAATTAAAAAAAGGACAGGCTAGTAAAAATGTAGGGACGTAAAATGCGATTATCTCTCTTTGGTTGAGATGAAGTCACGTGGCTCACATGATATCCGCTTGGTGACGTCAATTCATAGACGGACGAATGTGGTTAGTCGTTCAGTTAGCAACATATGAAGTTTTTGTTTTTTTTTGTTTTTTGTTTGTTGGTTTTTAGCACGTGCCAAGGCTAAATATGACGCCTGGGCGCGTTGCCTTGGAGCAGGTCACAAGCTGATAGCGCCATTTTTCCGTGGCTAAAAATGTGACCTCATCAGAAGAGGAATCCGATTCACTCGAATTCACATTTAGAAATATAAATAGGACATCACCACTTGGCCTCGCCATTCTTTTTGTGCAGAAATATGCATATGGCTTCTCTAGAAAGATAGAAAAATCCTTTATCAGTTCAAATTCCTGCTGAGAATTAGCACAAATAAAAAATCTATCATGTTGGGAATTATTACAAGTAAAAATCTATCTCTCTTAAACTTTTTCAGATTGCATGTTGTTGTATACATGTGTCATAGTTTCGCTACGTGGAACAGATGTAAATATTTGTATATAATTTTGCGTATAAGCAATATAAAGATCTCTTTAAGAACAAAGCATTATTGTTATTCTTTTTTCTTTCAACGATTCTCGTCAGTTTTTGTATTAATGTTTTATTATATCAAGGTTACAATAATGCCCATAATAGGCAAAATAAAACGGAAAATATCTTTTCTAACATAGCACACACATTAAAAGTAAATTCAGATATACTTTTGGATCTTGTCGGTACGACCAGGAAGGGGGTCATATGGTATGGGAAGTACACGGCATTTATATATCATCGCGAAGGCCTGAGTTGAGGTCACTGTTTTCTCACCACCAAATGACTGAATTTTGAGCAGACAGGATGTTGCCTTTATCGCGCGAGATGTATGGATGTCTACAATAAGAATAAAATGTACTCAAAACTGATCGCTGCATTTAAGTATTGCATTAACATTTGAGCTTACCTTTTAAAAGTTCAACGAAGATGAGCTATTGAGAGTTGTGTCCCTTTAATTGGAAAAATATGTGACACACTGACTTACTGATATTTATTATATAGATTACTTATAATATACTTATTCACTTTTATTTTGTTACCTAATAAGACTGATTATTATCTTTAGATTTTGTCAAGGATCATTAGACACAGAGCAGAAACGCCATAACAGCTGTCCCAGCAATATTCGATACACAGACGGACAGTAGAGTTATGAACTAGCTTAAAAGCTAGCTCTTGTGGAGGGCTCTTGATTGGGCCTTCATCACAATATGTAGGGAGGAGTAGATACGATAGGCAACAATAAACTACAGAACTCAAAATGGATCGCTGCATTTAAGCATTGCATTAATATTTAAGTTTAGCTTTTAAAAGTTCAACGACACTTCTTCTGCCGCACTTCATTTAAAGACAGTTTGATGTACGTAGGTCCTTACTTTCCGTACAAACAATTATTTTTATTTCATGGGTGACTTTCGTTTGATTTCGCACTTAATTTCGATTAATCCCAAATTTATTTCCAAGTTATAAAGATTGTTATCCTAAAAAAAATTTCGTCGCAAAAATATCGCAGTAATTAATACATGTGAATCCAAAATTTCAGAATTAGAATTGCGGGTCCGGATTCGGTCTGGAATGATTTTAATTTTCTCACGGAGTCGGCCTGATACCAAAATGGTATAATATATTGGGCTACGGCCTCTGGGAGTAAAGTTGAACAAGTGTAACACAGTGAGACACTGATATTTGCATTTATTATATAGATGAATAACTGGGTTAAACTAAATCAATGTAATAGTCACTTGTTCAGCAGGATGCTTACTTGTAGCAGGGAATTCATAGGAACACTAATATTAGGTTGTAGCAAAATATTTTTTTACAGAACTTTACCTTAAAGCTTATTTCATGTAAACATCGAAGACTTCATATGACACCAGTATCTTCTTCTTCTCATTATTATTATTACTATTATCATTATTATTGTGTGAGAGGACAACATGCTATTCTACATCACTTCTGTTTTCGAGGAAGACTGTTGGTTTCATCGCGAAAAGAGTAAGTACAGTTTGTCAAGACAGACGTGGTCAATTTATATGTGGTGAACAGACATGTTATTGGCCTATAATTTTTCGGATCATCTACTTCACATGTTTTGGGTATGATTGTTATTATTATTATTATTATTATTATTATTATTATTATTATTATTATTATTATTATTATTGAGTGAGAAGACAACACGCTAACAAAGTTATGCTGGCATACAGATAAATGAAGCCCGATAAACTGATCCTGAAACAGTCTGACAAAGGTATATCAAGCGCATGCATCACAGCCAAATGTGCGCGATATAGTGACAGGTTAGAATAAATGCATCACGTAAACTTTCAAGTAAGAAATACCTTAAGTTTCAGATAATCTGCTCAGACGGTCTTGTTTCAAAGACGCTTAGATGTCTCATGCTTGAAAATAAAAAATAAACGCTCTTGACACTGGGATACAATGATCCCATTCATGAACCGAAATATACAGCGCATCATTCCCTACGGGATACATCCATCTGGTTAAGTCAACTGACAAACAAATTTGGTAATGAAATTGTGGTCATGAACAGGTTATTTAGAGTAGGCCACCTTAATTTACAAAGAGAAATCGTGTATATGCTAACACATTCAATTACTTCAGATCACAAGCCACGAGAGCAAAGCCTCGTGCAACATCACCATATTATTATTATTATTATTATTATTATTATTATTTACTTTCGTTTCTGGTGTATACTCATTTCTTACGGGTGCCAACCAGAGACCTAAGGTCATAAATGGCTTCATGACATTTACCACTGATTATTTTTGTAAAAAATAAACAAAAACAAAAACCTAGGGTTACACATATTTTACATAAAGTTCTTCGTAATGTGTGGGTTGTATTTGTGAGTACAATTTTTTCTATTTCTTTAAAGCATGGTCTTCCAGGAATGAATCTACATTTGCAATCAATCTGAGACAGCCAACTATAAGTGGAATTGTTGGTGTCACATTTTTTAGGTTTCCACTTCAAGATCCTAATCTTTTGATACATTTTGAAGATCCTCAAAGATACTTTACAATCTGCAGTGACTGCGATGTCAATAAGAAAACACATTCTGTTCTTGCGCTCTTTAACCAAGGTGTCTGGCCGATTAGCGTTGATTATTTATTCTTAAGAACATTAATCACGAAGATTATATCATCCGCATATCTCAGGACTGGTTTCAGTATTATTATTTTTTTTATTTCTTTGATATCTGGCGTTTACACATTTCTTTCTGGGTCCTGCCCAGGGACCTAAGGTTAGAAATGGTATCATGACACTTTCCACTGCAAAAAATAAATAATTACATACATAAAGCCCTTCGTAAAGTGTCGGCTGTACTTGTCAGAACAATTGTTTGTATCTCTTTGAGGCATGGACTTCCAGGAATCCTTTCAATTAGTCTACTGGAATCTTTTCCAACCAATCCTAAGGCTCCAACTACAACAGGGATTATTGATGTTCCCATGTGCCACATTTTTGAGATTTCTATTTCAAGGTCCTTCTATTTTGACAGCTTTTCGAATATCTTCAAAGATATATTGCAGTCTGCAGGGACTGCCATGTCAATAAGGAAGCAATTTTTTTGTTTGTGGTCTTTAATAACAATGTCTGGACAGTTGGCTTTGATTGTTCTGTATGTGTGTATTGTATAGTCCCATAGAATTGTAACAGGTCCTATCTCCGTAACCGTGTCTGGGTGGTGTTCGTGCCAGTTTCTTTCAGTTTCCTTCACGTAGAAGTTGCAAATTTTCCAGTGCAGATATTGGCCCTCTCTGTCATGCCGGGTTTTATATTCAGTGGGTGCCAATATCGTGCAACCTGATACTAGATGATCAATTGTTTCTGGATATTTATCACAGAATCTGCATTTTGGGCTAACACAGTATTTTAGTATATGTGCTTGATAATTCCTAATTATTATTATTATTATTATTATTATTATTATTATTATTAGGGCGTATCAAATTTGTTTTATTTTACTTAAAGATACTTTCCTGTGTTCAAAAGCGTCTACGAGTCCTTTTGTGTGATGAATTATTTTCAACCCTGCACACATAGACACACACACACATATACACACACACACACACACTCTCTCTCTCTCTCTCTCTCTCTCTCTATATATATATATATATATATATATATATATATATATATATATATATATATATATATATATATATATAGGCGGGATGTGGCAAAACCTTCACTGCCCTATCCTTAGTACCACGGGAAGTGCTCTGAAGAACTATATTCCTTGGTTCCGCCAGGTCTAATCTTCACGGCTAGGACTCGCCATTCCACTTCCATTGTAGCAAACCACCCATATTCTCTCCGTATTCCATCGGCGAGAAGTAAGTTCCACTCAGACATCTTCTTACCGCGAACCACTGCTCTGTGGAAACGACTCCCAAGAGGATGTTTCCCCGATCACTCCAATCTTAACTTGTTCAAGTCTAGCGTCAACTGTTAACTTGCCCTACTATCCATATAAATTACCCCTTAATGTAATCCTCTACCACGAGTGTCCCCTGGGCCTTGTACTGGGTAAACCTTCGTGCAAAAAAATGTATGTATTTGCTCTGAAATTTATTTTACAGACACAAGTAAAAACTATGTATTGCTCCACGATAAAATGATTAGCAGCAGTAGTAGTAAAAATAGCAATATTATTTGTAACAGTAGTAATTATAACATTATTAGTACTAGAAGCAGTAGTAGCAATATTAGTAGTAGTAATAATAATAATAATATTAATAGTAGTCATAGTAATATTAGTAATAGCAGTAGTAATATTTTTATTAATGGTAGGAGTATTAATATTAGTAGGATTAGCAATAATATTAATAGTAGAAATCGTAATTTCAGTAGTAGTAATATTAGTAGTAGCAGTAGTAATATTAGTAATAAAATATTACTAGTAGTAATAGTATTAATATTATTAGTAGTAATATTATTATCAATAGTTTGTAATAATATTAATAGAAGTAATAGTAGTAGTAATAGTAGTATTAGTAATAATACTATAATCTTTAATATTAGTATTAGTACTAGTAATATTAGTATTTTTAGTAGTATTTGCACAGATAAGATCTTAATATCTGTTAATTAATGCATGGATAGTGGGCAACGCCCGGTAACCTTAGGTATCCTGCAATTTTAATCTGACGCTATGTTTTCATCCTTGAATGAATGATTCTTGCCATTCTGAAGATTTCCTTTCTGCAAGAGTTCCACTGCGCAATCAATGTTAATTTTCTTTAGCCATGTCTCTATTCTGTTTGTCCTTGTAGCAAGTGCACCAGTGAAAACTCGCATGATAAGGACCTTCTTCAACATTCAATGTTTTGCTAGTTCAAACTTCAATGAGTCATAGTTGATTATTTTCTTTGCTTTATTTTGCTCCATCTTTGTATCAAAAAGATGCGACGGATCAATGATTAACACTTCTTTATACACACACACACACACACACATATATATATATATATATATATATATATATATATATATATATATGTATTAATGTAAGAATATATATATATATATATATATATATATATATATATATATATATATATATATATATATATATATATATATATATTATATATATATATATATATATATATATATATATATATATATATATATATATATATATATATATATATATATATATATATATATATATATATATATATATATATATATATATATATATATATATATATATATATATATATATAGTACAGTACGAGTTGACCGCAAATCTCTACCAGTTAGTTCAAAAAACGAGTTTTTATTTTGTATCAGTCGATGCGAGCAAATGCAATCGGGGAGAAAAATATCCAATCATGCTAACCACATAGGAAGAAATTTGCGAAAGTCTTAAGATTTTTATAGACCTCGACACAGTAACTTGTTTCAGAAAAAATCTTTTAATCCAATATTATTATTATTATTATTATTATTATTATTATTATTGTTTTTATTTTCTTTGATATCTGGCGTTTACACCTTTCTTTCCGGGTCCCACCCAGGGACCTAAGATTAGAAATGGTATCATGACACTTTCCACTGAAAAAAAATACATATATAAAGCCCTTCGTAAAGTGTGGGCTGTACTTGTCAGAATAATTTTTTGTATCTCTTTGAGGCATGGACTTCCAGGGATCCCTTCAATTAGTCTACTGAAATCTTTTCCAACCAATACTAAGGCTCCAACTACAACAGGGATTGGTGATGTTCCCATGTGCCAAATTTTTGAGAGTTCTATTTCAAGGTCCCCTGTATTTTGACAGTTTTTCGAATATCTTCAAAGATACATTGCAGTCTGCAGGGACTGCCATATCAATAAGGAGGCACTTATTTTGTTTGTGGTCTTTAATAACAATGTCTGGGCGGTTGGCTTTGATTGTTCTGTCAGTGTGTATTGTGTAGTCCCATAGAATTGTAACAGGTACTATCTCCGTAACCGGGTCTGGGTGGTGTTCGTACCAGTTTCTTTCAGTTTCCTTCCCGTAGAAGTTGCAAATTTTCCAGTGCAGATATTGGCCCACTCTGTCATGCCGGTTTTTATATTCAGTGGGTGCGAATAACAATAATAATAATTATTATTATTATTATAATCATTATTATTATTATTATTATTATTATTATTATTATTATTATTGTGCATGAGTACGATTATACCATTATCATAATCATTATAGCACCTTTCTTAGTATATGGGACGTTCCTAGTAGGGAGATCTTCTGGGCAAATTGTATGTTGATGTTACCTGGGACATTGTTAGTAAAATTGTCCAATCCTTTTTTCACAAGGCCCTGAGCTCACATTATCATTGATACAGTCTCAGTCTTCATTCCCCGCATCCTGTTAATCTCGATCTCCAGGTCCCTGTATTTGGACAATTTCTCGATAATTTTCTTGGAAGTGTTTCTCTCATATGGTACTGCTATGTCAATAAGCATACACTTCCTGAATTTCTAACTTTTTATTATAATATGAGGTTTTGGGGCTTTTATTTCCCTGTCAGTTTGAAGTGACATATCCCAGAGGTTAGTTACATCGTTATTTCACGTAAATGTGTCTGGTTGGTGTTCATGTCATCTCTCAGTGGTTTCGATTTTGTGATTCTTGCATATCTTCCAGTGCACATATATCGCTACCTTGTTATGTTTGCGTGTATACTTTTTGCTAGTTCCGGATATCCTGAGATAAAATGGTCGACAGTTTCATCATATTTTCCGCAGATCCTGAATTTCGGATTAGTTCCATCCTTGATTATGTGAGAGTGATAGGATCTGGTTTGCGAGGCTTTGGTCCTGAGATGCAATATTTACGCCTTCTGTCTCAGTTTTCAACCCGGTCCTCCTCAGCCACTGATGTGTTTTCTCTTGATACACATCTGCTTCTTTCGTCCATCTTAGTTATTTACCACGAAACTCCTCATCTTACCAGATTTGTTCGGCTCTATATATGTGTGATTCTTGTTCCTGTTGTTTGTTGATTTATATTATTATCGAGTTATATTTGTTAATGTGTATTTTGCAGTTTTCCAACATCTTACACAGAACTCCTCAAATTCATGGATATTAGGTGAGTCATTTATGTTGACCATCTTCACCATAGTCTATGAATATAGAATCCAGCGCAGTACGTAATCTGTTCAATGAAACAGCGTTAAAGATTAACACTCACGAGTTAGACACTCTAGTAAATCTGATTATATCGCCAATAACCCAACAGCTGTTCCGTAATTCTTCAGTCTTCGATATCAAAGGATGGCCGTGTATATTCTGGACACGTATAGCCGCCTTTTATACACGTCCTACTGAATATTTTGAGCCTTCTGATTGGTTAACACTTCTATTGGTGAACTATAAAATGAGTCAGCTCATTTTGGCTGGCTCGCTAGTACACCAAGGTACCCAAAAAACTCCAACAATTTATTTCTATTTTGTTTCTTGACATCTTTGAAGATCTTGTTTTTCCGGGAGATTTTGTTTCTTTCTCCATAATGCCTGATTCTCTGTGCCATCGTTTGAATTTTTTTGTTTCAGCTTCTCTTTAACTTTTGGTACTTCAGTCTTATTCTTTATGTCAAGGCTTCGTTTCAGTTGTTATCCTTTTCTTTCTTTCATTTTGGATCCCCTTCTTGTCTACTTTACTTACAAGTGACAACTGCACTTGTAGTTTCATTTCAATTTCCATTATTTCTTTTCAGACTGGCATTTTTCTCTTTCGTTTACGTTGTTTTTACTTTTTCACATATTGTTTCTACGATCGTTGCCGAGGCCGCGTATATAAGATGATTAATTTCTGTCAAGTATATCGGTCTTTCCATTTCCTTCCTTGTTTATCTAATTGCTAGATTAGTAAGATTGATGCTTTCCTTCACTTGACGGTTCTTTCTTACTTTTGGAATTATCGGCATTTCCTCGAATGACAAATTCCTTTACATTCTCCTATTTATATCGGATGTTTTTGTCATCTCTGTTTATCTCTCATATTAGTCAGTATCTTCCTCTATTGTTGTTGTTATTATTATTATTATTATTATTATTATTATTGTATATGATTTTTCAGATTATTATGACTATACGATTATCATTACTATTTTTATAATCACATCCTTTGATTTTATTATTGTTATTATTATTATTATTATTATTATTATTACAACTACTTTACTTTTTAATCATTTTACTCCAAGCAAGGCGATAATGCTACTACGACGTCAGGATACCTACTGTGAACGTTAGTGGGGGAAAACGACATTAAAAAAAACAAAAGATGGCGATTGATGTTGCATTTACATTTTTAATATCGTAGACGGCAGTGAGTCATTAAAACGAGAGATAGAGACGAAGTTCCACAGGCGAGAAGTGTAAGGAAAGAAACTATTAGAATAGAAATGACGATTATATGCAGTTAGTTCGAAAGAAAAAGGATGAGACCTAATTGCCAATCTAATAGTACGCATAAATTCGTGCGGCCGAGATGGCAAGAAGGATTACTATTTCTGACAGACTTTTACAAATGTTATTTATTATTTTTATTATCACTTCTTTAGGTTTTATAATCATTTTATTTCCTTTGGTTTCTAGTGTATACACATTTCTGTCCGGGTCCCACCCAGAGAATTAAGGTCATAAATGGCATCATGACATTTTCCACAAAGCAATTAAAAAAAACACATAGGTGAAGCCGTTTCGTAATGTGTGGGCGGTCCTCGTGAGAACCACGCTTCCCTGATCATAGCAATTATAACCGCTTCCTGTTAACCGTAACCCTAACCCACATATCCTCATAAACTGCATTTCTTCTGTCCTCGTCTTATGATTATACAAAGTCATTAAGTCGCCTTATCTTAGGTCGAGCTCATTACGTCGTGTGTTGGGTGAAAATTTAGTAAAAAAAAATAAATAAAATGAGACCAGATTTGGACAATCATCAGATGTCGATCATCTGGGAAAATTTTATAAGACTTAGGTTCTACTATCAAGCTGGAGTTTGATATTACACCTACCTCTCTTAGAGCAATGTGTTAGGTAGAATTCCTGCTAATTAATCCATAGATGGGGATAAGTGGATTCATGCCTGTTCCAAGCGTATTTGCGCGCAAGTGGATATAACGAACACAACCGAAATTGGATCTCGGCTTTCCGATTAAAAATTTCGGGCAATTGTCTATTACTGTAGCCACACATCCAATCTTACAGCACCTGGTATTCCCAAGCGGTCACCCAATCTAGGTACTAACCAGACTCGACGTTGCTTAACTTCGGTTATCATATAAAAACCGGTGTTTCAACGAGATATAGTTGTAAGAATTGACATCATCACATCAAAGCTTACAGCACCTGGTATTCCCAATCGGTCACCCATCTAGATACTAACCAGACTCGACGTTGCTTAACTTCGGTTATCATATGAAAACCGGTGTGTCAACGAGATATGGTTGTAAGCATTACCACCATCATATCAAAGCTTACAGCACCTGGTATTCCCAAGCAGTCACCCATCTAGGTACTAACCAAACTCGACGTTGCTTAACTTCGGTTATCATATGAAAACCGGTGTGTCAACGAGATATGGCTGCAAGCATTATCACCATCACATCAAAACTTACAGCACCTTATATTCCCAAGCGGTCACCTATCTAGGTACTGACCAGGCACGACGTTGCTTAAATTCGATGACTGTACAAGAACCGGTGTTTCAACGGAACGTGGCCGTAAGCTCATTGCGTTTTAAGAATTCTAGATGAATACTGTACTTACGACCCACAATGCACAATATTCCGTATCCTACCTGGAGCTCCGCTGTTGGGCCGGTTGTGGAGATCTATCCTTGTCAGTCCACTTCCTTTTGCATTAAACTTTGTTGTATATAAAACATTTTTATCGCTTGTTAAAATATATTTAAAGAATGGTTAGAAATGGTTCTCAAAAAGAGGAATTACTTCTGACTTCAACCAATAAGTCATTTTCAGAAGCGGATCGGGCAGGTAAATTTTCAGCACCACCTAAATATTAATAAAAGCTTTCGGATTAAAAGAAGAGGCTTTCGGATCTGAATTTGTACTAAAGATTGATCGCAATTTTTAAATGCGAATGTCACTTTTATATCGGGTTAACAGAAGATCAGACTTAAAAAGGTCGAAGTGCAGGTCTTGTGCCCGGTTTTCAATTGATCAATTCTAGATCGGCCAGTCTTCTCATTTCGGCCGGATCTAGACAGCCATCTACGGTAGATTGGCATAACACATCGTCGCCATCTTGTTTAGAATGACCTTTCTCATCTCCGAGGAGAATAAAAATGGCTGACCAGCTTGTTTGTCCATCCACAGTCAGGTTAAAAGACATTAAGTGATTGAATGCTGAGCGAATGTCGTTGGAGACCTCTTTAATTGACGTTGCCTTAAGCAAGAAGTCGCAGTAGATAATTGTCAGCCTGCCTATCAATGTATCCAACGACAGATATAGAATGAAGTGAGTCAGATCTCTTTTACAAGTGATAGGGCCGTGGGCGCTTCGGTGCAGGTTAATGGTTAGTGAAACTGGTCTAGTTGACCATAAATAATGAGTTCGATTCTCAGTGGATGCTCCGTGTTTGCGACTTCGTGACAAAACTAAGAGCGTTATCTGTTAGGCTTTGTGTCGTCGCTGGGTCCTCCGTCTGCAACACGACTTATTTCTTATTCGTTTTATTAAGAGAGAGTGAAGGCACAGTGGAGTAATTGATTGAGGAATCCGAGTTCGAATTCCAGTCGAATCCATTACATTCACTTACGTGCTAATACTCTTGGCAAAGGAATGAATCCTCTTCTTCTCCCCCAGCTATGGGTAAATAGAAGGACAGACCGGATTCTATAGCCTTGGATGACAACTGGTCTACCGCAGAAAGAAATGGCAAACTACTGCGCGGAAAAAAATCTGTCTCGTCAGTCATGTATCGAAAGATGCATGATCGTCTAAGCGTGTATCACGTATAGCAAATAACTGACTGATAGTCTTTAATAAATGAATTAAGATCTACTCAAATATGGTTATCCATTAAAAATAACTTTAAAACAATAAATTAAAAATATATCTAATTAATAAATGAAAAATCCATTCCTAGAACCTAGACCGTTTTGCAAATTAATTGAATGAAAACAAATAATTCCCTTATTATTTACTTATTTTCGTATTTTTCCAATGAAAAATGACCCCGTGCACATGATAGCACTTCGTATGTCTATTCCACGAAGTCGTTCCTTGCAGATTGACCACAGATTCTCGATTGGATTTAAATCAGGAGAGTTTCCAACCTATTCTATAGTACTTTGATTTGCTCACTGGCAAAGCTTGTCAGTGTGTTCGTGCAGCGTTACAATTTTCGTGCGCTTCCTTGGAGTAAGTACCATCGCCGAAAATTGGCCTTAGGACAACTAATCGACAGTAGAGACAATAGTGTTGGGCGTGATAAAAATGCAATCATGGTAAACATATGAATCCTTTTCTTCTCTCCTTAGCTATGGGTAAACAGCTGGACAGACCGGGTTCTATAGCCTTGGATGGTAACTGGACCGACCGCAGAAAAAAATGGCAACATACTCCGTGAAAAGTCTGCCTCCTCAGTCATGTATCAAAATATACATGATCGCCCAAGCGTGTATCACGTATGGCACATAACTGACTGACTAGTGGCAATTTGAATTCTAGGGGAATGACATCATTTCGCATTATTATGGGCAAATAGTTACCCCCCGCCAAAAAAAAACTGGGTTCAAAACACTATGAAAGTATAAAAATACATTTCTGCAGTAGACAAAAAAGGCTTTACCCTATGTTAATCCAACTCCCTCATCCTGGGAAGACGTTATCCGGTGGCATGAGAAAATCGTTGCAACCGGATGCTGCAGTAGATGTCACGTCCATATTCTACTGCACTCAACGACACATACAGACATCTCCACATGACCGTTGGACCTGTAGTAGATTCCACTCCACCGGGAATCAGTCACCGCATACGATACGACTAATAGACACGAAATTATCGAGTGTCTGGTTTCATCAAGTACACTAATCTGATTTTCACCTCAGTCTAAGCCCATTACCTGAGTGTAACTGCTGTTGCATGCAAGCCGGTGAGAGTTAGGCGTGTTGCGTTCTGGGTCGTTTCTTGGTCCCCACGCTGCTACATGAAATGGCATCAACATTTCTTTTTCTTATTCGTTTTATTAGGAGAGAATCGTGGCAGCTTGGAGGAAGAATCGGGATGGATCACATCACAGAAACGCATGTCACCCGTTGGCTTAGCGTCCCTTCGCGTATGCTCTTAGCCCGTTTCCGTTAGTAAGCGTATCGAAGCTTCATAATTATTGCGGCCTTCTGCTGATTTTACGCCGTTTTGAATTTATATCCAAATCGCAGACAATGGCAGACTATCACTGTCAGAAAACCACGCCCACGAGGCACTTCAGCCAATCGCTAACCATTCTGGCCTTGGCCTTCGTATTCTGTCAAATAAATCTATAGGTAAATGGGGCGAACGCGTCTCAGCACAGAACATCCGGGTTTTCCCCTTTCGTAGCAGAACAGCTTGGCATGTCCAGATACGGACCTCTCTGCAACTTTTCCAGATCCGGGTCTTTTGTTAACTGTATCATGTAAGTATAAGCGACGGGGTAACCAGCAGTCTACAGAGGGCTCGTCTCGGTGTTTTGTGAAGGCTTTCCCTTGACGCATTTTGTTCAGAAAGTTGTTGTGCCGCCTACCGTGCTTTGGTTTTCTGAGGCAGTGTTATTTCCACCAACCCCCCGTCTGTTTGCCCTTCTCTGACTGTTATCCCGTCGTTCTTAGGAGAACAATCGGTTAAGCGTTTCCCCGAACCTCAACACACACTTGCCTTATTTTACAAAATTGGTCGGATTCATACTTAAGTCTCTAGGTTTTCTACGTGAGACAATAGCTACATATTGAGCGGATTTATAGTTGAGTCTATAGGTAAACAAAAGTTGTCTTTATACACTAGAAATATTTATTTATTATCATTCGGTAAGTCCTGATATAAGGGTTGTCGTTTTAATTGAATCTAAATGTGAACATTGCTTCAGTTTATACTCGGATATGCAAGTATCCATCCAGAGGTTAATTATTGTCAAAAGACTCAAGAGATAATGCAACCGCCATGTTTTAGGCCCTCGCTGACAGGGAAAAATCCTTATTAATCTCCATTCAGTTGTGAGCTTTTTCCAATGTTAATTTTATTATCTTGTTTTTCAGCTGTTATAAAAATTGATACTTATTTCTATACCCCACAAGATAGCAGGTTGGACACAAGGCCACAAATAACGTGAAGTCTGCGGGTAGTTTCAGAAATGTTCGTTCACTTTACACTTTCTATTTTGGAAAGCTACAAGTATTAGGGGCCCACCCTAACTCTGGGCCTCCCCTTTCAGGTACAATGGTAAAAGTTCTCTTTCCCCGAAATACTGTTGGTGAACTTACGCTTCGGGTCTCATGAAAGAACCCTGAAGTGACTTCATAACACTAACTGTGCCCAAAAATTGAAAATTGATAAAACTGTCAAATTCCTCTGGGCTTTGAGAAATTTAACAACGCAGGGTTAGACGATAAACTACATCCGACAGCAAGACTTCTTATCGGAAGAAAGTGGTTTTAAAGAGCGTGGAACCACCTCTTAATTATTGGTTAGCACAGGTTCACACTGACCCGGAGTGGTAGCACCTGTTAGGGTCCCAACTGTGAGAAAATAGTGATACTCAAATCAAACATTATCAAAAGTATAAAAATGCATATTTTTATTAAAAATTATCACTGATATATATTTATAGTCAAAATGAACAATAATATATTTTATCTGTAGTCGAAAGCATACAATTGTGTTCCAAATATTTAGATTTCTGCATTAAATAACCCATAGAGGTTGATATGCCGCTTAACAAAATCAAGCAACCAAGCCAATAAAAATATTTAGATTTTAGCATTAAATAACCCATAGAGATGTTGATATGTCACTAAAGAAAATCAACCGAACAACCATATTTATTACAACGTATCGGCCGTTGTACGCTCCGGCCTTCTTCAGGTGGTTGGAATGTCGAACTGAACCCTTTATTTCGCTCAATGGAGTAGACTGTTCTAGTCCAACGTGCCATGTTTAATGGATGACAGGACCCAAAATGTGTGAGTTCAATACTTGGTTAAGGCAGTGGAGAACTTGGAGAGGGAAATCAACAAGAGATGACTGACAACTGACATCCATTAGACATGGCACGTGGAACTAGAACAGTCTACCCCAGTGAGCGAAATAAAGGGTTCAGTTCGACATTCCAGCCACCTGAAGAAGGACGGAGCGTACAATGGCCGAAACGCTGTAATAAATATGGCGAAAAAGATGAGGACAATAGTCCGAATAATGTAAATAGTGTACATAATATCTCATCTCAGAAATATAGACAGATACTGAAAAGCCGAAACGTTGTAATAAATAGGGCGACAAAGATGAGGACAATAGTCCGAATAATGTAAATATTGTACATAATACCTCATCTCAGAAATATAGACAGATACTGAAAGGCCGAAACGCTGTAATAAATATGGCAACAAAGATGAGGACAATTGTCAGAATAATGTAAATAGTGTACTTAATACCTCATCTCAGAAATATAGACATATACTGAAAGGCCGAAACGTTGTAATAAATATGGCGACAAATATGAGGACAATAGTCCGAATAATGTAAATAGTGTAAATCATATTGCATTCCAAAATATAACTTCAACAAAACTAAACATAAAATGTACATATCACCGCCTATAGTAATTATGTCCACACAAACATGTAAATGCAGAAAAATCTGTGTATCATCGACCATGTATTCAATTGTCAACGCAGAATAACATATATCATATTTTTATTCTTTCAAAATCTCCAAGACGATTACATTTCGTCATTAAATGACCCTTAAGGGGTTGATGTGCCATTAAACAAAAAAAAAACTTCAGATTTCACAGTCAACTGAAGATTATTTGGTGTCGTAACCTTTCCGAAAATCGTTGAATAACTATTTTAAAAATTAGTTATTACGCCATCTATCGTAGGGTCGACCGAAAATAATTCAATATTCGCATCTCCCTAGCACAACAGTTAGCAAGATCTTTTCTTTTATGAGATTAGATGCTATCCGTATGTCCATCTAGCCACAAGGCTATGGGTAACTTAAATGAAATCGGCGAGGCAAGTTCAAATCCCTGCCTCGCCTGTTGCATTCACTTCTCCCTAATGCACTTAGAAAAAGGATGAATCATCTCACAACTCAGCTATAGACTAAATATCAGGGTAGACTGAGATGTCTACACTTGTGTGGTAACCAATCGAGGAGAAGGTTTACTCCAAATTCCGTAAGGAAATCAACCACCATCCACACCACTAACCCTCCCATTGCTAGAATGATTGCACCAAGGGTAACTTATAAACTTTACTCTTTAATCCATAGTTGGGAGGGGAAAGAGTCATCCATGATTTTTTCAAGGAAATTGGTGTGAAGTTGAACACAACAGACTCTCGGTATTTAAACCCGGTTCGACGATTCCGCTTTGCGCTTTAATAGTTGTTTAGTTACCTGCACATCTTCAAAAGAGTTGTCCATTGAGAATGAAGTAGAAATGCTTTGCTAATGGACAGGAAGTAAGAAAAGTGTTACTGATAAAATAGTGCTATTCGACGCGTAATTAAATTCATTTTTGGTATGAAGAATCCTCACTTCCCGCGACGTCGATATTGTCGAATCGTATTTAGTAAAGACATTACCATTTTAGCCATAAAAGAATTATTAGATGGAATCATAAATAATTTCTTCTTCGAGGAACAGATAGCGAACGTATCATTTCAGACAATAAACGCAGTTAAGAAAAAAATCTGGAATACGCTACCAGAACGATAACTTTCAATGCAAAAGACCGTGAATTGACAAGGGAAAATCTCAACAACATGTCTCAAAAGCTCAGCAGCGTGGACAGAGAGGTCCTGGGTAAGACAATAAACAACATCCGAAAGCAACGCCTTTGATCATAAGGTTTTGAGAAAACGTGGAACTGTCTCTTAATTGCTTGTGTTAGCACCTGTGAGGGTCCCAGCTTTGGGCAAATATTTAACCCTCCAAATGGGGTCAAAACACTATGAAAGTATAAAAATAACACCGGCAATACTTTCTGGAAAAATTTTATCCAGCAATACATTTTTGAAAAAAAATATTACCAGTAATAAAAAAAAACAAACTTGTCGGCAGTAAATAAGCCAGTTAGGTTGATATGCCGTTAAACCAAACAAACTAGTTGTCATATAGGAATAAAATGTCTCGGTCGGCTCTTGGGTTTGAACTTGGATCGCCAGAGAGCAAGCGCAGTCGACCTCATCTTGAAATAATTAGATCAGGTGATGGGTAAAGAAATATATATATATATATATATATATATATATATATATATATATATATATATATATATATATATATATATATATATATATATATATATATATATATATATATATATATATATATATATATATATATATATATATATATATATTCAATTTTTTTTCTTTTAATTTGCAACTTTTCAGATGTTTTCTCCATATTATATACATATCAAGAAAGTATACGTGGCTTCTAATTATGTTATATATATATATATATATATATATATATATATATATATATATATATATATTGTTAAATTCCCAGATGAATTCTGTGGACAAGACAGATTGGTATAAAATGACAATTGGGAAAATCTTAGATTTTTCCGGCGCGTTTCGTCTTCCGACTTCCCCCAATTGTCATTTTATACCAATCTGTCTTGCCCCCAGAATTCATCTAGGAAGTTAACTGTATTGTCGACATGGGGAAAAAATCTTACTATAAAGGTAATTTACATTAACCAGAAAAAAAAGACTTGGACATAAGCTTCTATCTTTTAAATTTGGATTTTTAATGTAACTATAACGATATAGATATTTCGATTTCATTTTTACCTTGAAACGCGTCGGCAAAATCTAAGATTTTTACAATTGTCATTTTATACCATATATATATATATATATATATATATATATATATATATATATATATATATATATATATATATATATATATATATATATATATATGGGAATTAACGGAATCTGACTGAGTATTGTTCGAAGGCGTTTCGATTATTGTATTTGTGATTTACAAAGTCTCTCCTACAACGGGCATTGCAAAACATGTAAACAAAAATGGACGGAGATTATTATTGCGCGTGGGGTGCGATCTGTAGGCAATAGTCGTTTAGGGATCTTGAAACGCAATTATACACTACGTAAATGCACATTATATCTGTAACGTATCTATGGATTTTTGGTCGATGTGTGCCCTAAATTTGTCAGTAGGAGACATATGGGAAGTCCTTGAATCGGTTACCGAAGGATCCAGTATATACGTTACCAGACCTTGCTCCTTTTTTTAAAATCATTTCACCCCGAGCAAGAGAATATGAGGAAAAAAAACTACTATTAAGCCTTTGAGTCCTGAGTTCCTAAACAATTTTAACCCTTCTGCCTGAGCTCCTGAGTCAAGATTCGCAAATAATTGGTATGTAATGTTTCACGGTAGATATCAAAATAGTTACAAGTGTTTACCCATTGTTCAACCGGTAGTCATTTTTCTCAACCGGTAGCTGAGCCTTAGTTCATTTTTCTTTACCACCGGTAAAGCGGTGGTCAGGGCTCAAAGGATTAAAAACACAGACGATAACGATTGAAATAAGATTTTAAAAAAAGGAAACACGTATTCACAATAAAAAAGAAACAGTTGAACTTTCTTACATATAATGAAGAAAGATGGATTATTTAATGCCTACATTCTCCAATCAAAAATGAAGAACAGCTACTACGTTTTGATCCTGACCAAAATACCGAGTTAGCTCGTGTTTTTCCGTGCTCCCATATCGCTACCGAATGTGACACAAGGTTATTTTAAATTACCCAAGGCCCCTCGGTACTTCCATTTTTGGGCACGCCTCAGGCGACTGGCAATATATCCAGCCCCCTTTCAAACGAGAGTTACTGCCTAGTGTTGGGGAATGCCCGCCCTCCGACTTGGGATTAATATTATTTGAACCACCCCGAGCGAAAAAGGCCGAGTTTAGCAACTGACCTTTGTTTCGAAGATGTTAAGATTGTATACTGGGAAGCACCCAAGTGGGAGTTCTTGGAAAAGAATGTTGTCTGAATAGAACTTCCTGCTTATAAATGGAATACAGAGGGGATGAGAATGATTTGTACGTAAAAAAGGAAACACATATTTACAATAAAAAAAGAAACAGTTGCATTTCTTTATATAGTGAAGAAAGATACCCTAGATTATTTCGTAACTATATATAAAAAGTAGGCGAATCAATGGGTATCCTACTTGAATGGATGGCAAAACAGGGACTCAGATAGTAAAAAGATGGTTCATCCTTTCAACACAAGCAAGGCATTCACGTCACTAAGGCTCCAGGGGTTACTGAATATGATATAATAGGAAAGAAAACATTAAGGAGAGAGAACAATAGACTGCCGGGAGAATATTCTCCGATGATATAACAATTTCATTCAGAAACCATCTCTTCTGAGTGACTCTTAGTCTTTATTTAATTGGGTGAACAAGTATATATATATATATATATATATATATATATATATATATATATATATATATATGAAGGGCAGGCGGTCATTCGGTTTGATTTCAGTCGTTTAATTTAAACAGCTCTGAAACGATTGTAACGTGGAGAAGAAAAAGTGAAAAGCAAAAAAGACTGAAATGCTGAATGATATAAAAAAAATGGCGGAGACTCACGTGGTTTCTTCTTTCAACATAAGACATTTGTTTCCAAGTCCGTATCTCGTCCAGGTGATTTAGTTTATTGCCGAGATTGTGTTTGGGAAGAGAAAGCGAACAACGTTGAGAATCTGATTGAAAGTGAGATTCTACAGAGCCTGGATTGAAAGGAAACCGAACCAAAGATTACACCAGAATGCAAGGCTTGAAATCCGAAAGTGTTCAACACCAAAATAGCAAAACCAAAAATTTAGAAATTTTTTTAACCAAGACGACGCCTCAAGTGCATTTTGAAGAAAATCTATCAAATCTAGTGAGAGATAAACAGGTACCCGTTTCGACTCATGCAGTTTGCTGCCTGGCTTTCATGACTGAAAAAATCTGTCTTCGGGTAGGATGACTGTCGGAGCTCTGTCTACGGATAGACACTCGGCTGAGAAAAACAGACAAGTACCCGCTCTCCGCAGTTGTTGGGAATGGGTAAATATTGGACAATTGCTCGACTGTTCCCCTTCGTTGAGAATCCGATTGAAAGTGAGATTCTACAGAGCCTGGATCGTAGGGAAACCGAAGCAAAGATTACACCAGAATGCAAGGCTTGAAATCCGACCAAAATAGCAGGACCAAAAACTGAGAAAGCAAACGATTTAGGAAAGAGAACAAGAAAAGAACAGGAAGTAAGAAGAAGGAAAATAACGATTGATATTGTATTTAAATCTTTGAAGATCAAAGTTGACTGGAAAGCATTGAGCTGGCAGGGAGATCCACACGCGAGAAGTGCGAGAGAAGAAACTATCAGCATAGAACTTACGGTTACATTGAGCCAGTTCTACTGTAAAATGATAAGACATTGCCGCCAATCTAGTACTGTGCTTAACTTCATGAATCTAGGTAACATAGCGGAATGTTCATTAGAATAATTACCGTGAAAGTGCTTATAGAAAAAGCAGTGGGAAGCTACGTTACGGCGGTCGGAAAGTGTCTGAAGCCGAGATGTCAGGTCAGAGCTATAACCACTGCTGATTCTTTGTATTTTATCAATAATCTCTAAATATATAGCCGGAACACCAGACCAGATGTAGCAGCAACATTCAAAGTAAGAACGAATGGTAGACTTATAAATACGTAAGATAGATGCTGGCGAGACAAATTGTCTAGCAAGGCAGACTTAGCCAACATTCCCTGCTGCCGACTAAGCAATGGATTCAATATCTTCTTTCCACTTCATGTCAGCTGAAAACGTTAGTCAGTGAAGGCGCGATGGGTCACTTCCCTGGAGGTTAGCATCAGCCATGCTTATGGACGGTAAATGAGTTCTGTGAGATGATTAAAAAAAAACAGTTTCGTTTCTGAAGCGTTAAAATTAACAAGCCAGGGTATCATGAGAAATTGACGGTTGCCTATGCAGCACGTCTCCCTTCTCCACGCCACCGATGTCTTCCAAGACAAAGGTAGAAGCCAATACAACTTGGCACCGGCGACGTCGCGAGAATTGCTAGAATGTTGTTGAACTTAACATTGGACAGTCTTCGGGACTCCGGCTCCAAATTTGTCCTAAGGGTTTACTCCCGAAACCTTTCCAAAGTTTACCGATGGCCGCAGGGCAGCGGAGGTTTAAAATCAGAGTTTTTTTTCTCTTAATATTCGTAGAATTATGAAATTAAAAACCACATTTAAAAATTGCTGTATCTTCTCACTATGTGACGATTTAGCGTGATGCTTTTTTTTAGAAAAGCGGGTGATTAATATTTCGGCATTATCACTCTTCACCGCAGTTTTTTTTTCATTCATTTTCTCATTGCTGACTAATGCCAAATTAATTTTTTTATTTTCTTTTATTTTTGCGAAATGCCGTGGGCGACTATGGCTTATCATAAATTTTTCCCAGCTTTTGCCCTTGTTCTTTTAATATCCATCCCAGCCCTTCTTCCATCCATTTACCCATGCTCCTTTAGTAGGTTACCCGATATTTCATTCTATACCCCTTATTTCAGTATACCCAATGTTTATTGAATTCTCTAAAGGGTGAGGTATTATTCAGCAATCCTTAAAACGCAAAGAAATAATAAACGCACATTTATAGGTTCAGCAGCTGCAACGTGTCTCTTTTATTATTTTCACCTATCACCGGATTCATAACCCACCCAGTTTTTAAAACAGGACTAAAGGTTTATCCCGTGTTTCCAGTTTAGTATTGGGTTTTCACTTCAACTTTATACTTCTAAAGTCTCAGCCTACATTCTGAAATGTTATTTACTATTTATTTACTTTTTACCCCTCAATTAGTTTCACATATAGGAGGACTTTCAGAATCCTCCCAACAATGGACTGTTGCTTCCCGTATTTTGCCGCCGCTGAGGCGACGCTGGTGTCTCTTCTCCTAGGTGCACGAAGGGTATTATGAGAGATTGACGGTTATTACAAACGGAGATTATCTCTATAATTTTTGCTTCTTCAATATAATATTTTTGTCTGAACAGTTTTAAGGGTTTTTTTTCTGAAATCCGTTTGCAGCGATCCAAGCTCAGGGAGAAAGATTTATAACAGGCCTAAAAATATTCACATATCGTCCGGTTCGCACTCCTCCCCGGTCTTTTGAAACAGAGTAAATGTTAATCCATTGTCTCCTGTTTAAGATTAGGTTTCCGGTTCCTTATGAAGTCTTGTTCCAATTTTACTTCTAACGTCTCCACCTAAACTCTGAAATGTTATTTACTATTTATTTACTTTTTTCAATTCAGTAGGAGTTGATAGGTTCGCCTATCGTCCGGTTCACACAAAATCAAACCAAAACAAACCATAGCAATCTTCTTCTTCAAAACCGCTTTCGCTCATGAGACTCCGATCTTCCGTCGACATGACCTTCTTCTATCGCGGATTCCATGCAGATATCCACAGGGTTTCCATCTTTTTTCCAACAATTCAGACATTTACAGCTAGGACACACCCTATAACTTCCACGGCGTCGAATCAATCTTATTTCCTTCATGTCCTTAATTTTTGAAGAAAGTTCCAGATAGAGTGATTTTTCTTTTCAATGTTCTTGTTTTAATATTCTGATACGATTTCTGATTTAGAGTAGCCATAAAGAGAGAGAGAGCAACAAAGAGAGAAAGAAAGAAAGAAAGAAAGAAAGAGAAAGAAAGAAAAAAGAGAAAGAAAGAAAAAGAGAAAGAAAAAGAAAAAAGAGAAAGAAAAAGAAAAAAGAGAAAGAAAAAGAGAAAGAAAGAAAGAAAAAAGAGAAAGAAAGAAAGAAAGAAAAAAGAAAAAGAGAGAGAAAGAAAGAAAAAGAGAGACAAAAAGAAAGAAAGAAAGAAAGAAAGAAAAAAGAGAAAGAAAGAAAAAAGAGAAAGAAAGAAAGAAAAAGAGAAAGAAAAAGAGAAAGAAAAAAGAGAAAGAAAGAAAAAAGAGAAAGAAAGAAAAAAGAAAAAAGAGAAAGAAAGAAAGAAAAAAGAAAAATTGAGAGAGAGAAAGAAAAAGAGAGAGAAAGAAAGAAAGAAAGAAAAGAGAAAGAAAGAAAGAAAGAAAGAGAGAGAGAGAGAAAGAGACAGAAAAAAAGAGAGAGAGAAAGATAGAAAGAAAAGTGCGAGAAAGCGTTATGAAAATCTTTCTTTTCTTGATGTTATTCCCAAAACATTTTACGTTCCGTGTTTTTGCTTCGTCTTCGCTAAAATCATCTTTCTCTTCCACTTCGCTAATCTTCTTTTGATCATAGGAATCTGACAGTTGGAACATTCTAATTATTTTCGACATGAGTCCAAAGCGTGCGTTGCTTCGAAGTACGCCTCTACCAAATAGGTGCAGAAAAAGCGTCTGTCTCCCAACTCTTTTCTCTTAACGAGATTCTCTTTCGTACCCCCAACTACTGCCTTTTTCATCAATATTCGTAACACGCAATAACCTAAATTGTCTATCAACATCTTGTCCATAACAACGATTTCACCGCTTGCCTACCAAATGCCTTCAAATGAAAAAATATTCTTTGGTTAACTATCGTATATTACTTGAAATTATATTGAGAAAAATATTGAGAAAATATTCTTTGGTTTAGCTATCGTATATTACTTGAGAATTTGTAAAAATTACTCAGTTGAAAATTGTAGAAAATTACTAGGAATTTTTTTTTTTTTTTGGAAAAGAAAGAAAAATGTAAGAAAAATTCTGCGTAATATAGTTTTACGGTCCCGACCTTCTGCAATAACTTGACAAGCCTGAAGATCGGAAATGGGGAACTGTAATAACGAATGAGTACTTACTTATACTAGTTTTAACCCGTGAAAATTTCAAGGTTTTCCTATTTTAAATTTCTGACGAATCTTAATTCTTCAGTTAATTATTGAATAAGATCAGGGCGAGTTCTACGACAATGAATTATCGTTAAATATTTGAGCTTAGCAACTTTAACAAAATATTACAATAACAATCATAAATATGAATGCTGGTTGTTATTCTAAGAAGTAAGGGGATACAAATGAAAAGACTTGAAATTAAAAACTTTTTTCCCATTTCAGCAAAATAAATGTTAGCTACATCTATATTTCCTTCTTTTTTTCATTTTCTCTCTGAAGCCAAGCAGCGTTTTTTATGTGTTTTTTTGTATTCTCACGCGATCAAAAAAGAATAGTCCATTATTGATGAGGTATTAGCAGGAAACGATAACCATTTTTCCTCTACCTTTCGTTCTTTTTCCTTTTCATTAAAACCAAATAGCGTCTCTGATATGTCTCTTGTCATTCCTCGCGATCAAAACGGAATAGTCCATTATTGATGAGGTATTAGCAGGAAACGATAACCATTTTTCCTCTACCTTTCGTTCTTTTTCCTTTTCATTAAAACCAAATAGCGTCTCTGATATGTCTCTTGTCATTCCTCGCGATCAAAACGGAATAGTCCATTATTGATGTGGTACTGACAGGGCGTAACGGTCGTGCGAACTAAGGATGTGCCGAAGGGAGGGATACAAACAAGTATTATATATATTTTTTACTAAAAAAAATATCTCGATCATGCTCTAGAATTTTTGCAGGGAACACTGGCATATTTGGATAGGAGATGCCCACTCCCCATTTTCCAGTCCCGAGGGATTCCAAAAACGTCTCCACGTCCTTATGGGTGACACATTATGCTTCACCCTGCAACCTCTTTCTCTCTCTTTCCCTCACAAACAGGATGTGGCAAACCTCTCACTAATCTATTGCTACTGGAAAGTGCACAGATGAACTATAATCTTTCGTTTACCCCACTTCTAACCGTCATGGCTAGGACACGATATGCCACGCCCATTGTAGCGGACATTTTCTTTTGTATTCCATTGGAGGGAAGTAAGTTCCACTCAGGCAGCTTCTTCCTGTGAACCATTCCTCTGGGAAACCGACTCCCAAGAGGATGTTTTTTTCCGATCACTATTATCTGAACCTGTTCAATCTAACCGTTATCTTCCTCTTCTATTTGTAAGAACTATAGCACATATTCTGTAACCCTCTACCTTAATTTTTTTACAGGCCTAGAACAAGGTGAAGCTTATTTTAAAAAATGAAAATAAACCGTTTTACCCATGACATGGTTTTAACGAATCGACAACATTTGAAGATTTTATAAAGGGTGTTCCAATAACTTGAAATAATTTTATATGTGTACTAAGTTTAAGCATCTAATGATTTTTTTTTATTTTCCTTTCAGATTTTGCGGACATTTTGGCGATATTATTTTTTACACATAATTTCCATGACTTAAATAAGATGATCCAATAGAGAAATAAATACATTTTCATTAATAAAACTTACTTATTTACTGCTGACTTTGATCCGTCTTAATGAAACACCCTGGTATATAATCCGTCTTAATGAAACACCCTTATATATAATCCGTCTTAATGAAACACATATATATTCCGTCTTAATGAAACACCCTTTACAGGGCGTATATTTTTGGAAAAGATTTTTATTCAAGATTATTTTCATTTATTAATATAAATATTATTTTTATTGAACACACGTATTTGAGTTGTTGCCCATGTGTGTTTTTATTTTTTTTATTACACGGTGTAAATAATAACAGACGGTCGACATTTAAATATAGGTCGGTTGTTATTAATCTTATTATTTAATAATATTAAAATAAAAACATAGTAACAACTAAAATATGTGTACTTATTAAAATTAAATTCCTTGATTTCGTTTCGCGGTATATCAACCTCTATTGATAATTTAATGCCAGAGTCTAAATATTTTGAGTTTAACAGTACAGTTTCAACTACGTATAAAATGTATCTACACTATTTACATTATTCGGACTATTTCCACGTCCCATGTCTAATCGATGTCAGTTATCAGTTATCTTCTGTTAATTCCCCTCTTCAAGTTCTCCACCGCCTTAACCAAGTTTTGAACTCACACTCACTGGATAAAGGTGTTAGTTAGATCCAGTGACAGGACACAGAGAGTGTGAGTTCAATACCCGGTTAAGACGGTGGAGAACTTAGAGAGGAGAATTAACGGATAAGTGACATCCATTAAAATATGGCACGTAGAACTAGAACAATCTACCCCATTTAGCGAAATAAAGGGTTCAGTTCGACATTCCAATCACCTGAAGAAGGCCGGGGCGTACAACGACCGAAACGGCGACAAGATGAGGACAATAGTCCGAATACTGTAAATAGTGTACATAATACCTCATCTCAGAAATATAGACAGATACTGAACGGCCGAAACGTTGTAATAAATATGGCAACAAAGATGAGGACAATAGTCCGAATACTGTAAATAGTGTACATAATACCTCATCTCAGAAATATAGACAGATACTGAACGGCCGAAATGTTGTAATAAATATGGCGACAAAGATGAGGACAATAGTCCGAATAATGTAAATAGTGTACCTAATACCTCATCTCAGAAATATAGACAGATACTGAACGGCCGACACGTTGTAATAAATATGGCAACAAAGATGAGGACAATAGTCCGAATAATGTAAATAGTGTACATAATACCTCATCTCAGACATACAGACAGATACTGAAAAACCGAGACGTTGTAATAAATATGGCAACAAAGATGAGGACAATAGTCCGAATAATGTAAATAGTGTAAATAATACCTCATCTCAGAAATATAGACAGATACTGAAAAACCGAGACGTTGTAATAAATATGGCAACAAAGATGAGGACAATAGTCCGAATAATGTAAATAGTGTACATAATACCTCATCTCAGACATATAGACAGATACTGAAAAAAGGAGATGTTATAATAAATATGGCAACAAAGATGAGGACAATAATCCGAATAATGTAAATAGTGTACATAATACCTCATCTCAGAAATATAGATAGATACTGAAAAACTGAGACTTTGTAATAAATATGGCAACAAAGATGAGGACAATAGTCCGAATAATGTAAATAGTGTACATAATACCCCATCTCAGACATACAGACAGATACTGAAAAAAGGAGATGTTATAATAAATATGGCAACAAAGATGAGGACAATAATCCGAATAATGTAAATAGTGTACATAATACCTCATCTCAGAAATATAGATAGATACTGAAAAACCGAGACGTTGTAATAAATATGGCAACAAAGATGAGGACAATAGTCTGAATAATGTAAATAGTGTACATAATACCTCATCTCAGAAATATAGACAAGTACTGAAAGGCCGAAACGTTGTAATAAATATTGCAACAAAGATGGTGACAATAGTCCGAATAATGTAAATAGTGTACATAATACCTCATCTCAGAAATATAGACAGATACTGAAGGGCCGAAACGTTGTAATAAATATGGCAAGAATGATGGTGACAATAGTTCGAATAATGTAAATAGTGTACATAATACCTCATCTCAGAAATATAGACAGATACTGAACGGCCGAAACGTTGTAATAAATATGGCAAGAATGATGGTGACAATAGTCCGAATAATGTAAATAGTGTACATAATACCTCATCTCAGAAATATAGACAGATACTGAAGAGCCGAAACGTTGTAATAAATATGGCAACAACGATGAGGACAATAATCCGAATAATGTAAATAGTGTATATAATACCTCATCTCAGAAATATAGACAGATACTGAAAAACCGAGACGTTATAATAAATATGGCAACAAAGATGAGGACAATAATCCGAATAATGTAAATAGTGTACATAATACCTCATCTCAGAAATATAGATAGATACTGAAAAACCGAGATGTTGTAATAAATATGGCAACAAAGATGAGGAGAATAGTCCGAATAATGTAAATAGTGTACATAATACCTCATCTCAGACATACAGACAGATACTGAAAAAAGGAGATGTTATAATAAATATGGCAACAAAGATGAGGACAATAATCCGAATAATGCAAATAGTGTACATAATACCTCATCCCAGAAATATAGACAGATACTGAACGGCCGAAACGTTGTAATAAATATGGCAAGAATGATGGTGACAATAGTCCGAATAATGTAAATAGTGTACATAATACCTCATCGCAGAAATATAGACAGATACTGAAGGGCCGAAACGTTGTAATAAATATGGCAAGAATGATGGTGACAATAGTCCGAATAATGTAAATAGTGTACATAATACCTCATCTCAGAAATATAGACAGATACTGAAAGGCCGAAACGTTGTAATAAATATGGCAACAAAGATGAGGACAATAATCCGAATAATGTAAATAGTGTACATAATACCTCATCTCAGACATATAGACACATAAAATGTATTGTTGGTCATTTTTTTTATATAAAAATTTATTGCAGGTATTTTTATTATAAAAATAGTACTGCTCATAGTTGGGGCCCTAATAGGTACTTCCACCCTGGGTCATGGTGAATCTAGGAAAAACAGCAATTAAGAGGTGGTTCCACGCCCATAGTATATCGTAACATTTACAGTAGAAATAATATATATACAGGACTTTGAACTATGCCACACAAGCAGAAAAACCCTCTCATGTCTGTCAGACAATTTCTGCTATCACATCGTCCCTTACATGTGGCAACTTAACTCCCCAGACTGCAAGCCCATTGATTATTATATGTGGGGTACGGTTGATCGAGAGACCAACAAAACTTGTAACACCAAATATGAACTATATGGCAATGATTATGGCAGCATTCACCAACGTAAACAAGGAGACCGTCCAGAAGAGTTGCAGGAGATTCCGAAGTCGTCTGGGGCCGTGGTTGAAGCCAATGGCAATTGTATTGAATGAATTTACTCTTTAGTATTTCAAGATATTTTTTGTGCGATTTTGGTAAATATATCTGCTAAAATGAGATGCCAGTATTATTTTCATTTTTGCATAATGTAGACGACAATTTATCAATCGCACTATATATATATATATATATATATATATATATATATATATATATATACACAATAATAAAAATATATAAATAAATATCCAAGAGGATATAATCCAGGTAGAACTCAATGTCCAGGACATAGTGATTATACATATATATATATATATATATATATATATATATATATATATATATATATATATATATATATACGGCTTAGTGGGAGAAGTTCCGACTAACGCAAATTCAGTCGGGTTTCGATGCTAGTGAGAGGGAACCGGACGTCTAGCCACACTGATGAGCTGTGAAACATCGAAACAGTCTGTCTGTGACAAAAATATTGGCTCCTGAAAAATTAATTTCGGTTGAGCTCTCTGGTTTGAGGTGTGAATTTGTAAACAGTGACTATTTAAGCTGATATTGCACGACTCTTCGGCAGAATTGAGTCACTGTCAGTCACTGTGTGTTTATCTAAATCTAAAAATAAACACGCTAAAATCCACCTTCATTCCTGCCGTGCGCCGATGGCTTAGTGGGAGAAGTTCCGACTGACGCAAATTCAGTCGGGTTTCGATCCTAGCTAGAGGCAACCGGACGTCTAGACACACTGATGAGTTGTGAAACAGCGAAACAGTCTGTCTGTGAATGACAAAAAAAATATATATATATAATTCATAGCTGGCCACTCGTATTCGAGTATACAGATGTACTAGGGCGGCAGACACTCGTCCAGGCACATTTTTGTTTGTTCAACACCCACTGAGCCAAACTGTTGTTTATACTGAAATATATTTTATAACAGACATCTTCCTAGCGAGAGAAATGCTTATTAAATTTAAGAATAGCCGCTTTTGGTTCACGCAAACAGTCGTGCAGGGATGATTGACAGTCGTTGCTATAGACAAGCTTAACTGATAAAAGGTCATCACAACCTGGGCTTTCAGTAATTCATAATAATTCCGTTTATTCAATTATTAGCGAGTGTGGAACGTTCGAGAAAAAATTTCAAGTACGGAGATCGTAAATATCCGAAGAGAAAATGCTTTTCATTTTCTTCCGCCGGCAAAGAATCAAATGAAGATGATGGCCGTGTGCCTGGAACAGATGCATGAAAAACAAATTATCCGTTTCGAGCTGTGTAATAAGTATTCGGCCCTGAATTAAGTGCATTGACAATGAAAGAGATTTTGCTAATAATGAAATACTTGACGTGTAAAATGAATGCTGATTTCAATATTAGATTGGAGAAGTGTTGACAGATTAATGTTGACCGTGCTCGATCTTTCCAATAGGTGTAGAAATTTATTCCTTCTTTAGCGTTGACAATTGGATTTCCGGTTCTTTCCAAAGTCGTCACATTATAATTCAAAACCAGTAGCACATGATTTTTTTTTTTGGCGGGGGGGGGGCGTATCGCCATGATTGGTAACACACTGTGATTAAGGGTCATCATCGCCTTGCTTGAGAACACATTGTATTTTAGAGGCCTTATCGCCTTGTTTGGTGGTAAATTGCTTTTTAGTGTCATTATCGTATTGCTTGATAGCACATTGTATTTTAGGGCCTTATCGCCTACTTGGTGGTACGTTGCCTTTTAGTGGCATTATCGAATTGCTTGATAGCACATTCTATTTTAGGGACCTTATTGCCTTTCTTGGTAGTACACTGACTTTTAGTGGCATTATCGTATTTCTTGATAACACATTGTATTTTAGGGGCCTTATCACCTTGTTTGGTGGTAAGTTGCCTTTTAGTGCCATTATCGTATTGCTTGATAGCACATTCTATTTTAGGGACCTTATCGCCTTGCTTGGTGGTAAGTTGCCTTTTACTGGCATTATCGTTTTGTTTGATAACACATTGTATTTTAGAGGCCTTATCACCTTGTTTGGTGGTAAGTTGCCTTTTAGTGGCATTATCGTATTGTTTGGTAGCACATTCTATTTTAGGGTTATGTTCACAACCAGATGGTTAAACTAAAAAGGAAACACTCGCGAACTCCAGGGTTAAATCTCACGTGCTTCCATTAACTTCGAACTTCATAGACTTGCCTGATTGGAAAGACTTGATAACTAAAGAGATTCCTCAAGAGTTTCCATAGTTGGAAGTCTTGTGCAGTAACATGTATGCCACATCTTGTCTAAGATCTCTGGGATTGCTAAGGAGATCGCTCTCGTGATGTACGTGTTTTTTTTTGTTTTTTGTTTTTTTGTTTTACGGCATATCAATCTCAATCGGTTATTTAATGCCAACAAAATTTTTGTTGCTGATAATATTTTTTTCCTTCATGAATCTATTTTTGGTAATATTTTTTTCTTCAAAGATGTATTGCTGGCAATAATTTTTTTAAAGAAGTATTTCTATTATTAAAATCTATTTTTAAACTTTCATAATGTTTTGAGTGCAGTCTCGGGGTTAACTATTTGCCCATAGCTGGAAACCTAACAGGTTCTACCTCCCCGGGTCAGGGTGGACCTGGGAACACGAGCAATTAAGAGGTGGTTCCACGCTCCTCAAAACCTCCTTATCATAGGCCTTGCAGTTAAACGTAGTTTATCGTCTTACCCAGGACGCGGATGTAGTTTATCGTCATACCCAGGACAGCGTGATGTATGTGGGTAAATCTGTTGACCATGTTCACCATAGTCTATGAATATAGAATACAGCGCAATACGTAATCTGTTCAATGAAACAACGTTAAAGATTAACACTCACGAGTCAGATACTCTACTGAATCTGAATATATCGCCAATACCACCAGCAGCTGTTCCGTAATTCTTCATTCTTCGATATCATAGGCTGGCAGTGAATATTCCGGAAAAAAACATGGCCGCCTTTATACACGTCCTATTGAATATTTTGAGCCTTCTGATTGGTTAAGCCTTATATTGGTGAACTATAAAATGAGTCAGCTCATTTTTGCTGGCTCACTAGTATACCAAGGTACCCAAAAACTCCAACAAAATTAAATAAACCAATAAATAAAATAATAATAAAGAATTTTAAAAAAATACATTTTACCATGATGCAAGTTATAATGAAACAGGAAAGGTCAGGTATGCGATTTTATGTCCCCACTTCCGAAAAAGACAGAATCTTTCTCAATCCAACGAGATCGTTCGGACGTGTTTTCAGTAGCTCTACATATGAAGTAGAGATTTGGTCATCCCAACTCAGCGAGAGGCTGACTTGAACTCGACCATATTTACCCGTCTTTATCTATAACCCGGGTTTCTCTTATATCCGGGTTTGGTCTATTTTGTTTAGGTAAGTATGGCTCTAATTTGGGATCAGAGACAATCTATCTTATATCCGGGTTTCTCTTATATCCTGGTCTCTTATATCCGGGTTACACTGTGCTTCCTTTCAGAACCAAAAGGGAAAACGGACATACTCAAGAGACATTTAACTTTGTTTCAATACAATCACCCGAAAAGAAATAAACGTCTGTAGCAGAAACGCTTCTTCTGTATGCAGCTACTATATTTTCTGTTTATATACTGTATTTATGTATGTATAGCTGGCCACTCGTATTCGAGGATACCCGTCTACTCGGGCGGCTAGTCAATCCCTATTGCAGACGCTCGCTCAGGCGCATCTGTGTTTGTTCAACACCAACAGAACCCACCTGTGGTTTATACTGCAACTATGCTGAGCAGACCTTTGTTACATTTCCTTAGAAAGAGTGTGTTATCTAGCGTTATCAACAATTTGAACAAGGCTAGCGTGAACAAGCCTTCGACCACGCTGACTTGTGACTTCATGCTAGCACAGTTATCTACGGCACCTAAAGGGTTCCGTCTACCCAATTTCACTCACATTGGGTCAACCCGTGGTATGGTTTCCAAAGGTGCCGCACGCTGGGATTGACTCCTCCGATAACACCAAACCGACTATGGGGACTATTCGTGCCCGTGTTTATCTACTGAATACGCACAAAACTGACGACCACGTTAGCATTCCCATGTGCTCATTATCAAGCAGCTGACATTCTCTTTGCTTGATGATAGCAGTGGACCTGAAGTTAAAAGCATATTTTTTCGCCCAGGTGCGACCAACAAATACCGTGTTGATTATAGCTGCAAAATTTTGAAAGAGTGAACGAGAGATAGATAGAGAGAGAAGGAGAGAGCAAAAAGGAGAGAGAAAGTGAGAAAGAGAAAACGAGAAGGAGAGAGAGAGATAATAAGACTAAGAGAGAAGGAGAGAGAGTGTGAGAGAGAGAAAGAGAGAATGAAGGAAAAAGGAGAACAGTGGAGAGAGACGGGGGAAAGAGGGAGAAGGAGAGAGTAAAGGTGAGAGAAGGAGAGAGGGAGAAAGAAAGAGAGTCAGAGAGCAAGAAGGAGAGAGAGAAAGTGAGAAAGAGAAAGAGAAAAGGAGAATGAGACAGAGAGCGCGAATGAGACAAAGGGAGGAGAGAGAGAAAGAGAGAATGAAGAAGAGAGAGATCAGTAGAGAGAGAAAAAGAGGGAGAGTAAAGGAGAGAGAGTGAGAGAAGGAGAGAGCGAGAAAGAAAGAGAGTCAGAAGGAGAGAGCAAGAAGGAGAGAGAGTGAGAAAGAGAAAGAGAAAAGGAGAATGAGAGAGAGATCGAATGAGACAAAGGGAGAAGGAGAGAGAGAATGAGAGCGAGAGAAAGAGAAAATGATGGCGAGGGAGAACAGTAGAGAGAGGAAGAGGGAGAGAGGGAGATGGAAAGAGTAAAGAAGATAGTGAGAGAAAGTGAGAGTGAGAAAGAAAGAGAATCAGAAGGAGAGAGTGAGAAGAAAAAAGAGAGGAAAGAGTGAGAAAGAGAGAGAGTGAAAGAGAGAATGAGAGAGAGAGAGAATGAAGGAGAGGGAGAAAAGTAGAGTGAGAAGGAGAGAGTGGGAGAAGCAGAGAGAGGGAGAAGGATAGAAAGGCAGAAAAAGAGAGTGCGGGAGAAAGAGATAGAGAGAAGGTGAGAGAGAGTAGGAGAGAAATAAAAACAGAGAATGTTAACATCCCTATGTGATTATTATCAAGCGTTTGACATTCTCTTTGCTTGATGATAATTGGCAGTGGACTTGAAGAAGCTAAAACCATATTTTGTCGCCCAGGTGATTGTTTCTGTTGAGGCGAGAGAGAGAGAAGATTGAGTATAGGGAAGAGTGAGGAAAGGACAAAAGATGAACGGGATTCAAGAAGACAGAATGTGGCGATTGACATTGCATTTACATTTTTGAAAATTTGAGTGTCATCAGGAAAGCAAGTAAACGGGAGTGTGTTCTACACGTGGGAAACTGCGAGGAAAGAAACTGTTGAAGTAGTGGAAGTTGTATTTAGTTATTTCAACAGTAAACAGGTGAGACCTAGATGTCAATCTAGTAGCACGCTTAAAATCATACAGTTGGGGCACCATGGAAACAAGCTCGTCAGAGTAGTATCCATAAAAAAATATTTGTAGAAACGGCGAAGAGAAACCTCTTCTTGTCGGTGAGAAATTGACTGAAGTCGAAATGCGAAGTCAGGATCGAATACATTACAGATCCTTGTTTGGATTTTATCAACAGCCTCAAGGTGAATAGCAGGAGCACCAGACCAGATATGGTAGCAGGATTTAATGAATGAACGAATGCTAGATTTGTAAATGTGCAAGATGGCCGCTGACGAGAAAAAACTTCTGGCACGGCACAGTGGCCTAACTTTCCTTTCAGCAGATGCAGCTATTTTTTCGATGTACTGGCTTCAACTTATCTCACTTGAAAATATGAAGCCAAGAAAGCGGAGTGTGTTGCTCTCCGGGGCTCTAGCGTCGGCCAGGCTGATAACAGGCAGAAAGGTTTTTCTGTGGTGGTTAATTTAGGGCAGATTGTTTTGTTTTGGAGCCGTTAAAATTTACAACAATGGAGTGGCGATATCAGAGTAGTGTAGTGTCATTCGTTACCTCTTCACCACCGAGGCCCGTTGGTACAGTTGGTATGACGTTTACCTGATAAGATAACTGGTAGTATGTCTGAAGAATACGTAGAACTTCATATTCTGTCTTGTTTCCTATATGAAACAAATCAATAGGTGTTTTCATGCAGAAATATTGGCTGACTTCCTTGCCCCGTAAAAAATACGCCTTTCTAGGAAGGCAACGACGAAGAAAACGACTACGATCGAAACTTATTGAAATAATTATAGTAATTAACACCGACGCAAAAAGCAGTTCGTTTAATTACGCAGGAAAATAAAAGACAAAAGGTCACAGGATCAAACGTATCGGACTTTGTCAAACGGCAATGAGGTGATACGGTAGTCACGGCCATGCTGTAAAGGAGGCACACACACACAGACCCGCACAATTATTTAGCATGGGATACAAGCCAGATATTATCAATTAAAAGGATTTGCAAAGCGGCTGGAGGCCATGGAATTGGACTCGTGCGTCAAAGAACTAAAACTCTGAAATGAACCATGGCATTTCAAAAAAAAGAGTTAAAAATCGATTTACCGTTGGAAATATGGTGACCTTTTTAAGCATAGCTTGGGTGTGGTACAACAACGAAAGTGTGAAGCACCTAGTGAGAATCAAACTCACTATTTATTTGTAACTGATCTAGCGAGCTAAACTTGCTAACCGAAAGTCGAAAAGCCAAAAAGTAACTTTCCAAGCATAGATTGGGTGTGGCACAAGAGCGAAAGTTTGGAGCACCCAGTAAGGGTCGAATTCACTATTCATTTGTAATTGTTCTAGTGTGACAAACTTTCTAACCAATACAGCACATTGTAGTTCCCCAAATGGAATTTTTGTCTAAGCGTTCCACCACGGAATATGTGGTAGAGCGGCGCTATATCGAGTGTCATTCGTTACCTCTTCACCACCGAGGCCCGGTGGTACAGTTGGTATGACGTTTGCCTGATAAGATAAATGTCCGGGCTTTAATTCTCAATTGTAGATACGAACTGCTTTCTGTTGAAGTTTCTTCTAAACTCGATGAATTACTTAATTATAATTACTTAATTATATATATATATATATATATATATATATATATATATATATATATATATATATATATATATATATAATTATAATTACTTAATTATATATATATATATAATTAAGTAATTATAATTAAGTATATATATATACATATATATATATAATTATAATAACTTAATTACATATATATATAATTAAGTAATTATAATTAAGTATATATATATATATATATATATATATATATATATATATATATATATATATATATATATGAACTCTATTCCAATCCGTCATGAGCTTCAGATTGTTAACTATGATTAATTAATGATGAACATGTCATTTTCGTTTATGATCGATTTCAGTACGGATCTTCTGATAATACATATATACATTCATATTGCTAAAATTAGAGTCACATAGTGTAATAAAAAACTTGGAGAATTACAGTAAGATATCTTTACTCACTTCTAGGATACAACGGTTCAAATCTTAATCTAAGACTTGAACAATTTTACTGCTACACCATTTGACAAATTTTCTGTTATACCCGATATATATATATATATATATATATATATATATATATACATATCTTATATTCATATATATATATATATATATATATATATATATATATATATCCAGGTAAAATGAGAACAAATAGAGTAAACAATGGTGTAGTGGTGGGAACGGGATGCCAGCCTCGTAGGACGTTTAAATTCACGAGGCCTAGGGACA
>OZ038513.1:61059740-61127240 GCA_964036315.1 Acanthosepion esculentum | reverse complement strand
TTACTATTATTGTTACTAGAGGAATAGGTTGTAAATGAATAAAAATGCAATGTAAATGATTACACTCCAGGAATGCATTAAAATGGTTTTACTATAAGAAAGCATTGTAAATGATTTACTATAAGAATGCAGTGTAAATGATTTTACTATAAGAATGCATTGGAAATGATTTTACTATAAGAATGCATTGGAAATGATTTTACTATAAGAATGCATTGTAAATGATCTTACTATAAGAATACATTGTAAATAATTTTACGATAAGAATGCATTGTAAATGATTTTACTATAAGAATGCATTGCAAATGATTTTACTATAAGAATGCATTGTAAATGATTTTACTATAAGAATGCATTATAAATGATTTTACTTAAGAATGCACTGGAAATGATTTTACTATAAGAATGCATTGCAAATGATTTTACTATTAGAATGCATTGGAAATGATTTTTACTATAAGAATGCATTGGAAATGATTTTACTATAAGAATGCATTGTAAATGATTTTACTATAAGAATGCATTGGAAATGATTTTACTATAAGAATGCATTGGAAATGATTTTACTATACGAATGCATTGGAAATGATTTTACTATAAGAATGCATTGGAAATGATTTTACTATACGAATGCATTGGAAATGATTTTACTATAAGAATGCATTGGAAATGATTTTACTATACGAATGCATTGGAAATGATTTTACTATAAGAATGCATTGGAAATGATTTTACTATAAGAATGCATTATAAAGGATTTTACTATAAGAATGCATTGCAAATGATTTTACTATAAGAATGCATTATAAATGATTTTACTTAAGAATGCACTGGAAATGATTTTACTATAAGAATGCATTGCAAATGATTTTACTATAAGAATGCATTGTAAATGATTTTACTATAAGAATGCATTATAAATGATTTTACTTAAGAATGCACTGGAAATGATTTTACTATAAGAATGCATTGCAAATGATTTTACTATAAGAATGCATTGTAAATGATTTTACTATAAGAATGCATTATAAATGATTTTACTTAAGAATGCACTGGAAATGATTTTACTATAAGAATGCATTGCAAATGATTTTACTATTAGAATGCATTGGAAATGATTTTTACTATAAGAATGCATTGGAAATGATTTTACTATAAGAATGCATTGTAAATGATTTTACTATAAGAATGCATTGGAAATGATTTTACTATAAGAATGCATTGGAAATGATTTTACTATACGAATGCATTGGAAATGATTTTACTATAAGAATGCATTGGAAATGATTTTACTATACGAATGCATTGGAAATGATTTTACTATAAGAATGCATTGGAAATGATTTTACTATACGAATGCATTGGAAATGATTTTACTATAAGAATGCATTGGAAATGATTTTACTATAAGAATGCATTATAAAGGATTTTACTATAAGAATGCATTGCAAATGATTTTACTATAAGAATGCATTGGAAATGATTTTACTATAAGAATGCATTGGAAATGATTTTACTATAAGAATGAATTGCAAATGATTTTACTATAAGAATGCATTGTAAATGATTTTATGATAAGAATGCATACTAAATTATTTTACTATAAAAATGTATTGTAAATGATTTTACTATAGGAATGCGTTGGAAATGATTTTACTATAAGAATGCATTGGAAATGATTTTACTATAGGAATGCATTGGAAATGATTTTACTATAAGAATGCATTGCAAATGATTTTACTATAAGAATGCATTGTAAATGATTTTACTATAAGAATGCATTGTAAATGATTTTACTATAAGAAGGCATTGTAAATGATTTTATTATAAGAATGCATTGTAAATGATTTTACTATAAGAGCGCATTGTAAATGATTTTACTATAAGAATGCATTGTAAATGATTTTCCTATAAGAATGTATTGTAAATAATTTTACGATAAGAATGTATTGTAAATGATTTTATGATAACAATGTATTGTAAATGATTTTATGATAAGAATGTATTGTAAATGAATTTATGATAAGGATGCATTGGAAATGATTTTACTATAAGAATGCATTGGAAATGATTTTACTATAAGAATGCATTGGAAATGATTTTACTATAAGAATGCATTGGAAATGATCTTACTATAAGAATACATTGTAAATAATTTTACGATAAGAATGCATTACAAATGATTTTAATAAAAGGATGCATTGGAAATGATTTTATTATAAGAATGCATTGTAATTGATTTTACTATGAGAATGCATTGTAAATGATTTTACTATAAGAAGGCATTGTAAATGATTTTATTATAAGAATGCATTGTAAATGATTTTACTATAAGAAGGCATTGTAAATGATTTTACTATAAGAAGGCATTGTAAATGATTTTATTATAAGAATGCATTGTAAATGATTTTACTATAAGAGCGCATTGTAAATGATTTTACTATAAGAATGCATTGTAAATGATTTTACTATAAGAATGTATTGTAAATAATTTTACGATAAGAATGTATTGTAAATGATTTTATGATAACAATGTATTGTAAATGATTTTATGATAAGAATGTATTGTAAATGAATTTATGATAAGGATGCATTGTAAATGATTTTACTATAAGAATGCATTGGAAATGATTTTACTATAAGAATGCATTGGAAGTGATTTTACTATAAGAATGCATTGGAAATGATTTTACTATAAGAATGCATTGTAAATGATCTTACTATAAGAATACATTGTAAATAATTTTACGATAAGAATGCATTACAAATGATTTTAATAAAAGGATGCATTGGAAATGATTTTATTATAAGAATGCATTGTAATTGATTTTACTATGAGAATGCATTGTAAATGATTTTACTATAAAAATGAATTATAAATGATGTAATATCGTAATCAATATTACAAAGCTAGAACATTTAGTGGAATTGAAAAGTGTAATTTTTTAAAATTCTTTCAAGAAAATATTTTATAATTTTCAACAGATAATAAAGCCAACTGTACGGAAAATGAATGTCTTATATATCCTGTATGGAAACAGTCAAACTCACTGTTGCTAACAACATTTCCATTTGTTGCCTGACAAGAACATATTTTCTACGATAATCAATCTCTATGTATTGAGACAATGTCTTTCAAGTAGCAAATATTAATACAAGAAATTTTATTTCTCTATTTAGCTGAATTTAGCATGCGCGTTATTGAATTCTTTCAGCGCGTTTAAAAGCATTTGAAAGAGAAAAAGAAATCAAGTAGACGCTTGATTTATGTCATGGCTGAAACAAAACGTTTTCTCGTACGATATGAGAAAAAGTTTAACTAGCAATTTCCATCAAGCGAGTCAATGTCGGGTCCCTTTTTTTTTTCTTTTTTTCTTGTCTGCCAGTTTGCTTCTTAGAAATATGAAAACTATTGTCAATTGTTTTCTTCCCGTTAATTCGTATGGCAGATCCGATTGTATATAGTTGTCATGTTGTCAGTGTTATTCATTCGCGGCCTTTCACTAATGACTAAAATTTCCTATTTCACTCAATAGTGTATTCCATCTTTTTGTCTGTCCGAAGTATAATGCAAATACATAGAGAAGGTGAGAGGGGATTTGAGTGAAAGTGTAAGAATGAAAGAGAAAAGTGGCATTAAATGATGATAACATAGAGATATTGAGATAGATAGATATGAAGAGACGGAAATAGATAGATAGATAGATAGATAGATAGATAGATAGATAGATAGATAGATAGATAGATAGATAGATAGATAGATATGTGCAGATGGATATAGATAGATAGATATGAAGAGACTGAAATAGATAGATAGATAGATAGATAGATAGATAGATAGATAGATAGATATGTGCAGATGGATATAGATAGATAGATATGAAGAGACTGAAATAGATAGATAGATAGATAGATAGATAGATAGATAGATAGATAGATAGATAGATAGATAGATAGATAGATAGATAGATATGTGCAGATGGATATAGATAGATAGATAGATATGAAGAGACTGAAATAGATAGATAGATAGATAGATAGATAGATAGATAGATAGATAGATAGATATGTGCAGATGGATATAGATAGATAAATAGATACATAAGAACAGATTGAGATAGATAGATAGATAGATAATCTGATTATGATGGATGGATAGATATGAAAAGAATGCATCACATAGATAGATAGATAGATAGATAGATAGATAGATAGATAGATAGATAGATAGATAGATAGATATTATTAGAGATTGAGATAGATAGATAGATAGATAGATAGATAGATAGATAGATAGATAGATAGATAGATAGATAGATAGATAGATAGATAGATAATCTGATTATGATGGATGGATACATATGAAAAGAATGCAATACATAGATAGATAGATAGATAGATAGATAGATAGATAGATAGATAGATAGATAGATAGATAGATAGATAGATATTAACAGAATGGGGGAATATTAATAGATTGATAGATAGATGCGTGTGTGCAGGTACCATTTAATTGACGAATGTAATTAATAGTGTAATGGACAAGTTTGTGGTGTCTTTAATTTGAATGTAAATTCTATGCAAAAATAATCACATTTGAAATTGAATTTCGTCATTGATTTTTTTTTTCTAACCAATCAGAAAAATAGAAAAAGCCATTCCATTCCTTCAGCAGAACATCTGAATTCACTTCTTTTAACGCCATTCGGGGATTATAAATAATCAAGTCTCAGATGAGTTTTGCTTTGCTTTGCTTTCGAATTGGCTCTGTATTTAAAGCAGCCGTTATTTCCGCCACTTTCCGCTCCTTTCCGCCACTTTCCGCTTAAAACCGGTTTCCCTTTTTGAATTTTAGTTCACCACCGTTAATTAGCTTTTCCTGGCCTTTTTTTTACCCGCTTCTGATCACGCAATCACACACACATATTCACATACGCTCTCCATCTAACGAACACACACATTCTCGCATGCACGCATACATGCATATATTCCCACAGACTCATACATACACTCTTTCTCTCTCACAACATTCACTCGTTCACACGCACACATTCACACAGACGCTCACATATATTCACGTGAACTCACATAAACACACTTTTTTCCCAGACTCACTCATTCACATACAAAAAGATATAAATCTCGCAGTCTCTATCATAAAATGACGGAAGTTAAGAAACGACAAGCCTGGCCAGTACGTGGATGAGTGACCGCCTGGGAATGCCTGGCGCTGTAAGCTTGTGTGTACGGGTGGTATAATGGATAATCGCTCGGATGTCAAACTCCGATTGGGTTCGTTTACGCGCAAATAGCCTCGGGAAAAGTAGGAGTCCAACATTTCTCCCCCGGCTATGGGTTAATTAGTTGAACTTTGTTATCAGTAAATCAGTATTATCTTAAAATATTCTTGCAAGCTAAGAATATTTTTCTGGCTTTAAATGACCAGCAAAATGTTGATAAGCCGTAGAAAATTAATTATTCTATTCCACACAATCACACAAACACACACACACACACGATCATGTATACACGCACACAAGTATGAAATCACAAACACACTTATATATAAGCACATGCAATCGCACGAACACAAAGACCTATACACAAAAAGATGCAATATCAAAGGCAAGCACAAAACACAAGAGAAACAAATATTTACACACGCACACACACGCACTTGGATTTCAAACACACAATTAGAAACACCAACACTAACATATACAACCATCACGACACACACGAAATACTTGGTCACTCTTACACACACAAAAGAACACTATTCTCCTGTATGTCTGTCTCTGTCGCTGTCTCTGTCTCACTCTCTCTCTCTCTCTTTCATTCGAAATTCAAAGCTCCAAGAATTCCCGATTATTTAGTTAATAATTTTAAAACAGTATCCTTAAAAATCTCCTAGCTACCTATCTAATTATTTCTCTTATTTATCAATTTAAATGTCAGCGTGAGGCTGACTATATAGATAGGACCAGCTAATTATTGGAGGATAGAATTTCTCCGAATGTGCCAGCATGCATCCGAAAAAACCTACTTTAATTTTTGCATATGTGTTCCACTAGATCCGGGTCTGTAATCTCTGAATATCTTGTTGTTAATCGCTTTTGCATTTCCACAGGGTAGGTTTTTCTGTTGAGCCTCCCGTGCTCCAATTTACATCTGAAAGTCCTTGAGACCGTTTTCATCAAATCTAAGGAACGTTCTTTGCGTAAATAAAGAAATTGCTTGTTGAGTTTCAATGGAATTAGCTTGTAATATAAGTACATATTTGTGATGATGTTCATATATGCGTATTTCATGTCCTTAAGTTATCCGTTTTTTCAATCGTGATCCACAGATATTTCTCCTTTTTTTTTTCAACGTGTGATTTCTTTTGATAAAGTAACGAGAAACGGTTAATTTTTTTTTAAATTTATTTCTGAATATAGTTTTCGTTTTTGAATTCTCATTTATGGTAAACGTAATTATTTTCCATTTATTTATCTGCTTTTTTGTAATATATCTGTTTTTATTGCATTAATTGAATTCTGTAGTTTTTATTTTAAACAAGCGATGGATTTTTATTTATCAGACCGATATGTTTTATTGCTTAAGTCTTATTTTTAGTGGATACCAATATTTGATTTTGTTTATTAAATAGTATATTTATTTATTTTCATCTACTGGCCTGAATTCTTACAAACTACAAATAATTCGAATCCTACCGGAGAGCCCATATTTTTTCTTTCAGAAGATTTCTCGAAAGTTCAGGCCGGTAAACGAAATAATTACACACGCTCACACAGGAATACAGGGTGCGGTGGGTAAATTTTCGCCATTTTATATTTTTTCATTTCACGCATGCGCGTTCTTTGTTTTTGATTTTGTCGACTGCATATTATAATAGGGTCTGTTGGGCACTGTGAGAAAAAGAACAATTCACTTAGTCAGAAATTTGAAAACGGCATGCTGGACTGCTTGGCATTCGCACCGGAAGCTCCAATACCAACATTTTTAGAGAGTTTGGATATCAATCAGAGGACAGTGTAGGGCATTAGGAAGGATATTATTTACATTATTCGGACTATTGCCGTATTATTACAACGTTTCGGTCGTTGTACGCCCCGGCCTTCTTCAAGTTGTTGGAATGTCCAACTGAACCCTTTATTTCGCTCACTGGGGAAAACCTGTTCTAGTTCCAAGTGACATGTTTAATGGATATCAGTTATCAGTTATCTCCTGTTAATTTCCCTCTGAAATTTCTCCACTGCCTTTACCGGGTATTGAACTCACACTCTTTGGGTCCTGTCACTAGATCTAACTAAAGCCTTTATGTACATAATACCTCATCTCAGAAATATAAACAGGTACTGAACGGCCGAAACGTTGTGATAAATATGGCGATAAAGATGGGGACAATAGTCCGAATAATGTAAATAATGTACATAATACCTCATCTCAGAAATATAGACAGATACTGAAAGGCCGAAACGTTGTAATAAATATGGCGACAAAGATGAGGACAGTAGTCCGAATAATGTAAATAGTGTACATAATACCTCATCTCAGAAATATAGACAGATACAGAACGGCGGAAACGTTGTAATAAATATGGCAAAAAAGATGGGGACAATAGTCCGAATAATGTAAATAATGCACATAATACCTCATCCCAGAAATATAGACAGATACATTAGAAAGGAGCTGGATGAATACGAAGTTACGGCAGCTCGGAAAACTTACTCTGATCGTTTTAATAAGAAAATAACTCCCGAATATTTTGGTGAGGGCCACAGACTAAACACAGGGCTCTACATCATGTGCTTTGAAGAGGTAGTGCTGCCATGGGTCAAGAGGGTGTCTACTGGAAGACTATGTCTGGCAACAGGATTCTGCACCATGCCACACAAGTAGAAGAAACCAGACAATTTCTGCAACTACATCGCCCCCTACATCTGGCCACCTAACTCCCCAGACAGCAAACCTCTTGATATTTGTGTGTGGGACGCGCAGTTGAGCGAGAAACCAACGAAATCTTTTAACATCAAAGATGAACTAAAGGCAAGTATTATGGCAGCATTCACCAACTTATACAAGGAAACCGTCCAAAAAGATGCTGGAGACTCCGAAGTCGTCTGGAGGCCGTGGCTGGAGTCAATGACGATTTTAGTGAATAAATTTACTCTTTAGTATTTGAAGATATATTTATGAAATCTTGGTAGATATATCTGTTAAAATGAGATGTCAGTGTTATTTTCATTTTTGCGCAATTTAGACAATTTGTCAATCACATTATTTATATACGCTACATCGACGTTTGCATGTGACGCATAGAGCGACATCTTTTTACAATATATTCACCCACAGCACACAGACACCGAACAAGTGATTATGCTGAACAGCTCCCTAAGTTACAACACACTTCGGTGTTTTTCGAGGAACAGATAAACAACATTATGGATGCCAGAAAGTTTGGTAAATATGTCAGTTAAAATGAGATGTCAGTGCTATTTTCAGTTTGGCGCCATTTGGACGACAATTTATCCATCGCATCCTGTATATCTCTCAAAATGAGATGTCAGTGTTATTTTCAATTCTACGTCATTTGGAAGTCAATTTATCCATCGCGTCCTGTATATCTGTCAAAATGAGATGTCAGTGTTATTTTTAATTCTACGTCATTTGGACGACAATTTATCCATCGCACGCTGTATCTCTGTTAAAATGAGATGCCAGTGTTATTTTCATTTTTGCGTCATTTCGACGACAATTTATCCATCGCACTTCGTATTCTGTTTCAAAAAAAATAATGTTTTTCTTATAAACTCTTTATTTTATGATAAGGTGATTTTTTTTTAAGCGTTTCACCCCAAGCGAGGCGGGAAGCCACTAGCACGCAAGGGGTTACAGAGAGTTGGAGCGAGACCAAATAGGAGTGATAGAGGAAAGGATGAAGGAGAAGGATAGTGGATAGATCAAGGCAACTGGAGATGTCGATTGACATTACATTTGAATAGTTGGAGATTATAGCTATCAGGGAAACAGGAAGAGGGGTGGGAGTTCCACAGGCGAGAGGTGCGAGATATGAAGCTATTGGAGTAGACGAGACAGTTTCAACAGTGAAAAGTGTGTGATCGAGATGGGAGCCTCGTAGGACACTTGAATTCAGCGAAAGCAGCTCATCGGAGCAATTACCGTGAAGTATTTGTAAAAAAGACAGCGAGAGGCGACGGCATGTCTGTGAAAGAGCGACTTCAGACGGGATGTCAGATCAGTGCAAATTACACTGCATATCCGTCTCTGGATCTCATCAAGAACCCCGAGGCAAACAGAAGGGGCTCCAGGCCATATATGGCAGCAATACTCCAAGCAATTACGATTGAATGGTGCGTTCGGTCCTCACTGGGTGGACTATACTTCCGGTCTTATGCCACATCTAATCTACGCTGTGAAAGTCAACATATCATAGGGAAGGAATGGTTGAGCATCCATTTTTTTCTTTAACGACGATTTGCACATTTTAGGATACTGACCCTGAAATTCATAGCTCTCAGGTAGGAAAAGATTTCACCCTTAAATTTAATCAATTTTTACAACTGATAACTCAATAACTTGTGCTATTTTCTTCTTTCAAACCATTTCTGCCTCTGACAGCGCATTTCAATTCACATAAGAATCTTCTCAAACGTTTATAGATGAAAATAAATTACAAAATGGCCCCGGGGCTAGAAAAATCTATATAATACAACCGCGTTATGAATTTTCACTTTAATTTCACAGATTCATTGTGACATTTTATTCTTAAGGTGATAACACTTGGACTGGGAAATTTCTAAAAGATTTTCCTTTTCATGAGCCTTCCCGTGTACGATTGTTTCCCTCGAAAACTTGACTCGAAACAATATTTGTTACCTTTATTTATCTTTACGGACTTGCTAATCGTTCTGATGAACTTCCCTCTTTGGTACCTAGACTTTATGAATTTAAGCGCGGTACTAGATTGGCAGATAGGTCTCATCATTTTACTGTTGAAATAGCAAGATGTAACCATAAGTTCTATGCTAACAGTTTCTTAATCTGATAAGTATGTTCATGGCAGTTGTTCTGATGAACTTTCCTCTTTAGTACCTCGACTTTATGAATTTAAGGATAGTACTAGATTGGCAGTTAGGTCTCATCATTTTACTGTTGAAATAGCAAGATGTAACCATAAGTTCTATGCTAACAGTTTCATAATATGATAAGTATGTTCATGGCAATTGTTCTGATGAACTTTCCTCTTTGGTACCTAGACTTTATGAATTTAAGCGCGTTACTAGATTGGCAGTTAGGTCTCATCATTTTACAGTTGAAATAGCAAGATGTAACCATAAGTTCTATGCTAACAGTTTCTTCTATCGCACATCTCTCCTGTGAGAATCTCTTGCGGCTCCTTGATTCCCAACCAACTTTGATGATCAAAATTTTAAATGCAATATCAATCGTCATCTTCTGTCTTCTTAATTCTTCTTTTATTGTTCTCTCTCCTGAAGAGTATTTTTCTCATATTCTGTAACAGTCGGTAACCCCTTGCGTCTTAGTGGATTTATTGCCTTTTTGAATGATTTAGAAAGTTCACTGTCCTACCTGATATTTACATACGCTCTTTAGATTGTTTTATATCATCTGACCCCAAGCATGATGGTAATGCCACTACGATGGAGGAGGGGTGTTATAGGGAATGAAAGAGAACGAGAAGTCTTTAGGGTGGAGAATCGAGGAAAAGGACAATAAAAGAACGGTTTCCGGCAGACATAAAATGGCGACTCATTTAAATTTTCCAAAATTGTAGGTGACAGACAAGCCAAAAATCGGGAGTTCCACATGCGAGAAAAGAAAATGTTTAGATAGAAATGACGGTTACCTATAAATAGTTCAACAGTAAAAACGTTGAGACCTAATTGCCAATCTAGTAGCACGCTTAAATTCATGCGGTCCAGGTACTACAGGGAACAGCTTATCGGAACAATTGTCATGAAAATATTTGTACAAAAGATTGAGGAAAGTCACGACATCAGGGTGAGAATGTGACTGAAGTCGAGATGCCAGGTCAGGATCAATAATATTGTGGATTCTTCTTTGAATTCTTTCAAGAATCTCGAGATATATAGTTGAAACACCAGACCAGTTATGGTAGCACTATTCAATGTACCATATAGAACTGGAAAATTGGAAGAGTTGAAAATGTTAACAAAGAAAACGTTAAGGTGAAAATCAAAGAACTGAAATATAAATCCAAGTAAAAAAAAAAGAAATTTTTTTTTTTCTTTTCTGATAAACAGAAACGCTGTATTGCGAGTCAATTGCATCATCCACCGCAAGGAAAGTTGGCTCCCTGTGCCGAGCCAGGAAATTTTCTCCCCAGAATCGATCCTCCAAATCTATAAATCGACCATTCGCCCTTGCATGGAGTATTGCTGCCATATATGGTCTGGAGCCCCTGCTGTTTGCCTCAGGGTTATTGATAAGATCCAGAGACGGATATGCAATGTAATTGGCCCTGATCTGTCATCTCGTCTGCAGTCACTCTCTCACAGACGCGACGTTGCCTCGCTCTGTCTTTTTTACAAATACTTTCACGGTAATTGCTCCGAGGAGCTGCTTTCGCTGGTTCCTCGGCCTCATGAATTTAAGCGCCCTACGAGGCTGGCATCCCGTTTCCACCCCTTCATCGTTGAAACTGTTAGATGTAGACGTCTCTTCTACTCCAATAGCTTCATGTCTCGCACATCTCGCCTGTGGAACTCCCTTCCTTATTCCTGTTTCCCTGACAAATACAATCTCCAACTATTTAAGTGTAACATCAATCGACATCTCCAGTTGCCTTGATCTATCCACTTCCATTCTCCACATCCTTTCACCTTTCATTCCTATCTGCTCTCGCTCCAAATCTTCTGTAACCCCCTTGCCTCTTTCTCCACATCCTCTCCTTTACCACTCCTATCTGCTCTTCCTCCAAACCTTCTGTAACCCCTTGCGTGCTAATGGTCTCCAGCCTTGCTTGGGGTGATAAGCTTAAAAAAAAAAAAAAAAAAAAAAAAAACAGAACAAAAACTCCAAAATATAAAAAAAAACAACTAAAAATTGTTATGAGTCATCGAAACCGGAATATAAACGATCTGGAATGTGTTTTGAAAATGGACAGAGAATATGTAGATCGTATTGGTAAATCGAAAACAAAAAAAAATTCTTGTCGTTGAATGTTTTGTATTTAAAAGTCATTGACGACCGGGAAGCTCATTTTGGTAAAGCCATAAATGTAAACAATGGTATTTCAAATCGATTGTTTTTGCAAGTCGGATAACAAAATGAAATTCTTTAGAGATAATTTTTAAATTTGCTAACGGGAGAAATTAATTTCTTGAAAAAATGCCCGATTGCCGAAAGGAACGTTGAAATAAAAACTATTGTTCTGAAATAGCTGACCGCTTTGTTTGAGGTTCGTTACCATGTCTCCGGGATTGGAGAAAATAATTAATTGATGAATACGTAATGAGCTTTGAGGGGCGGTACGATTTGGGCGAAATACATATAAACTGAACACTTAGTTGAAAACAACAGTTGGAGCGAACGGCAGACAGAAGCCACGAAAGACCAACAGAGGGCGCCAGAGACCGGCAAGTGGCCGGGAGAGGTCGGAAGAAGCCACGTGACCTGCTGCTGAGAGGGTTGCATGTGTTGAGCTTTGACGACAAAATTAACTCGCTCCAAGTTTTGGAAGCAGGTGACACAGTGTCACGATAAAGAGTTTAACGGGAAGGTTTAATTTTGTTGCACCAATGACTATATTAACCAATTTAAATTTGACCCAGCGACCTTATTTGCTATTTGTTATATTTTTATTTTCACCAATGGAAGGATTCTTTGTACTTTTTGCATAGGACGGTTCCGTCAACTCGAGTCAGCGCTTAAGTACGGGCGAAAATTCGATTTTCACTGTTCTGTAATCAAAGAACACAACGTGGGCAGGGAAAACGAAGAACCGAAGTGGATAGCAAATAACCATCAGTTAACCGGCGGCAGTGCTGATCAGCCTGGGAACAACCCAGGATCTAGCCGGGCCGGTCGTGTTCTTGTTAAACATCAGCCGGCTAGATGCTCTAACTTGGCTTATAAAACCCTGGAGATATACTGACATACCCATTTGCCCATATTCTTTAAACGAGAATGGTGAGTATTTAAACGGCATTAAATGGCATGACATCATAACATGAGAATTCGGTCATCAGAAGAATTTACCTGGAATTCTAGGATTTGCGTCACTTTTCCAAGAAAATATGTATTCTGAAATAGAAGAACGACCACAGTTTTGATTAGATTAAGAATTTGAGAGCTTTACAATATACTTAACTCGCTTGAACCGCTAACCAGACAAAGATAGCTACCTAGAGCGAAATAGGGTGAAACTGCACCTGATACAAATTCCTATTCCATCGTGCTGATTGATTGTTGCATTGTATTTCAAAAATGTTACCGGTCGCTGTCACTCAGAAAAAAAATCCCAGATTGTCTCCCTAGAGTGCAAATAGCTGCTTTCGTTTCAAAATGAATGATACACCTCCAGTTTCACATTGTAATTTTTATAGAAACATGACTTTTGATAAATAAAACCACAGAAATATATATTTTCAATGAGAGAATAGTTTTATTATTTACATTATTCAGTCTATTTTCCTCATCTTTGTTGCCATATTTATCAAAACGATTCGGCCGTTGTACGCTCCAGCCTTCTCCTGGTGGTAGGAATGTCGAACTGAACCCTTTATTTCGCTCGCTGGGGTAGACTGTTCTAGTTCCACGTGCCATGTCTAATGAATGTCAGTTCTCAGTTATCTCCTGTTAATTCCCCTCTCCAAGTTCTCCACCGCCTTAACCAGGTATTGAACTCACACTCTTTGGGTCCTGTTACTGGATCTAACTAACGCCTTTGTCCACTGTGCCATGTGTCCCTGAGGACTAGAACAGTCTACCCCAGCGAGCGAAATAAAGGTTTCAGTTCGACTTCCCAACCACCGGAAGAAGCCCAAAGCGTACATCGGCCGAAACGTTGTTATAAATATGACGACAAAGATGAGGACAATACTCCGAATAATGTAAATAGTTTACATAATACCTCATCTCAGAAATATAGACAGATACTGAAAGGCCGAAACGTTGTGATAAACATGGCAACAAAGATGAGGACAATAGTCCGAATAATGTAAATAGTGTACATAATACCTCATTTCAGAAATATAGACAAATACTGAACGGCCGAAACGTTGTGATAAATATGGCAAGAAAGATGAGGACAATAGTCCGAATAATGTAAATAGTGTACATAATACCTCATCTCAGAAATATAGACAAATACTGAACGGCCGAAACGTTGTAATAAATATGGCAAGAAAGATGAGGACAATAGTCCGAATAATGTAAATAGTGTGCATAATACCTAATCTCAGAAATATAGACAGATACAGAATTATTTTATGTTGAAATGTTTGAGCACGTCCTGAATTTAAAGCCACAAATCCTTCATATCGGATTGTTTTCATATTGAGTTGTCCAAATGGTTCCAGCCAATTTTTATACGTTTATGTTCCAACACGTTAGAACACGTCAAATTTATCGACAGATATAATATGCTTACATTTCCGATTAGGGCACACTTCAAACTATCTCTTGAGAAAGATAGTTTAAAATTACTTAATCCGTGTCCATTTTGCATCCTTATGAAAATGTAAGATTATAAGTTGCATCTTAGGCATTGTTTCCTTTTTTTAACATAAAAAAACATGTATATTATAACACTATGCAGTCAACGAAAAGGAAAGAAAAATAGAGAAACTTTTATCTATTGCCCGAGTATTGAAAATTATGCAACAATAACCTTGGAAACTGAAGGTTTGGAAAATTACGGTCATGATTCACTAGAAAACTGTCTAGATCTTAGCAGGGTCGGGGGTCTGCGATATTACTGAGTACGGTGCTTTTAATGTGGAAGTGATTAGTGTTATTCAGTCTCAATGGAAGACCAGCAGGCATCTGATATGAAAAGGCAAACGAATGAAATAATAATAATAATAATAACAATTCTTATTATATACTATGGTATTACATCTGACATAGCATTCATGGCTTTTGATTTTAACTCATTAGGCTGTTAAAATAGACATATTTAGTCATGTCGAAATAAAAAAGTAATGTTAATGGTCAATCTTTAATATACATTCGTTCGCACAATAAAAGACCCAAGCGCCACTCAAGGTAGAGGGGTAGTGAGCAAGATTGTTTTAAGGGAAGAGGAAGGATGAAATGAGAAGTGTATATTATGCGGATATGTAGAATACATATGGCTTTACCCTGGAATTGAATGTTAAGATTGTAGCCTTCCGGAAAGCATTCTCTCGGGAGTCCATTCAATAATGTAATAGTTCTGGGAAAGTAGCTGTCTGAATGGAACTTACTCTTTACCAAACGAACACGAACGGAATACGAATGATTTGCCAACGTGTGTATAGCATAGCGGGCCCTAGCTGTAAAGATCTGTGCTGATAGGACTAAGGAATGTCATTAGTTAAAATATTTGCACTAGAAATTGCGATAGAGTAGCAAGGGGTTAGTATCGACTAAAGTACTTTATATACACTGTCGTATTAGTAAGATTAATTACAGTGAGCAATTTAAATTTCTTGAAGTTTCCCATATCTATCTATATATCCATCTCTCTGTCTCCATATATCTATATCTCTCTCTCTCTCTCTCTCTCTATATATATATATATATATATATATATATATATATATATATATATATCACGCAGAACTTTTCACTGCCATTTCAAGAGAGACGTTTGGATCAATGAGACAAAAAAGAGATGTCTCATATCGAGAATATTTAACATCGAAAAACATAAAGGAGAAAAAATTAATTATTTTAATGATATGTGGAAATCTCCACCCTTTGCCTGATGACGGTCGCGAGACCAGAAACCCGTGTAGCAAAATTATGGAAAATAAGCATAAGTAAAATTATGGAAAATAAAGCATAATATTTTTTTTAAATCCACATTTCAACCGAAAACGTTTGCGGTTTCTCTCTTCTTAATATATATATATATATATATATATATATATATATATATATATATATATATATATATAAGAGGATTTGACTGATGAGCCCCAAATATAAGACGAAACGGCCGTCCAGTGCTTTCTGCTTTCTGTTGAGGTATCTTCTAGATTCGATGAATTACTTAATTATAATTATTTCAAATCCCCCTAATTATTTCTATCTGTATATCCTTGCTTGAACCGGCTTCTAATGCTCTCGACTGAACGGCTTGGTGATAGTAGTCATAGCTAGTGCAGGCACAGTCCTCTGGATAAAGAGAAACTCGCATGAGTTCCACCACGGAATATGTGATCGAGCGGCGCAATATCGAGTTTAATTCGTTACCTCTTCGTCACCGAGGCCCGTTGGTACAGTTCATATGCCGTTTGCCTGATAACGTAACTATCCATGTTTCAATTCTCGGTAGTGGATGCGCACTGCTGATGAGTCCCAAATATAGAACGAAACGGCCGTCCAGTGCTTTCTGCATTCTGTTAAGGTTTCTTCTAGACTCGATGAATTACTTAATTATCATATTGTTGTGTAGGATCCACCTAATCTGCATAGGTGACTACCAACTATATAAATAGTGGTTGGTACCGGAAGACGGAGAGGGGAGGAATCACGAGATCCAACTAGAGACTCTGATCGACTGCGACTAGTCAACACATTCTCCAGGAACGTCTTCCCAGAAATATACAGAAATACTATATGTACTTATTGTGTACACTTTCTTGTTATAATACATTCTTGTTCTAAGTACATTTTGTGTTGCATTATTATTCCATGCAATAGGCGAGATTCAACAATGAGTCAAGACCCAACACACACATATATATATATATATATATATATATATATATATATATATATATATATATATTATGCTTTATTTTCCATAAATATCCATTATATATATATATAAATATTATGCTTTATTTTCCATAATTTTGCTGCACGTGTTTTAACAAAAGTAAATTAGTAAAGTTAATGATATAAAATGGTGAATTCACTTCGCTGACTAAATTTTTAAAATTCATTAACCCACTAACCACTTGGTGAATGTTGTGATCCTTGTTTTTGGACCCAAGATGGAAAAAAAAGACGAGCGGGCTGTCTATTCTTTTTTTTTTTTTGTATCGTCTTGACTGAGGAGGAAGTGACGTAAGTCGTTAACGATTCGTCGTTTGTAATTTCAAGATCAGCAGTGGCAGTTACATAATGTGTCCATTTGTTGCGTGCCTGGCGAATTTCTTTGCCCCAGGATCGCCTGCCGGAATAGGTATTGTTCTGGTAGGGTCTCTTGGACGAACAAGTATGATGTTGCAAGACCCAAAACTTGTCATGAAACCCAAGTCATAAAATCACTGACGAGGCGATCCTACGCACTCGTTGGAATGATTTAATGACAAATTATATATATATATATATATATATATATATATATATATATATATATATATATATATATATATCATAATGAGAAGCCACGTATACTTTCTTAATATGTATATAATATAGAAAAAACAACTGAAAAGTTGCAAATTAAAAAAATCAATTTTTTTTATTTGCAACTTTTCAGTTGTTTTTTCAATATTATATATATATATATATATATATAATATTGACATTTTGGATTATATGACGATAAGCCAATGGGAATGTAACTTGAGAGAGAAAAATGCGTCATGTGAATGCTGTGCAAAATAAAACAAGTGTGAGCAGAAGGAACTGAACTATAAACCTTCAATTTAATCGGATGTAAACGTAGTGTATATATAAAAACGCACTTCTCTCTTGTGGAACTGCCTTCCAACCAAATTTAATCTTTAAAAAATCTAAATTCAATGTCAAACGCTGTCTACTATCCTCCTGATTATTCCTTTTTTTAACTCTCATTATAAATGTTTCTAGTTTCGAATTCTCCCACACCCTGCAATCCCTTGTTTCTTAGTGGCTTTACTGCCTTACATAGGTTGATACAGATTTTTTTAAAAAATACATAGATAAAACAAGACGAATGATTTACAAGAGAAATCAAGTAATCATAAAATGTAAGTTTCAAAGTGAAGTCATTGAAATAAACCGATAAACTACATCCGCGTCTAGGGTAAGACGATAAACTACATCTGCGTCCTGGATAAGACGATAAACTACGTCTGCGTCCAGGGTAAGACGATAAACTACATCTGCGTCTTGGGTAAGACGATAAACTACCTCCGCGTCCAGGGTAAGACGATAAACTGCATCGGAGTCCTGGGTAAGACGATAAACTACATCTGCGTCTTGGGTAAGACGATAAACTACATCCGAGTCCTGGGTAAGACGATAAACTACGTCTGCGTCCTAGGTAAGATAATAAACTCCATCTGGCAACAAGGCCTTTGATAAAAAAGTTTTGAGAAGCGTGAAACCACTTCTTAATTACTGGTGTTCCCAAGTCCACACAGACCCGAGATGATAGCACCTGTTAGGGTCCCAGCTATGGACAAATAGTTAAGCTCCACAATTTCTCTTTATTATTGCCTTGATACGTTTACATGAAATGCAACCTTCTCACAAACACAAACAATCTGTGAATATTGAAAAGTTTTTCTTTTCCAAAAAAAATGTTTATTTTACTCGTTTGTTTTCTACATGAATGCAGATCGGGAATTTTTTTTTAAAGAGATACAAGGTAAGATACTTCCTAATAAATCTTTCTTACGTTCAAACATATAGGTATAGTTTATACATTGCTGTTCGATAAAAATGAGTCATCTGATTTTTTTTTTTTTTTTTTACTAAATATTCTCTTCTCCGATCAAACGAAAGTTGAGCTAAATTCAAATGATAATCGATCTAAAATCCGAAGAATAAGCTTTGAAAGCTCTTTGAATTTAGCAGTAAGTACTGTCAAGCATCTGTTCAGTATAATGTTCCGGGGATGCTTTTCTTTTCATGGAACTGGTTTCTTAAAACCTATTGAAAAGACCCTCAGGAGCGAGCAGTACAAGAGAATTTTAGAGTCTTGTCTGCTCCCTTCCGCTGAAAGGGTGCAAATCGACCCCACCAAGCTCATTTTTATGCAGGATAATGCTCCCTGTCACAAATCAAAATTGATGAAGGAATACTTTGATGAGAAGCAGGTGAGTGTTATGACATGGCCGCCCCAATCTCCTGACCTCAACTCCATAGAAAACTTATGGAGCATTATAAAGTACAGGCTCACGAGAAATCAGTTGAGCAACAAAGAGGATTTGATTGTGAATTTCATATCCGAATGGAACTCAATGCTTGGAGATGAGATTTGCCAGAACCTAATCAAGTCAATGCCAAAAAGGGTTGAAAAGGTTATTCAAAATAAAGGAGGACCCATAGATTATTAAATACTTCGAACTATATTACCTATTGTAAATAAATTATACCTCTATTATTCTTTATTTAAAGCTGTTCGGTTATGTTTCTATTGATTACTAGTTGCAGGAAATAAGAGAGTCACTTTTTTTTGCACAGATTTTTTTTCTCTAAATCTCATTTATATCCAAAATTATAATTATCAATAGAATACCTTAGGGTGGGTAAATTTTTTTACTAGATGGTCGGGAAGGTGTCTTTATATTAGTAAGATTAAAAATTAGTTTGACCCTAAAAACAATAGGCGAAAATATTTTTAAGTAAAAAGAAAATCAGGTGAGTCACTTTAATCGAACAGTACTGTAGCTTTAACAAAATTCTTACGAATTCTGATTTCAACTTTTAAAATGAAATTATAAAAAACAAAAATTGAATCGCTTCCCGTATTTGTATCCTTTGCAAGTTTTATTTCCATTTTAACATTAAAACTTTAAACAGAACGCCGATATAAACCATTTAAACTTTAATATAATTCTTAAAAAACATGTTTTCATAAAAAATATGTAAATGACATTTTCGAGATTGTTTTGTGAGCATGCGCAACATTTGCGACGCTGCAGATAAATGTGATAGATGCGGCGTTTTCAGTTCACACTGGCATTGATTATTATGTGTCACGCTAAAATCCAACGGAAATAATATTGTAGGTAGAGGTGGGGGCGATTTCAAGAAGAAATGTCACTCTCAGAAACCTGTAGAACGGTGACAACACAAGAAAGCTGCTGTTTTTTGTTTTTGTTTTTTTATCGGCGTCGTTCTAAAATGATATTTATAATAGAAGCAAAGACGAAAGCGCGTCGCTTTGCTTTGCAAATATTCTTCCTTTAATTATTAACAGTTTCCGTGTTTGTTTTATAATCTGTTCTGGATTCATATAAAAATGGGTAAACTTTTATTTTATTTTATTTTTTTTCATATCTTGAAAATCTTCGAGCCTGTGTGATAAATTGTCAGTTATGTTTTTAAAATACAGACAGAAGCAAATAAATTTTAGTCGAAATTTTTCGGCCGAGATCCTTTCTGGTATTTGAAATTTTAATCTCCCGTGTAAATCTATCTATCTATCTATCTATCTATCTATCTATCTATCTATCTATCTCACCCTACATATATATATATATATATATATATATATATATATATATATATATATATATATATATATATATATATATATATATATATATATACATACATATGTATACAATATCAGAAAGAGAGAAAAGAAGATAAATTTTCACGGGAGATTACCACACAGGATGAGGAATTTCAAGATATGAACAAAAAAATAACGTTTTCATATTTTATAAGACACACACACACACACACATACATACACATACACATACACACACACACACACACACATATATATATATATATATATATATATATATATATATATATATATATATTTGTGTGTATATGTGTGTGTATGTGTGTGTGTACAGGGGGCCGACACTATTTTTGGGACACTTTGAAAAGTGTCTTTAAAAGTGTTTTTTGTTGCCGAAAGCTTTTGTGTTGATGAGTAGGTAGTTCAGCAGTAACTGTCCATTAATGGTATGAACATTGATTGAGGGTTTGTCTTTGGTTTCATGTTTTCTTTATTTTTACTTCAACTTAGGCGACACTATTTTTCGGACATGACACAAATTCCGGGTTTTTTAATGATTTAGTCGTCGAACGTCTACAATATGCAAATCTTCTACAGGTAAATTGTACCCTGACCATTACATTTTTAGTATCTTTACCATTCACTGCGAAAACGTATTAAAATCCTGAAGAAGAATGCATTCAAGAGAAGTCATCAGTTTGGTCCAAAAGAAGAGAGAAGACGGGCTCCGCATCCGAAAGATCGACGCTGAGATGAAGCTACCGAAGTCAACAGTTGAATACATGCTAAGTACAGACTATGAGCGGAAGAAGAAGAAGAGAAGACGGAAAAAAACAATTTCCAAGAGAACAGAAAGAAGAATGAAGAGGAGTGTTACGAGGTTGTTATCATCTGGAGAAAAGGTGACAGGGAAGAAAGGAAAGGAGAAGTGTGAAGTTGATGTCAGTGTTCGAACTGTACAAAGAAAGCTACACGAAATTGGACTTAAGTATGCTAAAATCATGAAAAGAATTGCACTAACGAGAAACCACAAGGAGGCAAGGCTGGAAAGCGCCAAAAGATGGATAACAAACCATGTCGACTTCAAGAAAGTGATATTTACCGATGAAAAACGTTTTAAGTTAGATAGACCTGAGGGGTGGTGTACATGGTCGAGTAAAGGTGAACCTGTTATTTTCAACAAGAGACAGATGGGAGAAGGAGGAGTCATGGTTTGGGGTATGGTATTTCCGAATGGAAACTTGTGACTCGAGTGGTTCAAAGGGCGTCAAAATAGCTTGAGCTACAGAGAACCTTTGGAAAAGAGAGCCCTATCACTCATAGAAAAAGAAATGGGAAGTAATTTTATTTTGCAGCAAGATAACTGCAGCAACCATGCGGCCAAATCAGTGAAAAATTGGATGTGTGAAGCAAATATAACTACTCTGGAATGGTCTGCAAGAAGTCCAGAATTAAATTTAATTGAAAACATATGGGAAATGCTTGCAGAGCTTGTTTACGACGGGCCAGAAATAACCAGAGAGGCTGAACTGTGGCAGCGCATAAAAGATGCTAAAAATAGTCTGCTAGAAACACGAAGAGACGTTATTATCAATATGTACGAACATTATGAAGATAAACTGATAGAAGTCATTGAAAAAAAGGGTGCTGCCATAAACTATTAGCATTGGTTCTGCAATCTCCGAAAAATACTGTCACCTGTGTAATGTGAGAATTTGTAAAAAAATAAAAATACTTCTAATTTGAATTCTGCTTTTCGATTTGTAGTATTGAAACAGTTTTTAAATGTTATTGCCATTACACTAAAACAGTACAGACTAGACTACCTGTGCTATCTAAAACTTTAAAAAATAAAGTGTCTGAAAAATAGTGTCGGCCCCCTGTATAAAAACTCAGATAGTTTATACCTATGCCTTGATAAAGCACATAGAGGAGGAAACACGTCGGGTCGGTTAAGATAAGTTATCCTTTTGTCTTTATTCATATATATATATATATATATATATATATATATATATATATATATATATATATATATTAAATAAAAATAAAAACAGACAACTTTAAGGCTCCATGTAATAAATTATTTCACCACAGCCCTTTTAAAGGACCGCGGATCATCAGACTTTACTTCCGAAGGTTGAAACGAAAAATGAAAAGAAATTTACACATTTTTGACGTGCAGTACTAAGCGTGTGTAAATTAATTTTCCACCTTAAAGTGGTCTGTTTTATTTTTATTTAAATTATTAGCTCTGATTTACATTGAGCTCTCTGGATTTTATCCTCCTTGGGTCTACCCATACGGATTACCTAGTTTTTCGTAAACTATATACATATATATATATATATATATATATATATATATATATATATATATATATATATATATATATATATATATATTAAGGCATTTTTATGTTTATACATTATTTTTATAAAATACACTAATAATTTTTATAGAATAAAATAATTGTCGGACTTTGTCCATTTCATTATATATATATATACGAGGGTCATTAAATAATTAAGTTGAATTTTTCGGTATAATTTATTCTAATACAAATAGAAGCCCACACTTTTTTATTTATTTTTTTTTACTTCTTTTTCACATCGATTTAATTTCTTTTGCAGATTAAAAAAAAAACTTTGAGTGTTTTGGCGTTTAACAAAGATGGCTGACCAAGAAGCATGCTCCAGGATTGAACAGCGGTCAGTTATGACGTTTTTGGTTGCTGAAGGGTGCAAACCAGTTGAAATTCATAGGAGAATGTCAACTGTGTATGGTGCCACATGTTTCAGCCAAAAAAATGTCTACAAGTGGTCTAAATTGTTGAAAGAAGGACGGAGCAGTGTTGAGGATGAAGACAGGCCTAGGAGGCCTACAGAAGTGAGGTCTCCTGAGGTGATCGAATCAGCCAATGACCTCATTCAGTCTGACAGAAGGGTGACAGTGGATGACATTGCAAGGACTTTGAGTTTATCTGTTGGGACAGCACACAAGGTCAGCTGCCGATGGGTGCCAAAGATGCTTACTGCAGAGCACAAACAACACAGCAGCCATCAACGAGCTGGGCTGGGAACTGCTCCCTTATCCCCCCTTACAGCCCAGACCTTGCCCCTTCAGACGTTTACCTGTTTGGTCCCTTGAAAGCGTTCACGAGAGGCACGAAGTTTAAAAGTGACGATGAAGTCAAAAGTGTCGTGAGCGACTTGTTGATTTTTACGCTGAGGGAATACGGAAGCTTGTGCACAGATGAGGAAAGTGTGACAGTGCTGGGAGACTACGTTGAAAAATAATGAAAAAAAGTAAGCTTTTATCTGTATTAGAAGTCCTTATACCGAAAAATTCACCTTAATTCGCCAGGAAGAGCCACCACCAGCAGCAGCAACCAATCTACCAGTTAAGGCAAGGAGACTTTCTCTCTATCCCATCTATTGTGGAAATAAGAAAAAGGCGCTTCCCATAAGACGAAAAAATCCGCCATGTTTATTGGGAGGTTCTCGAGAAGAACCATTCCTCATTATTTTGAAGGGTGGACGGGTCCTAATAATATCTTTTTTGTTTTAGTTTGAATATTTTGTTTCATTCTTTAATTTCTTTTGGGTTTCATTCCTTCCTCCATCATTGCATGCATCATGAAAATTTTTACATTTTTGTAAAACAAAAATCACATCTTGAAGAATTATTGAATTTTAAGGTCACAGGGTGTTTTGTAGACCCCTGGTGTATATGTGGCATTATGGTATATGTTGGATTGAGAGGAGATGGACAAATATGTTGTGGTGAATAAGCATTTTGTATTGAATGAATAGGCTGTGAGTATAATTAACTAGGACTAGGATAGTCAATGAAGACCAGCCTTTTCCCTACCGCCTTCGGCCTTTTGCCACAATTTTGTATTAAAAATGCAAAATATATATTCCCTAAGACGGATACACTGTGTTGGGAAAAACAACGTAAGTCGAGCTTTTGTCAGTGTTTTGTTCCTTACTGTTTGATTTTTTTACTATTTGTTTGAATACTCGTGTTTTTGTTCGTTGGGCCATTTTTGATTGTGTGTGAGACGTGGAAACCCCTCCACTATGGCGGAGTCTCCCACACAGCATTCAGCATCAGCGCCACCTACAGTATCTGCATTGCGTTCTAACAGGCCCAAGAGAAAGATCCCTGAAGAGTACGTGGCTCTTCAAGAAAAGTACACGCCCTTTACGAAAGGAAATGAGTTTTAACTGTCCCTGGGACCCTCGATATCGTAGATACAAGAAATGTTTCTCTGCTCAAGACAGGCGTGTTAATAAGTCGGTTCATTGGCGTCAGCAGGGATACAATATAGTAGGCGCTTTAGAGTCTCCAAATGATACCAAAGACCCTGGTCAGGACGTCTAACACAATGTGGGGCGTCCTGCTAGCGGGTATTATGCTGTAAGCAAAGTTAGTGTGAATACAGACAGAATAGTTGGGCACCCAGAGGACAAGGATTATTATACACCGGCTGCCGATGGGTATTACAGAGGAGCGATGGGGGTTTTCTTCTTCCAATTCGGACAAATTAGGGATGTCCCAGGAGCAGCAGCTCGGAAAACGGGCATTGAGACGAGCGACTATGTCTTTTAATTCACAATAACACGGAATAATTTTCTAAACAAGCCCGATATACTATCATGTCGCGGAAGAAAGATTTTAGTGATTGTGGAGCGTCGCCGTCCTCGCTGCTGTTTCTGTGGTGCCGCGTGGCATTTATCAAAAACTTGTCCCAGGAAAAACCCGGCACTCTAGCAGCAGCCACCCCAGCAGCAGCCAAACCAGCAACACCCAAACCGCCAGCACCTAAGGAATCTGTGGGGGTGGAGAAATCCGACCAGACACGCAGTGGCTCCTATGAGTGGACGGAAGTTGTGGGGAGGTGTAAAAAGTCGGCTGTCCATCCTTTTCAGCTGGATATCCCACCAAAGAAGGACTTTTCACCCCCAAGATCCGACGAAAAAGCAGTCGAGAGACCTGCAAAGGCAGCAGTGTCCGAAAGAGCAGCAATGCAGCAGCGATCAAAGGAGTAGCGGTAATACTCCACCAAAAAAGCAGCAGCCTCAAACCACTCTTCAAATGCGCCTCCGTAGATGTACCGTCCACCGATGATCTCATAATGTCCCTGGGGTGATTATCCTCATTAGAAATACTACGTTATCTATCCTACATAACCTCATAATATACAATTCTTATTCCTCCAATTGCAATCTTCCAGCAATTCAGTAACCTTCTGGTTTGAGTGGCTCTTGAGCCTTGTATGGGCTAAACAATACTATATAAAAAGAACCGCCTAAGAAGGCCTCTACTTATCTTTATATTCAACGTTACCAGTCTAGCATATATAAGGTTTGTTATTTACAATTAATCACGTCCATATGCTGGCCAGTTGAGTCTGTCTTCAAATCCTCTGGCTACTTCGTTTAATTAATTGGTTTGTCGTTTAACGAAGACCAGTCTCAGGATAAACTCCCTTCCGGGCGAAAAAGCTGTCGATGAAAATAACGGCCCATCTTTCCGTATTCATAACACTCTCAATAACAACGTGTTACTCGGTTACTCCAGCCATTTCCAAAGAAAACAAAACCGCTGCAATGCACAGGTCGGGACTTATTCAGAAAATACTAGCCGAATACCCGCCCTACCGAGAGAGAAAAAATTGTTGTAATAGATGTTCTTTTATTTTATTTTGCTTTTCTTTTGATTTTGTTTAGTGGCATGTCAACACCTCTATGGGTTATTTAATGCCGAAATTTAAATATTTTTAACATAGTTTTATATTTACTAAATAAACTTTGAGCCCAATTGTATACCTTCAACTACATATAGAATGTGCCGTTGGTAATTTTACTAGAAAATGTATTCTGACTAAATGTATTTTTGGTAATTTCTTAAATAAAAATCTGTTGCTTGTATTTCGACTATACAAATGAATTTTTATACATTTATAGTGTTTTGTTTGGGTGTTCACTATTTGCCCATAGCCGGGACCCTAATAGGTGCTACCACCGAGTTAGGGTGCACTAGGGAAAGACAGCAAATAAGAGGTGGTTTCACGTTTATCAAAACCTCCAATTTCCCGATTAGAGGCCTTGCTGCCGGATGTAGTCTATCGTCAGACCCAGGCTTATGCATGTTTGTTGATTTGGGTTAGCGGCACTTCAACCTCTACAAGTTAATTTAATACAGAAATGTAAATATTTTGTACGCATTTTTATTTTGTTTTTAGGGATAATAATGCTTCCCTGAGACAAGTCTTGCTAATTAACCCATAGCTGGGAGTAGATGAGGTGTAGTCACACTTTACCCACGGGTATTTGCGTGCAAGTGAATATGAGGCCAACTAAAATTGGAACTCGGCTATCCAATTAATAACTCCGAGCAATTCTCTTTTATACCGCCTGTCCATTGACGCTTACAACACCTGGTATTCGCAGGCGGTCACCTCTTTTCGGATTATAAAATTTCGCGACAAAAATCTCCCGGAAGACATCTATTTTAAGAATTTTCTCCTGTCATTACGCTAAAGCCAATTAAATTTTCTACTCTCGGACCAGCTGCAAAGAAGTGACCAGGAGAGAAACATATAAAATACCGTAATTCCCCATGTATAATACGCCTTCATCCATAATACGCAGCCCCAAAATTGTGTTGAATGTGTGGGAAAATGCTTCTACTCACGCATAATACGCACCCCTTGTTTGGTAATCAAACCCTATAAATTGTACCTGTCTAATTTCATTACGGTCAGCGTTTCCTACACTTATTTAAAAAAAAATGATTTTAAACATAGAATATTATTATTATAATTTAGAGTCTGTTTATATTTCTGAGATGAGGTATTATGTACAGTATTTACATTAGTCGGACTATTGTCCTCATCTTTGTCTCCATATTTGTCACAACATTTCGGTTCAGTTCGAAATTCCAACCACCTGAAGAAGGCCGGAGCGTACAACGGCCGAAACGTTGTGACAAATATGGCGACAAAGATGAGGACAATAGTCCGACTAATGTAAATACTATTATAATTTAGTTTTATGATAATTCTTATTTCATTTTACGGCAACTTATAAAGATTTTTTGTAGTTGTGCATAATACGCTCGCCTGAGTTTGGTTATAATTTTTTTAAATGCGTATTATACATGGGATTTACGGTAATTTTCTGTCAATATTAGTCATAAAATTTTTATTTAACGGAATTGCTATTTTTCGCTTATTTAAATAATTCAGTTTTTACGTAAACCCAAAAGATTATTTCGATTCTATATATATAAAATTATGAGACTTCTGTTTGTTCGTCCGTCTGTTTCACACTCAAAAATAGCCATATATTGACCAATCGAAACCAAATATTGCGGGGTAACGCAAACAGGTAAGTGGGTACAAAGAACAGTTGGTTTTACTAGGATGCGTAGCTTAGTACACTAATTTTTCTAGTTACACGTGCCAAGAATAATGGATGACAGTTATCAGTTACCCTCTGTTAATTCCCCTCTCAAATTTCTCCACCGCCTTAACCAGGTATTGAACTCGCACTCTTTGAGTCCTGTCACTGGATCTAACTAACGTCTTTATCCACTGTGTCATGTGTCCTTGAGTTCAATACCTGGTTAAGGCGGTGGAGAACTTGGAGAGGGGGATTAACAGGAGATAACTGACATCCTTTAGACAAGGCACATGGAACTGGAACAGTCTACCCCAGTAAGCGAAATAAAGGGTTCAGTTCGACATTCCAACTACCTGAAGAAGGCCGGAGCGTAAAACGCCCGAAACGTTGTGATAAATATGGCGACAAAGATGAGGACAATACTCCGAATAAGGTAAATAATGAAAATACTCACACTATTTTAAAAAGAATTTAATGATTAAAATTACAAATGCTTATTTAATAAAAATACAATATTTTTCTTAGCATATTCATTTTAATTTTTATATATTAGGTCATCCCATAAGTTCTGTCCGAATTTTAACTTTTTGTTAAAATGAACGAAATTTAAAGAGTATTTTATAATGTCTAATGGAGCTGAACATTACTTTTATGTTTAGATGCATTTAAATTGATCAAATTTTATTTCAGAGAACAATAAGATTAAATTTTGTTTGATTAAAACCCTGCTAACATGGAAGTAACCAAGAATCATTTGAGGCACATAATGCTTTATGAGTTCAAGAAAGGAAACTCAGAAGCCGAAGCGGCTAGAAACATTCACTCAGTTTATGGAGAGGAATGTGTGAATGAAAGAACTTGCAGAAGATGGTTTGCAAAATTCAGAGGTGGAGATTTCACCCTTGAAGATGAAGATCGAACCGGACGTCCAGTTGAGTTTGATGAAAAGCTTCTTGAAACAGCCGTTGAAGAAAATCCTGCTTTATCAATTGAGGAATTGGGAGTGGTTCTCAGTTCAAACCATACAACTGTTCATCGTCATTTTCAACCAATAAATGTAGCACACTTTAAGACTATATTTCCTCATATATATATATAAATATATATATATATATATATATATATATATATGTGTGTGTGTGTGTGTGTGTGTGTGTGTCACTTTGATAAATTATAATGCACAGTAGTATTACTATAATTATAAGCACGGTAGGTAGAATAGTGTTTGTATATTTGGACAAAATATGTTAGAGATAACTTCAACAATACTAAATACTGTTAGTATTTCAACACGCATCAGAGTGTTGCAAAAATTCTCGTACTTAAAAAATACAGTAATTTCTTTCAGCTCCACTAGAAGCAAAAAGAGTTGACAGAGAAAACGCATGTCAGCTGGTTGGCCCAACTTTCCTGGCCACGTTGCCCCATTAAAGAATCTGAACGCTTCCAGGCATCTTAACACTTCTAATTCTTGAGGCCACCTGAATACCTTCGGGCCTTTTTAGTCTTATATCAAAACTGAAATAAAGGCAATCCATCTCAGCCAGAATTCTACCCCGACGGGGTGTTCTGACCAGTATTTTGCCACTCTGGGCCAGCCTACACAATGGGGGGGTAACCCGTTTTATAAAACACGGAGATACTGAGTAAGAACCCAGAGCGTGTCCGGGATTTATTTGCGGACTGGCGCCACGGTACGCATCTAGAGAAAACAGTTTTAGAAGAATAATGACGCTGCATTTTTGTGGGTGGGGGGAGTTGGTGGAATGGAAAATGTCACACACCCCTTTAAGACCGCATAAATGATGTTGAATTCCATCATCGCTGGAAAGTGAGAGTTGGCCTGCTCCTACCATGACATGACAGCAATGCTCCATTTTTGGTCTAATCCGATTCTTGTAAAGAAAAAAAGGTGGCAGGTACTTGTTGTACTTCCATACAAAATGTATAAAGTGAAAGAAAATTGTCCGTCGTTGATGACGTCATTGACGTGGCTGAAGAATTGATGTGTCGAGAAGTTGGAAAGGACACGTAGCGCAATAGAAAGCTAGATAACCAATATTTTTCTATTGTGGTGTAATTTCTTCAATCCCGTTTTAACTCCTGCCAAAATAACCTATGATTCCTAAAGTAATCTATCATGAAACGGCAGTTGGGAAAACAGTTCTAGGTCCGATTTATTTTGACTCTGAGTTCGACTCTTACGGTAAACCTTCCATCAGCATAGCTGATGGTGATTTTCTAAGCATAGCTTAGATGTGGCACAAGGCCAAAAGTATGAGGCACCCAGTGAGGATCGAACTCATTACCCAGTCGTAATTGTTCTAGCGAGACAAGCTGGCTGATGCTAACCTCCAGGAATGTAAATTCATTCAGCCTTCTCGCTCTAACGTTTGACACCTAACAGGAACAGGAACGATTATGGACAATTGCTTTGATGGAAAACAACAGATATGAGTTTCGAGAAAAACCCGAACGTGTCACTGTGCATTTAAAGGTAAAAAAAAATTGTAGGGTTAAAATGAACCGGAGATCTTTTCCAGATTTATTAACATTGGACATTACATATGAGATCCACTTGAGGTTTGGACTGAACTTTCGTTCCAATAAACATTAACGATGCTTGAAAAAAAATCCCCGGTTCACTGTACCGTTCCAATAAAAAAAGAGTACAATTTTGCCTTTAACCCATGTTAAGTTGTTTGGATTTTTCTCGAAACATATTTCTGTTCAGTGTTCTATCCGAAACGAAAACAAAGCCATTGGAACTGAACAGATAAATGTTTCGAGAAAATGAATAGAAACTTTTTTTTTATTGGAGAGATACAATGAACCGGAAGTTTTTACACCATCCTTAACGTAGGATATTATATGTGAATTCCACTTGAGGTCTGGAATGAACTTTCAGACATGGAACCTCATTTTGTGTCCAATCTTTTATTGTTGCAACTTGGTCGCTTGAATCGATTCTTTTTTGTATTTATCGGTCAATCAAACTATGTTCTTACTTTAGTATATTCGTTGCGCTAGTCGCTGGCCATCTCACCGAACGAGACTTTATATTGTAATTACTGTCGACCGTTGCAATGTCTGATTTATTCTATGGCCTGTGATGCTGATTCGATTTGGTAGATTTTAATGAATGAGTCGAATGTTCAACGCTTTTATTTTTATCGCGACTTGGATTTATTCATTGAATAAACATGAAAGGTAATGTTTACATCACAACTAGTCTGGTCTTCAATTGATTTAGGGATACAATGGATAAATCGATAATTACAAATAACAGTTCGTTAAATATAATTGAAATACTTGACGTATTTCTTGGGCGAACATTGTAAATTATAACTGTATTTTTCTCAATTAGACACATTTATGTTTAGACACCTGCGTTAGAGTAATACTTTATAAAAAAAGCAAATGGACAAGCAATCTGGTAAACCCTACTTAGGAAACTGACGCTATACAAATTTACTGCAATTCTATTACTTCTACTTGAGTTACGATTTAATTTTTTGAAGATAGATAGATATGAACAGAATGAAATAGATAGATAGATAGATATTAACAGAATGAAAGAGATAAACAGATATGAACAGAATGAAATAGATAGATAGATAGATAGATAGATAGATAGATAGATATTAACAGAATGAAAGAGATAAACAGATATGAACAGAATAAAATAGATAGATAGATAGATAGATAGATATTAACAAAATGAAAGAGGTAAATAGATATGAACAGAATGAAATAGATAGATAGATAGATAGATATTAACAGAATGAAAGAGATAAACAGATATGAACAGAATAAAATAGATAGATAGATAGATAGATAGATAGATATTAACAAAATGAAAGAGGTGAATAGATATGAACAGAATGAAATAGATAGATAGATAGATAGATAGATATGAACAGAATGAAATAGATAGATAGATAGATAGATAGATATTAACAGAATGAAAGAGATAAACAGATATGAACAGAATAAAATAGATAGATAGATAGATAGATAGATATTAACAAAATGAAAGAGGTAAATAGATATGAACAGAATGAAATAGATAGATAGATAGATATTAACAGAATGAAAGAGATAAACAGATATGAACAGAATAAAATAGATAGATAGATAGATAGATAGATAGATAGATAGATAGATATTAACAAAATGAAAGAGGTAAATAGATATGAACAGAATGAAATAGATAGATAGATAGATAGATAGATATGAACAGAATGAAATAGATAGATAGATAGATAGATAGATAGATAGATAGATAGATAGATATTAACAAAATGAAAGAGGTAAATAGATATGAACAGAATGAAATAGATAGATAGATAGATAGATAGATATGAACAGAATGAAATAGATAGATAGATAGATAGATAGATAGATAGATAGATATTAACAGAATGAAAGAGATAAACAGATATGAACAGAATAAAATAGATAGATAGATAGATAGATAGATAGATATTAACAAAATGAAAGAGGTAAATAGATATGAACAGAATGAAATAGATAGATAGATAGATAGATAGATAGATAGATAGATAGATAGATAGATAGATAGATAGATATGACCAGAATGAAATAAATGCAACAACTAAATCCGAACGTGCATTGGATTAGTGAATATAGAGTATAAAGAAACTGGAGAAATAGGGCCAATAAAATCGTATTTGGACGACTGTAACGCAGCGGACGATGCAAGTTCTGACACCGCAATCCGAACACGACGCACGAATTATGGATTCTAAAATTGAAAGAAAACAGAAAAAAAATATGTAGAAACAATGAAAAGTACACTGAAATCTTTTTGTATGGCTGTAAAAGGTGGACACTCTCGCCACAGATGAAGAAGAAACCAGAGGCAACAGTCACGTGGCTCTACAGAAGGATACTGAGAATTTCATTGAGGGGCGAAAAGCAACGAGACAAAAATGGTGAGAATAAGGCAGTTGAAATTTCTTGAACCCTTCTTTTTTTTTTACCAGTGCTCATATTGCAACTTTTGCTGTTATCATTGCAATATGAGTACTGGTAAAAAAATGGTGGCAGAAATTCATACACAGATCTTCTCAAGGACACATGGCACAGTGGATACAAACATTGGTTAGATCCAGTGACAGGACCCAAAGAGTCTGAGTTCCATACCCGGTTAAGGCAGTGTAGAACTTTCAGAGGGAAATTAATAGGAGATAACAGATAACTGACATAAATTAAACATGGCACGTGGCACTAGAACAGTCTACTCCAGTGAGCAACATAAAGGGTTCAGTTCGACATTCCAATCACCTGAAGAAGGCTGGAGCGTACAACGGCCGCAACGTTGTAATAAATATGGCAACAAAGATGAGGACAATAGCTCGAATAATGTAAATAATGTGCATAATACCTCATCTCAGAAATATTGACAGATACTGAAAGGCCAAAACGTTGTAATAAATATGGCGACAAAGATGAGGACAATAGTCCGAATAATGTAAATTGTGTACATAATACCTCATCTCAGAAATATAGACAGATATTGAAAGGCCAAAACGTTGGAATAAATATGGCGACAAAGATGAGGACAATAGTCCGAATAATGTAAATAGTGTACATAATACCCCATCTCTGAAATATAGACAAAAACAGATAGCTTTTTCAATTTGAACTTTAAACAATATTTATATCTATTCTTACTTTTAAAGGAACTTACAAAAATTGTATGAGAAAATCTAATTTAAAAATCAACGGGTTCTTTGACAGATGGAGCAAATGATCATTCTAGTACGTTTATTTTGTTTTCTTTCTTTCTCATTCTTTTAGAACTACAAGGGAGTCTGGTGGGATTTACACAGTCCATTAGTGATTGTTTCCGAGTTACGGGACAACTAAATGGATCAACGTAAATGTATCTCTGTAAAACTAGTGGATAACTGTTTACTTATTCAGAAGAATACAATTCCTATTTTCCCCAACGTGTCTATTTATCGAAGTCTTTTTTCGGTATTGGTGAGGTTTTGTTGCTTTTATGACGACTGTATCTTTAATTGATGGATAGGTAAAAGTTTTGCGTCAACCGATCCGGCGATGGACATTTAAAAGACACACAAAGAAAATGGAATTGACAGATTGAGATGGATGAGAGACCCTTCAGCTTTTATAGATACACGACCGCAATTAACTCTAGCACAGGCAAGAGATGGTTGCATTAACAAAACATCATCTGAGAAACAAAATAGCCCGTCAGAAAATAATATATATATAAAGATATTTTTATGTTTATACATTCTTTTTTCTAGAGAGAAATATTTAAGTAAATGCTCTGTTTATAATAAGCAGTATTAATAACATTTATCGGCCTGAATGTCCGAGAAATTTTCATAGAAAATATTCGTCCTCCGACAGGAATCGAACCTGTACCCTATACGGAACCGTCATATAGCCTGACGTGTCTTTAACCGATCTGGCCACAGAGGAGCGTTCTGTTAGCAAGGTCGAATTTACTTCCTTCAAACTTCTATCTTCCAGTAAAAATGCCTTAAATAATTTTTGTCCATTTCATAATATATATATATATATATATATATATATATATATATATATATATATATATATATATATATATATATATATATATATATATATATATATATATATATATATAAAAGTGAACATAGAAGTCAACACTTAGAGGCGACAGTCTATTTCATGCTAGATGCAATCGTCAGGCATCTAGCAGGAAACAGACTGTCGCCTCTAAGTGTTGACTTCTATGTTCACTTTTATATTTACACACACTCTATCTCTGATATTGAGCACTTTATCCCATAAATGTTGCACACTTTAAGACTATATTTCTTCATATATATATATATATATATATATATATATATATATATATATATATATATATATATATATTCTTTTGAGTCTGTCTATATTTCTGAGATGAGGTATTATGTACAGTATTTACATTAGTCGGACTATTGTCCTCATCTTTGTCGCCATATTTGTCACAACGTTTCGGCCATTGTACGCTCCGGCCTTCTTCAGGTGGTTGGAATTTCGAACCGAACCCTTTATTTCAACTCCCACCATCCATACAGCGTTCACTTTTATATTTACACACACTCTATCTCTGATATTGAGCACTTTATCCCATAAATGTAGCACACTTTAAGACTATATTTCTTCATATATATATATATATATATATATATATATATATATATATATATATTCTTTTGAGTCTGTCTATATTTCTGAGATGAGGTATTATGTACAGTATTTACATTAGTCGGACTATTGTCCTCATCTTTGTCGCCATATTTGTCACAACGTTTCGGCCGTTGTACGCTCCGGCCTTCTTCAGGTGGTTGGAATTTCGAACCGAACCCTTTATTTCAACTCCCACCATCCATACAGCGTAAAGAAAGGGATCGTCCGTTGCTTACAACACCGAGCAAAAGTCATAAGTGGCGACCCAGAGACATTAGATAAGGAATTGGTCAGTATAAGTAGTACCCTACAACGTAACAACTACCCTGGGTACATGGCATCAGCCCCCCCCCCAAAAAAAAACTGGGATAGGCGGGTACAAGAGGAGGAGGAGGAGGACAACAGCACTCAGAAAACAGTCTGCCTGCCTTATGTGAAGGGGTTATCAGAGAAAATACAAAGGATCTGCGGTCCATATAACATCAGGACAACCTTCAAAAGCGTGACAACACTTCGCAGATATCTCTCTCGAGTGAGACCCCCCATAGAGGAGAACAGGACTAAAGACTGTGTGTACGCTATCCCGTGCAGCTGCGGAAAGGAATATAAAGTAGAAACAGTCCGCCCCCTCAAGGTAAGGCTTCAAGAACATCAGAAAGCTGTAATGCGAGGGGAAGTAGAAAAATCAGGCGTGGCTGACCACATATGGAGAGAGAAGGGAGATCACCGTCCCCTGTGGGATCAGGTTGAGATCATAGACAGGGAACACCATTGGAAAATTCGTAAACTTAAGGAATCAGCACATATGCTAGGCCACAAAAATCTCCGGAGTCGGCCAAGCATAGAAATAAATACAATATGGGAACCAGTAATAAGGAGTGCCAGAGAACAGCAATGATAACAAAAAGTTGCAATATGAGATCTGGTAAAAACATACAATGATAACAGCAAAATTGCAATATGAGTACTGGTAAAAAATGGTAGCTGAAAATAAGTTTATAATACTCAGAAATTCATACCCAGATGTCCTCAAGGACACATGGTACAGTGGATAAAGGCGTTAGATCCAGTGACAGACCCAAAAGCGTGTGAGTTCAATACCCGGTTCAGGCAGTGGAGAACTTTCAGAGGGAAAAATTAACAGGAGATAACTGATAACTGACATCCATCAAACATGGCTCGTGGAACTAGAACAGTCTACCCCAGTGATCGAAATAAAGGGTTCAGTTCGAAATTCCAACCACCTGAAGAAGGCCGGAGCGTACAACGGCCGAAACGTTGTAACAAATATGGCGACAAAGATGAGGACAATAGTCCGAATAATGTAAATACTGTATATATATATATATATATATATATATATATATATATATATATATATTGTGTGTGTATTTAGGCAGCATTTTTTCATTCATACATGTTTCATTAAATAATATAGACAAGTTTTGTCTATATATATCAGTATAGTGATTTTTTTTCGTCTTTCAACGATAATGTTATGAAGCTTATCAGACAATATGAAAGGAATTTGCTTAAAATAAATCGACAAAAATTGTGTATATTATTTACTAAAACATGTATGAAACACTATACATTTTTATAGTAAATAAATACATTTTATATAAAAAAACATCCAATACGTCAGCAGCAATAGATTTTATCTGTAGTTGAACGCATACAATTGCGTTCATAAGCCATTATCACTTTCTTGTCCGTGTATTGCTTAATATATTGTACTGTAATTGTCATCTTTGATAATGGCTTATGTAAACCGAAAGCTTAGATAGCATTAAAAAATATGTATCAATATGTATTGTGATTTTCTTTCTTCGTTTAATGATAATGTTGTTAAGCTTATCAGACGATATGAAAAGAATTTGCATAAAATAAATAGACAAAACTTGTCTATATTTCTTAATGAAACATGTATGAATATATATCATCAGCACAAAAGCTCTCGGCAGCAAAAACACCTTTAAGCACACTTTTCAAAGTGTCCCCAAAATAGTGTCGGCCCTCTGTACACACACACATACATACACACAAATATATATATATATATATATATATATATATATGTGTGTGTGTGTGTGTGTGTGTGTGTGTGTGTGTGTAATTGCTTATTTGGGCAGCAAACCCTCTTTTATACAAGTCTTGTTAAAAACGACTGATAAGTTAATGAAGTTAACTTTTTTTATTATTTAATTTTTCGTGAGTTTATATAATTTTTTTTCTTTTCTAGATATAAACTATATAGAAATTGTCTGAATGTCCTGTTGGTCAGAGCGCTTCAGCAATAACATTTTAAACGTAAAAATAAAATAATCCTTGATAACTGCGATAAGAATAGCCGAAAGCAGAACATTTGGACAATTTCTACGTAATTTATGTCCAGAAGAGAAAAAAATTATAATATCACAAGAAAAATTAAATAGAAACTTAACCGCAGTCACTTGTCAGTCGTTTTTAATCATAAATAGCTTATATATATATATATATATATATATATATATATATATATATATATATATATATATAATTAAATACGACAAATTGTTTGTTATATTTACGTTTTATAAAATGTTTTCATTCTTCAAAACACATTAAGGAATTGTATTCCTCATCAATCAAAATTCGTAAATAATTAAATAGGCCACACTACAACATGTTTGACACGCAGACTCACTCTACACCTTTCTGACCGTAGCTCAATTAGATCTCATTTAAATATTCATGGAGACCTACCGGACACTATTCATAACATATTGGTGACAACAATGATATAACAGGATCATATACATGCAGAAAAAGACTAAAAATAATAGAAGCCTTATTAATAAAAAAAAAAAACAATTAATAATATTAACTTTGAACATGGACATAAATATCTTGACCGTGCTTAGAAAAATGAAAACATTTTATAAAACATACATACAACAGACTATTTCTTATTTAACCGATAAAATATTTAATCCTTGAAAATGGCTAAATGTATAGCCGAAAGCGCTCGGATAAAAAGAACATTGGGACAGTTTTCATAAAATTTATCATCCGAAAAGAAAAAAAATTATTAGATCGCATGAGAAATTGTATAAAAAACTAAATAAAAGCACTTTGTCTGTCGTATTCAATGAAATGTGCATTAAAGATAGATTGTTGCCTAAATACACACACACACACACACACACACACACACACACACACACACACACACACACATATATATATATATATATATATATATATATATATATATATGATGGACTCTCCCGTCGAACTCGACGTATGAGGGCCAGACAAATCCGTTCCCAGAAACTGAAAGCCCGACACCCACACCAGATTTGATTATAGTGGTGAAGGCTTTGTGCAGGGCCATCCACACTTTTTGGAGGGACGAATACAGGGACCTGGTGCAACGGATGCCACAAGGTCCCCAAACGACTCTCCGCAGGTTTTGAATTCAGAGTTGTCCTTCTCCTAGACCAGTTGCCATCCAAGGCTATAGAACCCAGTCTGTCCTGCTATTTTACCCATATATATATATATATATAGTAAATGTAATTAATCTGTTGGTACATAATCCAAGTGGATTCTAGTAATATATTAAAACTGATTAACAAAAAGAGCTCAATGTATTTATTATTACAGAGCAAAAATTAATAGACAATAAAATCCAAAATCACCTCAAATGGGGATTAAGCTTATTTCGACCGACGAAAATACTATTTGTTAGTCTTATCAACCGCGGAATAGACAGAGTTCGGGTCGGAAATAGAAATTTAATTGTGAAAGCTACAAAAAAAAAACGTCAAAAACCTAATACAGAATTTATCAATGTTTCAGTCAGAAGATATATATATAGGGTGTCCATAACGTTCGTGTGCACTTTAAAAAATTTATAACTTTATTTGTATTTGCGATAGAAATAATCTGTAAAAAATGTTATAAAGTTTAAAGTACCTAGATAGGTAATGTTGAGATGATGTTGAAATTTGAACATCATCACTTGATAAGACATCGGAGGTGTTGAAACAAAATGGCTATTTTTGTAGTGATTTTATAACATATTTATGTTATAATATTTAAATAAATAATTATATCTGCTCTACTCTGTATTGAGCACTCTTTTAAGAATAATAATTGTTGGTTATTGGAATTTATTTCGTATATACCAGTCCTATACTTGGGTATATATATATATATATATATATATATATGTGTGTGTGTGTGTGTGTGTGTGTGTGTGTGTGTGTGTGTGTGTGTGTGTGTGTGTATGTGTGTGTGTGTAGATATAGCTATAGATATTTCTATATATATGTATACATATATATATGTGTATATATATATATATATATATATATATATATATACATATATATATATATATACAGTGTAACCCGTATATAAGAGAAACCCGGATATAAGAGACACACACACACACACACACACATATATATATATATATATATATATATATATATATATATATATATATCATTAAGAAGAAAACCTTAAATATTGATTTTGGTTATAATTTATTTCGTGAATATCTATATATTCATCTCTTCAGATCGAAATCTCTTAGTAATTGGAGACAATACACTGGACGGATATATTAGATTGACAGAGGGAAGGGAAAGCAAGCGAGAAGGAGGGGAAGGAGAACTGTGACACATGGTGAGGCTCTTTTAAACAGATGAGATAAAGAGAGGAAATGAAAAAAAAAGGGAAGAAGGAAAGGATGGATAGGTAGCATTAAGCCTAAACAAACTGACCAAAATTAGAGCCATACTTACCTAAACAAAGTAGACCAAACCCGGATATAAGATAAACCCGGATATAAGAGACTTCTTCCCCGGTATCGACAACTGTCTTATATCCGAGTTACACTGTATATATATATATATATATATATATATATATATATATATATATATATATATATATATATATGCATCTATATAAACATGTACATATATATGCACACACATAAGCATCTGCGAATATATGTTTGCATATGCATCATAATCTGCCTCTATACATTGAAAGAAAATACTCGAAATTTGATCCACGCAGAACAGTTGCATAATTGATTAGATGCACAGGTCAATGCGTACACAGATCAGCAAAGAAGATCGGGTGAGTAGCATAACGGTTATCCACTCTGAAACTAGAATCAGTGGGCAGTGTTCAAATTCCAGTCGAATCCTTTGCGTTCAATTTCGTACCAATATCCGGAGTAAATCCAGTTATATTAAAAAATAAGATTACATCTAAAAGCTCTCACCTGGGCTCAACATGTGTCCGACACGTTCAGGAATGTCTATACCTCAGCGATATACAACCGCATGGATTGACGCTACAGTACCACAAATAAAGAGCTTTACTAAATAACCAGAAGCAAATCGTTTGAAGACTTCCAACAGCAGCAACTACTAAAATGGGTAGCCCGTCTAAGGAAAAGAAATAAGGATATATATTCAAGATGTTGACTTTCAAACTCTGCCTTTCCAATACCTGGTTAAGGCAGTGGAGAACTTGGAGAGGTGAATTACCAGAAGATAATTGACATACATTAGACATGGCACGTGGAACTAGAACAGTCTACTCCAGCGAGCGAAATAAAGGGTTCAGTTCGACATTTCCACCACCTGAAGAAGGCTGGAGCGTACAACGGCCGAAACGTTGTAATAAATATGGCGACAAAGATGAGAACAATAGTCTGAATAATGTAAATAGTGTATAATATATTTTTAATCATTTCAACCTAAGCAAGGCAAAAAAGCCACTGAGATGCAAAAGGTTACTGAGTATGAGAGAATATGAGAAAAAAATCAATAATAAGGAAAGAGAATAAGAAAAGAAGAGGAATTAAGAAGACGAAGATAATGATTGACATTGCATTTAAATGTTTGCGGCTCAAAATTGACATGGAATTAAGAAGCCGGAAGAGGAGCGAGACGTGCAAGCGAAGAAACATTTTGCATAGAACTTACGGAGAGGTGAATTACCAGAAGATAACTGACATCCATTAGACCTGGCACGTGGAACTAGAACAGTCTAATCCAGCGAGCGAAATAAAGGGTTCAGTTCGACATTTCAACCACCTGAAGAAGGCCGGAGCGTACAACGACCGAAACGCTGTGATAAATATGACAACAAAGATGACGATGATAGTCCGAAAAATGTAAATGGTGTACATAATACCTCATCTCAGAAATATTGACAGAACAATAACAATTTTACCCTTACCTTCACCATCAGTCGCACGAAATGAAAACTTTCATCATGGTCGCTGAAGCTCTGAACGGCCATATCACATAGAAAATGACTGATTCTATTGACAAAACGGCGGTGTCTTAAAAAAAAGAAAGTATCCCAGTGTAATATATTGGCAGAGATACGAGAAACCCCTTAATTTTCACGAGTCTGGATTTGGGCCATATTTCTGCAAAAGTTTTTTTCTAATTGGCGCAAGTCTGGAATCGTAACAGATTTCGCAGATTTCTTCTCATTATCAATATTGCAAAAAAGCTTCCATTAAAATTACGATAATAGAAATTCAGTTTCGGCCGTCTTCAACCATTTATAGATTATTCCATATATAGAAGAAGATTCCAGCATTGAATCTCAATTAAGTCCAGAAGTTTAAATAACTGTGAACTGTTTTAGTAAAGGACTGACGATGTAACTCCAAAATACGAGCGGACAATGCAATAGCAAAAGATGCCTTATAAGCAAAGTTAAGCAAATATGTTTTCTAAGCAAACTTAAGCAAAGATACCTTCTAAGCAAAGATACCTTCTGAACAAAGATAAAAAGAGTACTGAATAACTATATGGTAGTGTATGCTTCACAATTTCCACACAGATGAAGAAGAGACTTGAGGCAACGGAGATGCAGTTTTATATTGAATAATTCCTTTTTTATGGATTATCAACCCTTTAGATGTTATCGAAAGCCAGAAAAATATTTTGGGATTGTAAGAAATTTTAGAGATAATTATGCTTTATTCGTACAAGCCATATTAATTAACCCACGGGAGAAGAGGTGTATATTCCTACCTTTTCTCTTGGGAAAGAGGTGTATTCCTACCTTTCCCTGGTTTAAGATGTGTATTCCTAACTTTCCCTGTGGTAAGAGGTGTATTCCTATCTTTCCCTGTGGTAAGAGGTGTATTCATTCCTTTCCCTTCGGTAAGAGATGCATCCATACCTTTTCTTTGGGTAAGAGGTGTATTCTTAGCTTTCCCTGGGGCAAGGGGTGTATTCCTACTTTTCCATGGTATAAGAGATTTATTCCTACTTCTCCCTGAGGTAAGAGGTGTATTCCTACCTTTTCTCTTGCATAAGAGGTGTATTTCTAACTTTTCCTGGGATAAGCGGTGCATTCCTAGCTTTCCCTAGGGTAAGAGGTGTATTCCTAACCTTCCCTTGGGTAAGAGGTGTATTCCTATATTTTCTTTGGGTAAAAGGTGTATATCTACCTTTCCCTGGAGTAAGACGTGTATTCCTACCTTTCCCTTGAGTAACTACGTGTAAGTGAATATGACAAACCCAACTGAAATTGGAACTGGGCTTACCGATTTCCAGTCCTCAGACGTTATCCAATACGCCACCTACACGTCAAGGCTTACATCAGCTAATATTCCCATGCGATCACCCATCTAGGCACTGACCAGGCTCGGCGTTGCTTAACTTCGGTGTTTGTACGAGAATAGGAATTTCACCCTAATATGGCTTTAAACCATACCACCCACATTTTATCCAGACTTGCAGAATCTATTCTCGAGCGGTCACTCATTAAGGTACTGGCCAGGCTTGACGTTGTTTAACTCTGGTGATCGTACAAGAACCGATGAGCCAACGGGATATGGCCGTAAACCTTATCACCTACACATCTACGATTACAGCACTTTGTATTCCAAAGCGATCACCCATCTAGGTAGTGACCAATGTTGATGTTGCTTAACTTTGGTGATTTCAATGGAAGCTGTGTTGCAAAATGTTATGACTGTCAGTCTCATCATCGGCATATCACTGATTTCAGAACGTGTTTATCCCAAGCGGTCAGCCATCTTGTTTCATGATCAGATTAAACATTGCTTAACTTCCCTGAGCGTACGAGGGCCGGTGTTTCAATGTGATGTGGCCGTACAGCAATACCATCCGTTGTGAATATGGCAATGAAGATGTGGACAACAGTCCGCATAATGTAAGTAATTCAAGTAATAATAACACCTCATCTCAGGGATATAGAGAGATATTGAAAAAAATTCCAATCACCTGAAAAAGGCCTGAGCGTACAACAGCAAACACGTTGTGAATACGGAAATGGAGACGAGGATAATAGTCCGAATAATGTAAATAATGTAAGTAGTCATAATACCTCATCTCAGAGATATAGGCAGATCCTGTTTTTATTTCTTTTTTAATTTATCTCTCTCTTTAATAATATTTATCTCTTTCTCATCCTCTCTCAAGGGCAGTGAGCATTTGTGTCTTCATGGATTTGATTTCTTGTAAAATGATTAATATAAAATTTTTTTTAAAAATAACTTGGAGAGTTGAGTTTAAAAGGAAGAGGCATGGCACGTGGAACTTGAACAATCTACCCCCGGCGGACGAAATAAAGGGTTCGGTTCGAAATTCCAATCACCTGACGAAGGCCGGAGCGTACAACGGCCGAAACGTTGTGAATATGGCAATGAAGATGAGGATAACAGCCCGAATGATGTAAATAATGCAAGTAAACATAATACCTCATCTCAGAGATATAGACAAATGTTTTCTTTATTTCTGAATGTTCTGGCACTTATGAAATGATTTAGCGATTGAAATCGATTGAAATACAATTAGTGTGTCTGGTGGCTGTGTAACTAAGCCCCACCCCGAAGAACAAGGATACCAAAAAAGACGACTTACTAGAAAAAAATGGTTACAGTAAATTTGACATACCGTTATTCCTAAGAATATTCCCCATCGGTATTCAGAACATTTTGTCAGTGTGCCTCCAACTGTGGAATGTCTTGGCGGTAAAAAATCAGTTGTCTTAGACACAAAGAAGTCTGCGAATGACTGTTCGAACTATGCCTGATTTCAGAAGGATTTCCATGAAGGTAATTTTCCAAAGAATGGAATAGGTGGTATTCTGTTAATTCAAGGTTCAGGAAGTGAGGTAGATGGTACAGTCTCCCAGCGATCTCGTCGTATGGCATCCCTGACCACCCGCGTCACATGAGGCGTAGCATTGCCATGGAGGAACTATACTGGCTCATTTTAATCCAGTGCCTGTTCACACGTTCCAACTGCCGCGATTAAAGGGTCCGCAGTGGTGATGCTTTGGCCCGTTGGTAACAGCTTTTTGTGCACCACTTGTCGATTGGTACAGCAACAACTTTTAAGTAAACATCACCAAAAGAAACTTATTTGTTGTAAAAAAAAATATATATACAGTCTCAACAGAGAAACAAGTTATTCATTGACAGGTAAACAACGTTGGATATTGTGAAAGAATTGGACAGAGATTTCCGAACAAGCCAAAAAGAAAGGGAAAACATTGTCAGGATAAAAAGAAAGAAAAAATGGCTTTAAGACACAAAAAGCGACCTGAGAAAATCTTTTTAAAAAAAAAAAGACAAGAAAGAGAAATCGATTGACCGGGAAGAAAAATATTGGAAGCTGACGTTGCATACGTAAAGGGAAGAGACACCGAAATATAAGAACACTGGCTAAAGACCTGACAGCAAGCAAACTACCAGTTTCAAGTAAACATGAAAAAGATAAAATTGTTTATTTGATAAAGGCATACATGAAAGCCTATAACTTAAATGTATTGATGGATGAAAAGTTACACTAGATTGACCTTCTTGCTTGGCATTGGTTCTCATATAGAGTGGGTTTGTTTTGTTTTTCTATTAGGCAAATAAAGCTCAGTGGGTGGGCACCTCGAGGCGGTGTAATGGTTAGCAAGTTTGTCTCACTAGAACAATTACGACTGAGTAGTGAGTTCGATCCTCACTGGGTGCCCCATACTTTCGGCCTTGTGCCACATCTGAGCTACGCTTGGAAAATCACTATATGAGGCACCTCGAGACTTTGTAAAGGTTATCAAGCTCGTCTCGCTAGAACAATTACGACTGAGTAGTGAGTTCGCTCCTCACCGGGTGCCCCATAATTTCAGCCTTGTGCCACATCTAAGCTACGCTATAAAAATCACTATAAGAGGCACCTCGAGACAGTTTAAAGGTTATCAAGCTCGTCTCGCTAGAAAAATTACGACTGAGTAGTGAGTTCGATTCTCACTGGGTGCCTATAAACCTCAATTCGTTATTTAATGTTAACAAGTTTTTTTTTTGTTTTTTTTTATTGCTGGTAATATTTTTTCTTTCAAAACATATACTGCTGGTAATAATGTATTGCCTGTAATAATTTTTTTCAAAAAATATATTGCTGGTATTAAAATCTCTTTCATAGTGTTTCGCTCATTGTTTGGGCGTTAACTATTTGCCCATAGCTAGGACCCTGAAAGGTGCTACTACCTCGGGTCAGGGTGGATCTGGGAACACCAACAATTAAAAGGTGGTCCCACGCTCCTCAAAACTACCGATCAGAGGCCTTATTGCCGGACGTAGTTTATCGTCATACCCAGGACGCTTTTATATAGAAATAGAAGCGAACACGAAGAGCACGTATATAAATTCATATGGAATTGTGCTAGATTATATCCTATTATAATTGTGCTTGTCCTTCCCTCCGTTAGTTTTCACGACCGTTACGCCTAGCCAATACCACATAAATAATGGACTATTCCGCGTTGTGTGAAAAGAGGGGAAAAGACACACTTTGGTTTCAATAATGTTCTCTGTCTATTATTTCAACCTCATCCCACATGGGGAAGTGATCTCCCTTTCTCTACATATATGGTCAGCTATGACTGATTTTTCTATTTCACCTTGTGTTATGGCTTTACAGTGTTCTTGCAGTCTTATCTTAAATCAGGTGGCCTGTTTCTCCTTTATATTTCTTGCCACAGCTGCAGGGGATGGTGTACATACAGTTCTTAATCATGTTCTCTTCTAAAGGTGATCTAACACGGAAGAGAGGTCTGCATAGTGTTACTAAAAGTAATTAACTGAAACCAAGATATCCAAAAAGGCATGACGCATGGAATTAGAACAATCTACCCCCATGGATTAAACAAAAAGTTCGGTTCAAAATTCCAACCTATATCACCTGAAGAAGGCCGGAGCATACAACGGTCAAAACGTTGTGAATATGACAATAAAGATGAGGAGAAGTCTGAATTATGTAAATAGCTACAGTACTTCATCTCAGAAATATATACAGAATAATTTATAATCCTATTATAATTGTTCATGTCCCTTACTTTGTTAGTTCGCACGACCATTACGCCCTGCCAATACTCCATAAATAATGAACTATTCTGTTTTGATCGCATGGAAAGAGGGGAAAACACACTACTTGGTTTCAGCTCATTTTGATGCTAGGAGCTCGCACGCATGCACCAGGACCAGATACAAACACAGCCCCCGCAAATGACATTACTACTGACCCCACCCTATAGTGTGCTGAGGGAAGTATTTCCGGGGGCAGCTCTTTCCCTAAACTTGGCACTTCTGAATACTATCTTCAGTTGAGCTCTGTCCGAAGACAAACACACAATTGAGTCGCGCTCTGTCCGATGAGAGAGCAGCGACTGAGAGATGAAATATAGTTCATCCGACCGAGAACAGATACCACACTTTGTTTCCAGCCTAAACGCTGAGAAGTCTTGACGACCGTGATAAATGCGGCATTTTTCAGACGTACAGAATCGAAAAACGGAACCCGAATAAACCAATCGCCATAAGTCCAGTTACCATGAATAAAATACCACCGTCTGCTAAATTATTTTTAATTATTATGAAGAGAAATGTTTGTAAGACGGTGATTTAGCTAGAACGAAAGAAGGGAAGATAGAAGTGTTTAACGTCTCCTGTCAATACCTCATAAATAATCAACTATTGCGTTTTGATTGCATAGAAAAACAAAAAACATAGGCTACTTGGTTTCAGTGAGAAAATGAAGGAAAGGAAGGAGGATAGAAGTGTTTAATATCTCCTGCCAATACTTCATATATAATGGACTATTCCGTTTTGATAGCGTAGAAAAATAAAAGTCATATGCTATTTGTTTTCAGTGAGAAAATGAAGAAAGAATAAAAAATTGGAATACGGTTTGATTTCTATAAAACAAAATTGTAGGATATTATATGGTTTTAAAAAATTAAAGAATTCTTTCATATGTGTTGTTTTGATTTTGTTTGGCAACATATCAAACTCTATGGGTTACTTAATGCGGAAATCTAAATATTTTGAATAAATTTGTATGGCTTCAACTAAATATATTTTAAACGCAATTGTATGGCTTCAACTGCAGATAAAAGGTGTACTTACTGAATTTTGCTATAAAATTCAATTTTGGAAAATCTAATATGAATAGATATTGTTGGTAAATTTACTACAAATAAGTATTGTAATTTTTTATATATAGACACTAACTGATTTCAATGATAAAAAGAAAGAAAGAAAGAAAAAGAAAGAAAGAAAGAAAGGAATATAGAAGTATGTAATCGTACAACACCCTCCTCGGTCGTCCAAGACTTCCAACACCGTAGCTGGTCACTGACGTGACCGCTTCAATACCGAGCTAACCTTATCCCACGTTGTGATTTAAGTTTGATCATAAGGCAGCCAAGATCGTATCGTTGGCTGGTCCAAGCAGGGCGAAAACGTAAAGGAAAAAAAATAACACTCGAATAAATTGAACAAAAGTAAATACATTTTTTATATCAGTTCTCCGTACAATAATTGGTTTATATCAGAGTTCGCATGCAATTAATTATCAGCCCAACCAGCGTCTAAATCGGAAGTGATATTAACCTTGTTGACCTGGCAAAATCTGGTTTGCTGTTGTTGGTAAAGTTTGGCACAAGGCTGAATACAGAGGCTTTCGTCGGGAGATAATCACGTGGGCATCTCTCCTGTCTCTGGTCTCGTCTCCGTCTCTTCTGCTTCTCTTCTCTCTTCTACCTAATTCGCTTCGCGCATTCGTATTTATGGATATTCGCCCAAACTAGCGAAGTAAGGGAATTCGATATTTCTGGGAAATTCCCTTCTTCCACCCTCTCACTAAATCTCCTCATATTTCAACTCAACTTTCGACCAGGGGAATCAACTCCAAATTCGTTTTTTACGAAAAATGAAATTTTCGTTTTTGCATTTGCAGCTGTGTATGAATCAACATTGCCCACTAAGTCTGGGTCACTTTTTCAGTGTTCAAACTGCTCAGCATACAATTCAAGTCGCTTATGCTTGAAATAAATCCTCATACTTAAAAAAAAAACAAAAAAAAAAAACGTTATGATAGGCGAAAATGCGATATTTCAAAAACGAATTTGTTGATTGGTTGATTTTCTTTAGCGGCATATCAACACCTCTATGGGTCATTTCATGCCGAAATCTAAATATTTTGAACGTAATTGTATGTATTTAACTACAGATAAAATGTATTGAAGGTCATTTTGCTTTAAACATGTATCGTTGGTAACTTTACTAGAAATTGGTATTGCTGGTAACTTCAAAATAAATTGATATTGCTGGTAACTTTACTATAAATTGGTATTGCTGGTAACTTTACTATAAATTGGTATTGCTGGTAACTTTACTATGAATTGGTATTGCCGGTAACTTTAATATAAATTGGTATTGCTGGTAACTTTACTATCAATTGGTATTTCCGGTAACTTTAATATAAATTGGTATTGCTGGTAACTTTACTATGAATTGGTATTGCCGGTAACTTTAATATAAATTGGTGTTGCTGGTAACTTTACTATGAATTGGTATTGCTGGTAACTTTAATATAAATTGGTATTGCTGTTAACTTTACTATGAATTGGTATTACTGGTAACTTTAATATAAATTGGTATTGCTGTTAACTTTACTATGAATTGGTATTGCTGGTAACTTTAATATAAATTGGTATTGCTGGTAACTTTACTATGAATTGGTATTGCTGGTAACTTTACTATGAATTGGTATTGTTCGTATTTTTATTATAGAATAAGATGATTGAGCATTATCAACTCGTCTTGAAAGACGACTGGATGGAACATATTCCAAATCTGTTTCGAAAAGTCCAGAACATTAGTTGGAGATCCTAACGCTTAATACAATTTACGGAGAACTGAGACCAATCTCTCTTAAGCTCAACCAAAAATGATTACAATCTGCCGGCCACTAGTCTTATCCTTACTCCTGTGGCAACCTTCTGGAAATGACTTCCCCAGACACTATGGCACAGGACTCAGGCTTAGAAATTGGGGATCTGGGGAGAGCAATGTAGGACCGAAGGGTGTGGAAAGGGGTTGTCAATGGAGTCCCAACCAACCCCAGGAAGGTCGAAGGATAATGATGATTATTGGAATACTTTGTTAAAATTCTTTATTTACATTATTCGGACTATTGTCCTCATCTTTGTCGCCATATTTATTACAACGTTTCGGCCGTTGTACGGTCCGGCCTAATTCAGGTGGTTCGAATGTCGAACTGAACCCGTTATTTCGCTCACTGGGGTAGACTGTTCTAGTTCCATGTCCAATGTTTTAATGGATGTCAGTTATCAGTTACCTTCTGTTAATTTCCCTCTGAAAGTTCTCCACAGGTTAACCGGGTATTGAAATCACACTCTTTGGGGGGAACTAGAACAGTTTACCCCAGTGAACGAAATAAAGGGTTCAGATAGACATTCCAACCACCTGAAGAAGGCTGGCGCGTACAACGGCCGAAACGTTGTAATAAATATGGCGACAAAGATGAGGACAATAGTCCGAATAATGTAAATAGTGTACATAATACCTCACCTCAGAAATATCGACAGATACTGAAAGGCCGAAACGTTGTAATAAATATGGCGACAAAGATGAGGACAATAGTCCGAATAATGTAAATAGTGTACATAATACCTCATCTGAGAAATATAGACAGATACTGAAAGGCCGAAACGTTGTAATAAATATGGCGACAAAGATGAGGACAATAGTCCGAATAATGTAAATAGTGTACATAATACCTCATCTCAGAAATATAGACAGATACTGAAAGGCCGAAACGTTGTAATAAATATGGCGACAAAGATGAGGACAATAGTCCGAATAATGTAAATAGTGTACATAATACCTCATCTGAGAAATATAAACAGATACTGAAAGGCCGAAACGTTGTAATAAATATGGCGACAAAGATGAGGACAATAGTCCGAATAATGTAAATAGTGTACATAATACCTCATCTCAGAAATATAGACAGATACTGAAAGGCCGAAACGTTGTAATAAATATGGCAACAAAGATGAGGACAATAGTCCGAATAATGTAAATAGTGTACATAATACCTCATCTCAGAAATATAGACAGATACTGAAAGGCCGAAACGTTGTAATAAATATGGCAACAAAGATGAGGACAATAGTCCGAATAATGTAAATAGTGTACATAATACCACATCTTAGTAATATAGACAGATTTGTTAAAGTTGTTAAGCCCAAATATTTAACGATGTTATATGGGAATTACTACTGTTATTTTATTGCCATAGGACACGCCATGTGATTATTCTATCAATTAAATAATGAATTAAAATTTAAATAAGAAAATTTGAAGACACGCCTTCGTCACAGGCACGTGTCCGTTGAATGCGCATAGAGAGAACACCTTGTCCTAGCCGTTGTCTTCATTTTAGGAATTTCCCCGCCTAGTCATACCGTTTTGTCACCGACTTGTTGGGCATTAATTGATTAAGGCGCATCTTAAATGTATGAAAATTCGCGGGAACCCCCCCATACACACACACACACATGCAAAAATTTTGTTTTGTATGAAAATGGAGATCTGATGAATTAGGACCAAATTTCCGGCCCAAAGTAAAGAAATTATAATCACATAAACCCATAAAGTTGTCTGTTTTGTAATATAATTAATATTTGGTCTGTTTTAACATTCAGCTCTCTGCGTTACATCCTCCTTAGAATTATCCATACGGATTACCAAATAACTTCATTAACTAACTAACTAACTAAATATATATATATATATATATATATATATATATATATATATATGTATAATAAAGAATTTTTGAGGGGGATTTAAAATATTTCATATATAATAATTCATCTAACCCAGAATAATGTTAAACAGAATGCAGAAAGCACTGCACGGCCGTTTCGTCCTATTTGGGACTCTTCAGAAATGCGCATCCACTACCCAACTAATGCTCGTGAGGTGCGGCTAATGGCCAAAAACCAGACGTAGCTCTTGGGCTACTCTTCCGAGATTATCCGTATACTTAGATGAGTATCGCTGTGGAACTGAGTGAGTAGCAGCGCTATATCGAGTCCATTTTGCATCTTCTTCCTCACCGAGGCCCGTGGTACACTTGGCATGACGTTTGCGTTGTATCAAAATGGCCTGCGTTCGATTCTAGGTAGTGGATGTTAACTGTTGATGAGCTCCAAAAAGGACAATATTTTCTGTATTCTGTTGAAGATTATTCTGGGTTCAATGAATTACTATATATATATATATATATATATATATATATTCCTAGACGCATTAAAACTGTATGTGAGGCTAAAGGCGGACCAACTCTATATTAAATAAATTTCTTTGAATTTAAGAAATGTTTCAATTATTTTCTCCAACCCCTGTATATAAATTTTGATACGACAGAATTTGTAAACTCTTTTGAACAAATAAAATCGTATTTTTCTTTAATATTTTGGGCCAGCACCTTATCAATTGTTGGCAACCTGAAGATAATATTAACAGAACGAGAATATACGACTAATATATTTATATATAAACAACGCCGTAAACAAACTCCCAAATACAGTAATACAGTAATTCAATTAATTTCTGAGGAAGGACCGAGGTGGTCTGAAATATTAAATATATTTAAAAACATATAAATAAATACTTTCGCAAAAACACCCATTTTTTTCAGTTGTTTTATCCATATTATATATATATATATATATATATATATATATATATATATATATATATATATATATATAATATGGATAAAACAACTGAAAATATATATATATATATATATAAAGAGAAAGAAAAATGCCAATACAAATAATATGAAATATGAACACGGCCATAACGTTCTGACACTGTTTGGAAACAAAAGAAAACTTTCCGAAGAAAATGGCCTTAACGGTCTGGCAGTCTGCTGCAAGCATTAATCGATACTTGAGAGTCAAATGTAAAAAGGATTGTTTGAGAACTTACCTCACTGGCGTCGCCAATGTTAACTGTTCCTCCCGTCTCTGCTACGAATCCAATGATTCCTTTACCCCAGTGCACAGTAATAGCATCATCCGTCGTCGACGGCAACAGATTTGTTCCAGAGTGAACATCGAATATCTTCGACACCAAAACAGGTTTCTCCTTAATAGACCTATCTACGAGAAAAAGCGACCCTTTGTCGCCGTCCACGAGGATACTGATGTTTGCGATAATTTTTGCACTTAAACTGACCGGATTCAAATCGTTGGAGATCTCCTTGACGATCTCCAAGAAAAACTCGCGCTCATTCATATGAAACAATTCCCGTTTCATGTCAATATCCTTGCTGGGATATCGAGGCAAACGTATCTTGGATTGAATCAACATTCCTAACATGTTCAAGGAGGTTGGTGGTAAGGAACGGAACTGTCGCAATTCTTTGAGGCTGCTTCGTCTGGCTTCGGTATTGCAAGTCGATGGACAATAGGTTCGAAACATGTTTCGGAGCTTCGACTTGGCGAAGTCCTGGCGAAGGTGTTTTTTTGAATTCGATCGGTGATGTTTGGAGTCGGGGAAGAAATTCTGGTCGCTGTATTTGTTGTCATTTGGAGAGGTCGGAGTAATGCTTTCTTGTCCCAGCGATCCCTTTCGCCCGGAAATGTAATCTTGCAAGGCTTGGAATCCATGATTCGTTAGCCACTTATTAATAAGTGACAGCTCTGCTTTACGAAGAAAGTAATCGTTCGCCGTTTCTGGGTTGGAATCCAACCATTCCTCGACGCTGCAAGAATTCAAAGTGGGATGAAGACGATTCATTGCTAAAAAATCAGTTGACTGACTTTTTGGTTACAGGAACAGGTCTGCACAACTCAGGTCTGAAATGTAAAGAAAAAACAGTGACAAATACGAATGAAACAAAATGGCTGCCATTGTTAGCAAAAAAACTATGAAACATAGAAAAAGTCGGTGAAAATTATTTTACGAGATAACTGCATTTCAGTGGACTTTTCACTCGTGGAATTTTGAAAATAGACATTATTTATGAAACAAAAACGTCAAAAGTTTAATTCATTCTTCTGATAACACACAGACGTGACCAAAAACCAAGAACATATCAAACAATGAATTGGAAAATATTTTACGAGAGAACAGCATTTCTGTGGATTTTTGTTGTGAAATGTTGAAGGTATCATTTATTTATAAAACATAAACTCCAAAAGAATTTTTCAATCTAATGATCCTACAAAGTAGCAGGAAAAACACTAAAAACATAAAAAAAATAATTGGAAAATATTTTATGCTGAAAATGCATTTCAAATTGTTTTACTAGATATTGCAAGTTATTTTGATATTTGATGTTTATGGCAGGTACATTTATTAAACAAATAGGTGAAAACTTACATTCACTCTCATTATTTCAGTTCAAAGTTTAGGTAGGAAACACACATATGTGAAAAAGGTGTATGATGCGCTAAAAAGAAAGCCCATTTTGGTGAGTAATAATTTAAAAATTTGATTATATAAATCTTTTACTCTGTTCTGGAAGATTTATCAGCAAATTATATATTTTGACGTCCTCATGCTAATCACTGAATGATTATCGTAACACAGCTTTCGTGAATATTTTCTTGTTGCAAGAGGCGGAGCAAACAGACAGGAGTTTATGAATAAAACCGCCACGGGGACAGAATTTAAATGTGGAATTTCATGATTGACGTTTACATCTTTTGTTGTTTAAATTTTGTTTTGGAAATGGTTGGTAATCAATCCCTAAGTTGTTAACTGAAAATCGGAAATAAATATATTCTGTGAGAATAAATATTTTGCTAATATATATTTTGCTAATAAGCAAAATAGATGCTAAGCAATGATGGAGAAATCGTCTCCTTCTTATTCTACGTGCCATATCTCTTCAGTAGGTGGGTGATCGTGACTTTTGCTTATTATCATTTGCTTATATCATTTTACTATGATGATGCATTGTAAATGATTTACTAAGGAATGCATTGTAAACGATTTTACTATAAGAATGCATTGTAAATGAATTTGCTATAAGGAGACATTGTAAATGATTTTACTATCAGAATGCATTGTAAATGATTTTAATAAAAGGGTGCATTTTAAATGATTTTAATAAAAGGGTGCATTTTAAATGATTTTACTATAAGAATGCATGGTAAATGAGTTTACTATAAAAATGCATTGGAAATGATTTTACTATAAGAATGCATTGTAAATGAATTTGCTATAAGGAGACATTGTAAATTATTTTCCTTAAAGAATGCATTTTAAATGATTTTACTATAAGAATGCATTGTAAATGATTTTACTATAAGAATGCATTGTAAATGATTTTACTATAAGAATGCATTGGAAATGATTTTACTAGAAGAATGCATTACAAATGTTTTTACTATAAGAATGCATTGTAAATGGTTTTAATATAAGAATGCATTGTAAATGGCTTTATTAAAAGAATGTATTGTAAATGGTTTTACTATAAGAATGCATTACAAATGATTTTATTATAAGAATGCATTACAAATGATTTTATTATAAGAATGAACTGTAAATGATTTTACTATAAAATCTTGCAAATGCAAAGTGTTCTTTTTTTATTACACTCTGTTCTTACTTGCGTTTTTAAACATTTTTCTTCATTAGTCGATATTTTTTCAGTTACTGTCTCCCGTGTTATACAATTGTCAATAATTATCGACACGATGTTTACATATTGGAGTTTTTCATAACATATATGCTTTTCATTTAGCTTTCGCGTTTTCTCTTCGTCTTCTTCGTCTTCTTCTTCTTTATCTTCTTCTTCTTTTTCTTCTTCTTCTTCTATACCTCCTGTTCCTTCAGGACGTTGGCGATCATGGCTCACCAAGAGTTCCCATCCTTTTTATCTTTTAACAAATTTCTCTTTTTGTTATCCCTTCTAAACACTGTTCGGCTATCCATTTATACCATCTCCCTAGGCAGGTCATGTCTTATATTACTCTTCTATCCCTCCTTACCTTCAACCATTTTTTTATTGGAATTGTAAACTGATATCCCACGAAAAGCCTTTCAAGTAATAGTTGCCCCAGGGTGAGAATTTATACCAATTTTATTATTTAACAAAATATAATTTTCAAACGTGTAGGTCATTTTTAAAAAATGCAAACAGATTCATCTTTCGGAGATTCATAATAATTAAAATAACATAAAATACGAATACCTCCTTTTTGTGCACTTAGTTTTAGTGTTTCTAGATAAGTCTTCAAAATAATATTTTTATGGTGTTTATTTGTTTCTTCATCACATTTATTTCAAAATACATAAAGGTGTCAAGCCGGCTTGCATCTGTTTATTTATTTTTTATTATCAGGTCAAATGACACAATTTTCTAACCATACACTTTACGATTTTTAATGATACACCCACAAAGTTTTCACCTATCAAGTACTTACCAATTATCCTATATATTTGTTTATGAAAAAGTTATAATGCAGTGTAGTAATTGATATACTATATGTTGTGCTAAATATATTTGTTGTACTAGTGGTATAACACGTCTTACTGAGAAGTTTTGTCTTTCATTTGGAGCTGTTTAAGTGTAAAGTCAGCCCACCTGAATATTAGTAACAACAAATGGGTGCCACTGATGCATATCCCAAAATGGGGGGTTAACAAGTTGAATGGAGTGTGGCCCTGAAAAGGGCCGTTTTGACGTTTTCAATCTTACAAGGAAGAAACCTCTTCCATGGACCGTCATAATAATATACGATAATTTTTATTTATAATATAATATTTTTTTTATAATTCTAATAATCTTTTTCGATTTCAACTCTCTAAGTTGTTTGTACGTTGTTTTTACAGACATTAAATGTTGCCTTTGATTTATGCGCAAAGTGTAAAAAATCAGTTTTTTCGATTTTTCACCTTCAAGGTTGTAATTCTTTCCAGACAATTTGGACTCAAAACCGGCACTGAAGAATTGTCTATCAAACAAAACAAAAATTCATCGAAATCGGATGAAAACTGTGGAAACGCATAAACTGTTGACCATGTTCGTCGTAGTCTGTGAATGTAGAATCCAGTGCAGTAAGTAATTTGTTCAATGAAACAACACCAATATCTAGTAGCAGCAGCTGTTCAGTAATTCTTCAGGTCTTCAATATCAGAGGTTGGCAGTGAATATTTTCGGAGAAAGAAAAATCATGGCTGCCTTTATACACGTCGAATTGAATATTTTAATCTTTCTGGTTGGTTAACATTCTATTGGTCAATTAAAAAATGAGTCAGCTCATTTTGGTTGGCTCACTAGTATATACGTACCCAAAATCTCCAACATAAACAACATCCGATTACAAACAAACGCAAACACACATACATACATACATACATACATACATACATACACACATTTTGAGAATTATAGATATAGATTATGAATGTTTATTATTTTTCGTATACATAATAGTTGGAATATAATGTTCAGGTGTCTGTTTATATAAGTGGGTTGATATAAGAATATATATTGAAATAAAATACTGAATTTCTTACTAAAAATCCTGTAAAACCAGAAGAGTCCTAACTCAAGAACAGCTTTAATTTAAATGTCATTTGTCACTTCACTCGGAAGAGGTTCAAGGCACATGTTCTTAAATGGGTTGTGGTATTATATACCTTTTAATCTATATCTCGGGGACTCTCACACATACATACAAGATTTCCTTTCTTTTTATGCGCCGTGTTCTTTCAGGATGTATGCGATCATGGCTCTCCACTTCCCCCTATCTCTTGTGGCTCTCTATAAGTTTCGTGCCTTTGGCAACTCCCCCAGACCACGTTCTGTCATCCACTTGCTTAAGCCAGCCAGGTATGTCATGCGTTGCTTTCCCTTGTCTCTTTTTACCTCTATTCAACCTGTGAGTATCAGATTCTCCAGGCCCTCATTTCTCATTACGTATCCCAGAAATTTCATCTGCCTCTTCCTTATGTTAAGTATAAGCTTCCTTCATGTTTGCATCCTCTCCAAGACCTCATCGTTGCTAACTCGCCTGCTCCATGATATTCTCAGCATCCTTCTGTAGAACCACATCTCCGCTGCCTCGAGTCTCTTCTTCATTTTTAAGGAGACCGTCCAACGTTCGCTGCCGTATAGGAGGACAGATGTCACGTAGCAGCTCAGTACTGTTTTCTTTGTCACCAAAGAATTCCCCCTGTCTCGCTGTACTCTGCCCAGACTTTGGAATGCATCCTTGGTGATCTCAATCCATCTTTGGATCTCAGCTTCGCACCTACCGTCCTCCGTCAAAACACTTCCCAGATATTTAAACTTCCGCACATGCTTGATTTTAGTGACCCCGACCTGCAAATCGCATTCGGACTCATCCTTTTACTGATGACCATGCCTTCTGTCTTCTTGTAGCTTATGGTTAGTCCTTTCTTCTCGCTCTCCTTCACTACGTTCTGTGAGAGGTTTTGTAGTTTCATTTTCTTGTCCCGCTATCAGTACTGTGTCGTCTGAGTATCTTATGTTGATAAGATTGTCGCCGCCATTAATTGATTGGGTTTCTAAAGCTTACCAATCTTTTACAGGTTATTTAAAACCAGAAATTATGTTCATATTGCAAGAATATTTTGATGGGGGTATATAGCAATACATTTAGTGATAAAAGTCTTATTAATTAACGTGTAACTGTGGAGGGAAGTGGTGAATTCATGCCTTTTCCCGGGGGTATTTGAGCATAAGTGGATATGATGAATCCGACTGGAATTGGAAGTCGACTCTCCGATTAACATTTCCTAGCTATTACCCATGACACTACTTGCATATCTCAAGCAATCAGACATCTTTGTACTGACAAGGTTCGACATTGCTTAACTTCAGTGATCGTACGGAAATCGTTGTTTCAATCTGATGTAGCTGTAAATCTATCGTATAGATGATTATATACTATATCTGTTTAGAGTTATTTTTTGCTTTCTAAATTTATTTTCCTATGTCGAAATACTTTCCTTTGTTTCCTGAAGCCATTTTTCCTGTTACTGTAACAAGTAATATTTCTGTACAACTTATAAATATTTTTATCCTGTTATGGAAATTATTCTAAAATGATATTTTATAAAGCCAATAACAAAAACAACAGTTTTTAGATTTTATTTACAGCGATATACTAAGCGTAGGTGTGGCAAAAGGCCAAAAACATAGAGTACATATTGAGGATCGAACTCAGTATCCAGTCGTAATTGATCTAGCGAGACTAGCTTGTTAACCATTACACCATATCAAAACGCCCCAGAGTGAATTTATAGTGATTTACTTAGCGAAGCATTGATATGGCACAAGGGCAAAAGTATAAAACCCCGACTAAGGATCGAACCCACTATTTAGTTGTATTTGATCTAGTGAGACAGGCTTTCTAACCATTACACAACATCGAAGTGCCATGATTACATCAGTGCATCTTACATGTGACACAAGGTCAAAAGTATAGGGCACCTAGTGAGGTCCGTACTCACTCTTCGGTCGTAACTGATCTAGCGAGACAAGCTTGCTAACCATTTACGCTATTTATTTCTGTGAAAAATACAGAAAATGTGGCACAAGGCCTAAAAAAGGTGCTGGGGAAGAGGACGGTCTTAATTTTAAACTTAGTTAGCCACAAGCACTAATCCAAACATATAAACAATATTCCTAAAATCAAAACAACACATTCTTACTAACCTTTCTTACTACATTCACCATAATACCTCATTGTCTCAATGAAAATCCTAAGTAGTCCCCATATGTACAAATCGTCTCATGTGGTGGGAGATAAAACAACTAATTAAAAAGATCCCCAATGAGTATATACAATATGAATTAATCTATTTACAAGAAACTAAACAAAATCATTATTAGTAATAAAAAAAACACACAGTACTTAAATGTGGCACAAATATCAGTTCACTGGACGAAATCAATGCGGGCCTATAAGAATATAAAAAACATTTATTCATCCTTAGCACTCACACAGAGACGCACTCATCCACACAACAACAAAAACGAAAAAAACACAGGTGAAAAAAAAAAACGAAAAGCGCCCCGCATCCACCAGAGAACTGACATCACTGAGCACCTATCGAGGGATGGGATGGGGAATTAAACTAAAGAAATAATAGAGACAGAAATAAAAGGGGCCAATGAGCAAACACTTTTAAGTATGCGGTACCCAGTGAGGATCGAACTCACTCTTAATTGTTCTTGCGAGACAAGCTTGCTAACCAATACACCACATCGTAACGCACCAGTCCATATTTATAACTGCCTACAACTTTTATCAGACTTCATTTGTAACTGCCAATTACTTCAAGGAATTCTTCAGAATATTTTTAGACGTCACCACTTATTGGCAACATGCTTGGAGTTATGTAAATGGTTTTTCATGAGCTCATTAACGATACGCAAACTTTTCTCAGAAAAATCTATTTATCAGCCATACCATTAAAAAAAGACAGCGAAGGGAGAATAAATGGTTTTTGTCTGAAACAAAAGAAACAACGAAAGACGCACAAGAGAAGAACAAAGAGAATTGGCTTAGCAAACCGACTTCCAAATTCGGCTCAAGGTATATATTTTCATTTTTGCCTTGCAAAAATAATTAAACAGTTTCAACCTACATACTATGTCATCTTCAGATAACTTGACAAAATAGTGTTCAACAGAAAATTAACAACTCTATTATAGGACGTAATTTCAAATTGGGCGTTTCTTCTCTCTACACCGGTTTCATGGTATTTGTCGGAGTTAGCTCCTCCTCAGTTCCTTAATGCTTCAACAGGGGTCTCTCTCCCCTGGCTATAAATACTGGCTCACCCTTTCTTTCTCTCTCTCTCTCTCTCTCTCTCTCTCTCTCTCTCTCTCACTTTTTCGACTCAGGCCTTTGGCCGCTACCTCGCACGGAGACGAGGTAAATCCTTCTTTTTCCACTTACACCAATATGTGACCTCTCACAGTACAGCGTTTCCCATATTCTGGGAACGCGCTAAGAACAATACACGTACGTACGAACATTTACAACACACGCACATAATTTCTCCATACAAACTATACGTAACTGTTCATGTCTTTGTGTAACTCGTTATTAATATATATTTGTTTACTCATGTATATCGGTCTTGTTTGTTTTCTTTGTCTTCTTTGGACTTAATTAAAGTACGACATTCTTATGTAGCTAGACCAGCTAGCAGGAAATTTTAACCTTCTGATACCTCTTCACATCTTCACCCCCACGGTCCGCTACATATTTATTGTTGTTCTCTTCCCCCTATCCGCTTCGTCTTCCGTTCCTCTTGTCACAACTGTACGGTGTACCCCCGAGAGAAACATCTCTCATCTCCGCGATGGTCTACTAATAATGCAGAATCACCAATCATTAGGTGACGAATGAATGGGTCGAGAATCGGATTAGCTAGGTATATAGGTAGTTTCGACCAGCCTGAACCCATTCTCCCTTTTTGGCCTTGTGTCACAATTGCTGTATTTAAACACAATAAATCCCGAGTTGGCATTAAGTCTTAAGTCTCAGGTAAATACTTAGTCAACATTAGGTCAATTGCTAAGTGTACTTTCAGTGTAGTAAGCCTATTTCATTACTTACTTACGAGTTTGTCTTCCGTGTTTATTTTCCTCTGTTATCTTGAAAAGACGAGATACAACACATTTAATCAATGAAATAAATGTCATACACTTAGAAGTACTTTACCATTAAGTCACTCGAAGCCATTGCAGCATAGTAAACCTCAATTCTTTATTTCGACATTATTTCTTCTTCGTATCAATCTGTGGCGTGCTAATTAGATTTGGTTTAGGATTGTTAAGAAGGCTTTGGTGAATGTTGCGTTTTTGGTTAGAACATCACATTTAAATTTGCAAAAGACACAGGGAAGAAATAACAAGAGATTATGTAGTAATCAACAATAAAATGTATTGAAAATAAATGAGTACAACAATCGTGCTTGATGAAATAAAATTAAGAAAAAGGAAGTAGTTTCCCTTGTACTGATTCAAGATTGAAAATATGTATTAAAGAACTTTCTTGTTTAAATGTTCAGAGTTCAGTGATAAATGATAACTGAGTTCAAGTATGAAAAAGCTTGTACAAAAGGACAATAGAATTTTGAGTTTGTTACTTGGCTTTTGGACAGACAGTTCACAGCGTAGTGCAATTGTAGTTTTGTGTGTGTGTGTATGAGTAGAAGAATGTAGGTACACGTACGTAGTTGAGCTCTGTTGATTTATTTGTTCTACTACTGTTCTATTGTTTTATTTTCGTGGTATTTATACTTTTTGAGTAGGCTCCAGGGAGGAGCGGGAAAAATAACGAAAGGAATGTTTAAATTATACGATTGGTCAAAAATCAACCAATCACTGATTTCTTACTAAAGCCAAGTTTGGCGAAGTCAATGGCAGAAAATTTGGTGTGGCTAAGGCGATGGATAAATTGTCCTGTAGTAAATAGTACTTATTTTCTAGACAATAATTATTAAGTATTTTGTGTGCGTGGTGTATCGGAGTAGTCATTACAAATCTGCATTTCGTGTTAATAATATTCCAAAGAAAAACACCAGTACTCAAGATTACTGAAAGAATTGTTTAATCACGTTGTAGGGAGACTACAGTTGTTTCCCTTGGGTCAGGCTAACGGAAGTTCAGTCCCTTAGAGACGAGAACTCTCCTGTCCCTTCTTCCCTTTCGTCACTTCCGTTTTTAGGAAGAACAAAGAGAATTGTCTTAGCAAACCGACTTCGAAATTCTGCTCAAGGTATATATATTTTTATTTTACCTTGCAAAAATAATTAAACAGTTTTAACCTACATACTATGTCATCTTCAGATAACTTCGCAAAATTGTGGTCAACAGAAAATTAGCAACTCTGTTTTTGGACGTAATTTCAGATTGGACGATTCTTCCCTCTACACCGGTTTCTTGGTATTTATCGTTTTTCTCTTCCCTCTATCTGCTTAAATTCCGAATTTTAGAAATGACTACGTGTTTCTTAATGTTGTTACTTTATTCGCAAATTACGTAACACGAGAGACAAACCCATCGAGAAAAGATACTGCAGCCAAATAGAATTCGTTTTTCGCCCAGAAGGCGTAGAGCCTCAATTAAATTGGCACTGTTTCCAGCGCAAACACCCAAGAAGACACTTTCGACAGAAATAATTCTTTTACGGTTTTCATCAACCCTGTTAAGGTTGTGCTACGACAGCCTTTCATATTAACACCTGCTCCTCAATTACAACTCATTTCTGACCAGTTTTTCATCGCCCTTAATTTTATTTGCCTTCTATCGCAACGCGCAAAAACTTAATTATAACTGACAATGCTTCATCTAAAAATAAATTGAATGCGAACAACACATGCTCATAAAAACAAACGACTCACCATTGAGCAACAGTTTTCTTTTTCAACTACTTCATTTTTCTTCTTCTTTATCTGCCGAGTCCCTTCAGGACCTAGACGATCATAGCTCTTCATAATTTTTTGCCCTTCGTAATATTTTTTGTATTATTCTTAAGAGTTGGAAGTGTAGGATTGTAAACAAAAGGTATCGTGAAGATTTCACTACATGCACGTCGGTCGTGAACAAGCATTGCGACGATTTTAAACTGTAAGTATTGAGTTCGAACAATTTCAAGTGTCTGATATTTGTTCAGAGACTCGTTTTGTAAATGCCGGTTGTGTTGAAAAGTTTGATGTGGCTGCGTGTTGAATAGCATTTAACAATTATACACTTTTGTATCAAGGAAAAACAACGGAAAACCGATTTTGGTTTCAATGATAAAATATATATTAAAATCAACAAATACAAAACATTTTCTGTAATGTGTGAAACAATAAGAAAGGAGAAGTAGTTTCCCTTTATCTGTTAGCTGAAAGATTAAATGTAAATAAACAAGTTTTCTGAAAGAATGTTCAAAGTTCTATATTAGATAGAATGATGTTTTCAGAAGAACTTGTAATAAATCAGTTGTGAATTATATATAACTAACAGAGCTGTTGCAACTTAGCTTGTTACATAGAACTGATAGTGATTGATACTTAAGTTCTGTGTGTGTGTGTGCACAGTGAGTAGAATGAATAGTATGTGTAGACGCGTGTGAGTTGCTAAGTTCTACTGAGTTCTGCTTCTACTGTCTATTTTTGGAACCGGTTTATATAACCATGGGTAGGCTCCCAGGACAATGGCGGGAGAAATTTTGAGAGCACACAAAAAATATCTGATTGGATGAAAAATTACCCAATCGGTGATTTTGTAACAAAAGCATGTGTGTGAATTAACAGTAGGAAAAATTCAGTGTGGTGAATGCGATCAGTAAATTGTCCTGTGATAGTTAGTATTTATTATTTGACCAATCACAGTTGAGAAAAATGTAGGCGTGTCAAACATAGTAGTAATCGCTACAGTTTCATCTAAAGACACTGAAATTAGACGTAGAGTTCTGAACAAATTGGAAAACGAGCCAAAACTTACTCTACAAGAAATAGCGGAAGACGGTCAGAGATTAATAAGAGTACGCCAAGATTCGAAAAACATCGAGGAATCTGGCATAGAACACATGAGAAAGTTACGCCAAAAGAAAAAACGATCTAATTCTCTCTCTAAATCAAACCAGTCCAAAAAGAAACAAGACAACTTGTCTCCTAACCCGTTTTTTCGCTATCCATTACCTCAAGCTCTCTAAGTTGGTTAACCGTTCTTTTCCTCTGATACTGGTGCCTTCCATTTGTCCTGCGAGTATCTGATTCTCCAAGCCCTTTTTCCTCATTATGTACCCTAGATATGTCGACTGTCTCTTCTTGATGTTAAGCATGTTTACATTTTGTTTCAATTTTCACTAAAATTACATCGTTGCTTATATATTCGTTCCATGATATCCTCGTCATCATTCTGCAGAACCATATTTCTGTTGCTTCAAGTCTTTTCTTCATCTTTGAGGAGATTGTCCGGTATCCACTGCCATATAAGAGGACAGATATCACGTAACAGTTCGGTACACTTTTCTTTGTTTCTAAAGTAATTTTTTTTTTGTTTTTTAATACTTTGCTTAGTTGTTGAAAAGCATCTTTAGCCAAGCCTATACACCTTCAGATTTCAATGTCAGATATTGAAAATGTTTGAACTAGTTTCATTTTGAAATATGCAATCTGTAATTTGCATTTTGGCCTCATTCTTTTGCTAAAAAAAAAACAGAATCTTTTGTACATTCTGGGTTTTTTTTTCAGTTGATGACGAATCCTTTCTTCTCGCTGTCCTTCACAATAATCAGATATCGGTAATAATCTGCGGGCTTCTATTCTTACAAAGTGCGGACAAAGTTAAATTTGTTTTTAATTGTAATGTGACTTTCATTTATATAACAATAATAAATAAAATAAATAATAATAAATATATAACTTCACGATTTCATAGTAAAAATCACTTCCCAATGCATTCGTATCATAAAATCCCTTTCCAATGCATTTTCATAATAAAATCACTTCCCAATGCATTTTCATAATAAAATCCCTTTCCAATGCATTTTCATAATAAAATCCCTTTCCAATGCATTTTCATAATAAAATCCCTTTCCAATGCATTTTCATACTAAAATCCCTTTCCAATGCATTTTCATACTAAAATCCCTTTCCAATGCATTTTCATAATAAAATCCCTTTCCAATGCATTTTCATACTAAAATCCCTTTCCAATGCATTTTCATAGTAAAATCCCTTTCCAATGCATTTTCATAATAAAATCCCTTTCCAATGCATTTTCATAATAAAATCCCTTTCCAATGCATTTTCATATTAAAATCCCTTTCCAATGCATTTTCATAATAAAATCCCATTCCAATGCATTTTCATAGTAAAATCCCTTTCCAATGCATTTTCATAATAAAATCCCTTTCCAATGCATTTTCATAGTAAAATCCCTTTCCAATGCATTTTCATAATAAATTCCCTTTCCAATGCATTTTCATAGTAAAATCCCTTTCCAATGCATTTTCATAGTAAAATCCTTTTCCAATGCATTTTCATAGTAAAATCCTTTTCCAATGCATTTTCATAGTAAAATCCCTTTCCAATGCATTTTCATAGTAAAATCCCTTTCCAATGCATTTTCATAGTAAAATCCCTTTCCAATGCATTTTCATAGTAAAATCCCTTTCCAATGCATTTTCATAATAAAATCCCATTCCAATGCATTTTCATAGTAAAATCCCTTTCCAATGCATTTTCATAATAAAATCCCTTTCCAATGCATTTTCATAGTAAAATCCCTTTCCAATGCATTTTCATAATAAAATCCCTTTCCAATGTATTTTCATAGTAAAATCCCTTTCCAATGCATTTTCATAATAAAATCCCATTCCAATGCATTTTCATAGTAAAATCCCTTTCCAATGCATTTTCATAATAAAATCCCTTTCCAATGCATTTTCATAGTAAAATCCCTTTCCCATGCATTTTCATAATAAAATCCCTTTCCAATGCATTTTCATAGTAAAATCCCTTTACAATGCATTTTCATAATAAAATCCCTTTCCAATGCATTTTCATAATAAAATCCCTTTCCAATGCATTTTCATAGTAAAATCTCTTTCCAATGCATTTTCATACTAAAATCCCTTTCCAATGCATTTTCATACTAAAATCCCTTTTCAATGCATTTTCATAATAAAATCCCTTTCCAATGCATTTTCATAATAAAATCCATTTCCAATGCATTTTCATAGTAAACTCCCTTTCCAATGCATTTTCATAATAAAATCCCTTTCCAATGCATTTTCATAATAAAATCCCTTTCCAATGCATTTTCATAATAAAATCCCTTTCCAGTGCATTTTCATAGTAAACTCCCTTTCCAATGCATTTTCATAGTAAAATCCCTTTCCAATGCATTTTCATAATAAAATCCCATTCCAATGCATTTTCATAGTAAACTCCCTTTCCAATGCATTTTCATAGTAAAATCCCTTTCCAATGCATTTTCATAGTAAAATAACTTTCCAATGCATTTTCATAATAAAATTCCTTTCCAATGCATTTTCATAGTAAAATCCCTTCCCAATGCATTTTCATAGTAAAATCCCATTCCAATGCATTTTCATAGTAAAATCCCTTTCCAATGCATTTTCATAATAAAATCCCTTTCCAATGCATTTTCACAGTAAAATCCCTTTCCAATGCATTTTCATAATAAAATCGCTTCCCAATGCATTTTCATAATGAAATCCCTTTCCAATACATTTTCATAATAAAATCCTCTTCCAATGCATTTTCATAGTAAAATCCCTTTCCAATGCATTTTCATAGTAAAATCCCTTTCCAGTGCATTTTCATAATAAAATGCCTTTCCAGTGCATTTTCATAATAAAATGCCTTTCCAATGCATTTTTATAATAAAATCCCTTTCCAATGCATTTTCATAGTAAAATCCCTTTCCAATGCATTTTCATAATAAAATCCCTTTCCAATGCATTTTCATAATAAAATCCCTTTCCAATGCATTTTCATAATAAAATCCCTTTCTTATGCCTTTTCATTTTAAATTCACTTCCCAATGCATTTTCATAATAAAATCCCTTTCTTATGCCTTTTCATAATAAAATCACTTTCCAATGCTCATTCCACATGGACGAATCACCGTCATTGCCGCCGCGTTAGAAATGACTCAAAATTCCCCCCTGAATCATCTAGATAACTCTTTCTTGAATTCTTCATGTCAACGATTACTCTTCATCTCTCCTCCTTCGCAAACAACCAAGTTCTCTTCCATTCTTAATGCTCACATCATTTATTATTACCATTGTCTATCTTCAGAGAATCTCGAGTCTTTTATTGTA
>OZ038513.1:60997240-61054740 GCA_964036315.1 Acanthosepion esculentum | reverse complement strand
ACGGCTAGGTAATGAGTTCAATCCTCACTGGGAGCCCCATACATATTCAGGCCTTGTGCAACATCTAAGCTTGCAAAATTGCTGTATATTTGTCGCTATTAAAAATTTTTGAGTATTTTGATTTCTTTCATGTTTGTTTTGAAGGACTTAAAAGGAGATTTCTGATTATTTTCTTAAAAAATAATGGATGATTTAATTAAATATAGAAATTTAGATAAATTAAAAGATATGGAAATATAAAAGATGTTTTCAGTTGCTATGGAAATAACAAATACCATTTTCAGGTTAAAATACTAATGATTATGATATATTTGGAAAATCTGAAGGGAAATTTCTCAGTACCGCCAATTATATTACGAACAGAAGTATACCATACGAAAAACAATCTAAGTAGTTTTTTTTTAATAAAACATCAGATTAATAAACACTAATTCATAACATTTTTACTGCATCGTCTTATAGGTAAATGTATCTTAATTAAAAAGTATGCAAATTAAAAATTAATTATGAATGAGACTAAAATGGGTAACTACTATCTTTGTCAAGTATTACGCTATATAAGTAATTACAATAATGTTAAAAAATTGAAAAGTTATAAATAAGTTTTGTAATAAGCCGATAACAAAAATCCATATTTGAATATTTTTCTCTATTAAAGTTTTTTTTAAGATTTTGTTTTTTGCCATATTTGTTTCAATTGTCTTAAAAGTAAATTCCTGATTTTTTGTGAACAAAATGAACGATTTAAGTAGATACAGAAATTGACATTTATTAAAAAATATCGAAATATAAAAGATGTATGCATTTACAATGGAAAGATTATAAATAAAATTTTGAGATTAAAATGCTAATGATTTTGATGTTTGGAAAATTTGGGGAGGCAATTTCTCAGGGTGGCCAATTATATGAAGAACAGAAGAATACCATGCAGCAAACCATTCTAAGTAAGTTTTTCTTAAAAATGTCAGATTAGTAATCATTAATTCATAGCATTTTGATTGTATCATCTTATATATATCTATATTTATATTAAAACGTACGTAAATTAGAAATTAATTGAGAATGAGACGAAAATTTTAGGCCCAAATTACATCATTTCCTATAAGTTCTTAGATTCGATTAATGTGTTTTCGATTAGTGCGTATCTTTTGATGTACACATTAGCAGCACTAATCGAGGTATTCATGTATGTATGTATGTATGTATATATATATATATATATATATATATATATATATATATATATGTATGGTATATATATATATATATATATATATATATATATATATATATATATGCATATGGTATATATATATGGTTCATATGGTATATATATATATATGGTATATATATATATATGGTATATATATATATGGTACATATATATATATATATATATATATATGTTATATATATATATGGTATAGATATATATATATATATATTGTATATATACATATAGATATTGTATATATATGTATATGGTATATATATATACATATATATATATATATTAGTGCATATCATTTGATATACACATTAGCAGCACTGTATATATATATATACATATATATATGGTATATATATATGGTATATATATATATGGTATATATATGGTATATATATATATATATGCTATATATATATATGCTATATATATATATATATATAGTATATATACATATATATGGTATATATATATATATATATATATGTCGTATATATATATATATATATATATATATATATATATATTAGTGCGTATCATTTGATATACACATTGGCAGTACTAATCGAGGGATTCCTGTATATATATATATATATATATATATATATATATATATATACACATATATATATATATGTGTGTGTGTGTGTGTATATATATGGTATATTTAAACACCAATGACTCATCCAAATTTGATTAAAAAGAATCGACAATATTAATATTTTCTTTTTTCGCCTTGTTTATTGTAAATGACTTACAAATAGATTTCAGATTTTTTGTTAAATATAATGTATCTTCTTATATGTACCTATATCTGAATTCAATAAAAAGTACGTAAATTAGAAATTAATTGTGAATGAGACTAAAATCTGCGGTACGAATTACTTCATTTCATCTAAGTTATTAGATTCGATTTTCTTACGCTTTTGATTCGTGCATGTCTTTTAATGCGCGCATTAATCGACGGATTTCTGTATTTTGTTATACCGTTTTATTTCCTTTTAAGAAGTTAAGGATATTATTTGGTTTACTATTTTGAAATAATTATTTTGTATTCTTTGCTTGATAATATTTTATTTGGTGTTGGCTGACCTGATGTCAGCTTAAGAGTCTCTCTTCAACTGTGAGAAGTATCTGACATCATGATGAGGAGTTTCGTTTTTCAGTAGATGTTACTGTGTCAGAGGTGTATGCTCTATTTGGAATTCTGCTAAAAGCATTTTCTCCTGTCTTACTTTTCTGAAACCTGGGCGCCATTATCCTATAGTTGGTGGAATATTGTATCGTTTCTTAGGTTTTAAATCTCATATTGCTTGATATTTTCTTTTTTTTAATATTTTATTTTGTTTCTGAATTCAGTATGCGGTATCTTTATGTTGGCTGTTGTCATATTGAGGGCGCCTTTAGCTAAATAGTTTTGTTTCTGCTATTTCATTGACTGTCACACCAACATGACTTTGAATCCAGTCTAACATTACTGATTTTTGCAATTTAACTCTTGTAGTATAGTTTGCTAGTATGCGCAAAATATATGGCTCCTTTCAGGCCAACAAGACTTAACAGAAAGAGTTAATAGAGTCTAAAAGCATCCAGGAGCCCTTGTGAGTAACGAATTATTCCCCGCTCTTCAACCTCTCTCTCACAGACAAGATGTAGCAAGCCTTCCGCTGCCCTATCGCTACTGCCACGAAAAGTGCTCGGATGAGTTACATTCCCTGGTCGTGCCGAGGCAAACCTTCACAGCAAGAACACTCTATGCCACTTCCATAGTAGCAAACCACCCTCATCCCCCCGTATTCCATCGGTGAGAAGTACGTTCCACTAGAACTGCTTCTTCCCGCGAATCACCGCTAGGTGGAACCGACTCCCAACAGGATGTTTCCCCAATCACTACAATTTTAACCTCTTCAAGGCTAGGGCTAACTATTGTCTTCCACTTCTATACATACAAATGTCCTCCTAACATAATTCTCTATCTAGAGTGGACCCCAGGCCTTGTAACTGGTGACCCTTAATGTAAAAAAAATGTCACTAAGACGCCAGGGTTTACTGAGGGAATGAGATCTTGATGAGAAAAATATTACCAGCAATACAATTTTGGAAACTAAATATTACTAGCAATGCATTCTGGTAAAAAATATTACCAGCAATAAAAGTCTTGTTGACATCAAATAACCCATTGATGTTGATATGCTGTAAAACAAACCAAACCAAACGAAAACCTTTACAGGCCAAAAATGGAGTACTGTTGTCATATTTAGGTGGGTTCTGCCAGACCTCACTCTCCAGCATTGGTACAGTTCAAAAGCATCTCCAAGTCCTTGTGGGTGACAAATTATTCTCCACCCTTCAATGTCTCTCCCATAGGGATGGGGAAAGTCTCTCCACAGAAGGTGCCCAGATGAACTATATTCCTTGGTTGCACTCAGGCAAACCTTCACAGCAAAGAACACACCATGGCACCTACATAGTAGCAAACCACCCACATTCCCTATGTATTCTATTGGTGAGAAGTAAATTCCCCTCGAGCAGCTTCCTCCTGCAAACCACTGCCCTGTGGAATCAATTCCCAACAGGTTGTTTCCTGATCACTACAATCTTAACCTGTTCAAGGCTAGGCTTAATCATTATCTTCTACTTCTATACACAAAAATGGCCTTCTAACGTAACCCTGTACGTCGAGTGGCCCCGGGCCGTGTAAAGGGTGAACCATACTGGAAACAAAAAGAGTGTATGAATATGGTTAATTTCTGGTTGTTTTATTTTTAATAAGATGAAGCGCCGTCATAATGGCGCTGTAGCTTTCCTGTAAATATGAAAGCCTCAATTAGCAGTCTAATCTGTTCGTGAGACTGTCTCTCTGCTTTATTTGAGATTTTTGAGTCATTAGTTTATACACTCGATATTTGTGTATTGGAGGAGACATTTCCTGTTGTGTTGGTTTAATAGTGTTGACAGATTAAGGGATCTGCATGCTCGGTTTTGTACAACGCGACACGAGGTTTGCTGGAGAAGCAAGGACCTCTGTGAAGAGGTAATGAGACAACACTTATACCTATGATATCCGGGAGGTAAAAAACGAAAGAGAGATTCAACTTTTACTTTTACAACGGTTTCTGTCCATTGTATCTTATACGCGTAAGGAGGAATTCCTTGGAATACATGTAAGACAATCACACACTCTTACGCATAAGCATATAACAATGTCTCTTCAAGAAATTGTAATAGCTATATAAAATTATAGTGGCTGTATAATCTAAAAAAATTAAATTAACACTCTTATATCTGCTACTACCACTTGGGTCAACATGATAACATGAAGGAAAATCTAGTCAAAATTCATAATTTGTTTTTAATGTATCTATATATATAAAGTTGTAGACTCTGTATGTTATTGAACTCCTCCTAGGGTCCTGTAGATAGACACGCATCACCTTATATATTCTGAAACTCCATTTCTCAGCGTAATTGGATAAGCATATTTCATTATTATCAAAGGGGGTCACCGAGGGGCACAACCCCCTCTCCCATTGAATTTTTCTCCTTTGATTTATATTAAATTTAAATTTTAAAAAGGGAATGACTCCTATCCAAAATAGAAAAGGAGAAAACCGGAAGATGGAGGACACATCGGCTAGATGAAAAATCAGAGAGTATGGACGTCAAGTCGAGTAAGAAGTCTGCAATCAGTGGGTAGTGCCTTACAATACATATTTGTTGCGAAAATTCAACTGTCATATCAATGTTGAAATCTGCTCATCAATTCATTCAATCAAGTATTGCATCAAATACAGGGTGACCCAAAAAACGGGACTTTTTAACAATCCAATAAAACCAAGAATGATGGAAGAAAAATATTTAATTCATAGTAATTGAAACCTTAAAACATGCCATTTAAGAAACAATGATGGAATTTTCATTTTTTTTAAATTATGTCCAGCAGATGGCGTCCTCCTGTACAAATGCATTCTTGAAATCTGCTGTTGAGATTCCTCATTGACTGCTGCAACATCTCAGCTGGGATACTGTGAATTTCATTCTCGTTACTAAAATGGCGAAATGTTTACCTACTCAAGGTCACTGTCTCGCAGTGTTGCCACTTGCTCATGTCTGGCAATACGCACTTCAAAAATACCCGTTTTTTGGGGTCACCCTGTACATATCAAGGCGGTTAGATGTAGCTGTTTTTGCACAACCCCATCACTGAAATTGTTTTCATTTTGATTTAAATTTGAACAAGGGAATGAATCCTATCCAAAATATAGAAAGAGAAAGCCAGAAGATGGAGGTCACATCGGCTGAGATCATTGACTTATATTGAATTGCTTTTTTCTCCACAAATTATAACAATGATTTAAAATCAATCACCTTTTTCTTATAAAACATTGTGTGACACACAGCAAGGCGCGGATAATTCAGCTAGTTTATTATATTATTACTATTTTTTACCATATCTTCCTTTTTTTTCCAGCTATCTTCGTGCTTCTCACGTTTATTTTTTTTCTTTCCACCATGTTTACCGCATTTTTTTAAAAATCCTAGTCACATTTTTTTTATTCAGTTTCTTTCTTCAAATTGCAGTTCCCATTTACATCTGTTTTTTACCATCTCCCATTTCTTGCATCCTTTTCCCCAGCACTAGCCGGCATTTTTTCTTCTTTTTTTGTGTGTGTTTATTATTGATTCATTTTAGGTGTGCTTCGGTGCAGTCTTTACACGTCGACACCATGAAGACACAGAAGTGGCCGCGAAGTACTCACAGCCAGACCCTTCCCTCCTATCAGAACGACTGCAGTCACAACAACAACAACTTCAACAGCAATAATTATAAGAACAGTAAATATAGACAGCAGATATTGTATTCGACATAAAGATCGTTCAGTGTCTGCCCTTAGAAGGCACTGTGGGCGTTGAGTATTAAATGCAATAAAATGATCGCTTGTTTTTTTTTTATTAGCAGCCATTCCATGTGCGTTTAATTTTATCTAAATTTAAATATATATTTATTGGTTTGGCCAAAGTGTTCATTGTGCTTTGCTGTTAAATAGCATTAGTAGCGGTAAGTTTTAACTGGATTAAAAAAAAAATTCTTTTGAGTATAATGTAATAGTTGCCATACCTGAGTGTATTTATTTTTCATATTTCTATTAATTTGGTCAAAGAGCTATTTTTTGTAGATGAAATTAAAGGCGTTTAGTTTACATTACATTCAAAGCGATCAACAAATATGTATTTTAAGGCACTACTCACTGATTCCTGACTTCTTGATCAACTTGACTTCCATAATCTCTGATTTTTCGTCTTGCCGATGTGACCTCCATCTTCTGGCTTTCTCCTACCATATTTTGATTAGGAGTTATTACCTTGTTTAAATTGATTGTATTGTAATAGTTGTCATACCTGAGTGTATTTATTTTTCATATTTTATATTAATCTGATCAAAGAGTTGTTATTAGATGTAATTAAGGGAGTTTAGTTTAAATTACATTCAAAACGAATATACAAATTGGGATATTTTTTATCGATTCTAAGGTTAAAAATTGAGGATACTGACCCTCATTTTCAGCAAGTAAGCTCAAGGAGGCACGGTGGAACAACAGATAACGGCTCGGATTGAGGACTCATAGAGCCGAGTTCGAATTCCAGTCCAATCCATTACTTACTTATCGAATCCATTAATGGTATGAATCCTCTTCTTCCAAGCAATGGATGGCAACTGGTCTACCGCAGAAAGGAATGGCAACCTACTGCGAGAAAAAAAACCTGCCTTGTCAGTCATGTATTTAGTTTGTTTTGTTTTACGGTATATCAACCTCAATGGGTTATTTAATGCCGACATTTTTATTGCTGGTAATATTTTTTCTTTCAAAAATATATTACTGGTAATAATTTTTTTTCTTTCAAAAATGTGTTGGTGGTATTAAAACCTATTTTTACACTTTCACACTGTTTTTCACCCCCAGTTTGGGGTTTAACTATTTGCCCATAGCTGGGACCCTAACAGGTTCTAACACCCCGGGTCAGGGTGGACCTCGGAACACCAGCAATTAACAGGTGGTTCCACACTCCTCAAAACCACCTGACTGAATGGTTAACATCACGTCAGGCCAAATGAAGGTTTCCGTATGGGATACAGGTTCGATTCCTGTCGAAGGACGCATATTATCTACGAAATTTTTTGAATATTCAGGCTGTTAATTAATTCTGTTTCATTAAATACAGAGCATTTACTCAAATAAGATGTATCCCTAAAAATAACGTATAAACAGAATATATATATATTTGTGTGTGTGTGTTTGTGTGTGTGTGTGTGTGTGTGTGTGTGTGTGTGTGTGTGTGTGTGTGTGTGTGTGTGACATTATCACGACATCAAATTTGACCCGAACTGGTATTTCGGTAACTACGTTGTTCTGCAGTAGGTCGTACTGGGTGTGTCATGTTAGTTTTCAAGTCTGCTTTCGGGCAAAATCACTAAATTTCCACTGTCTCGGTTTCTAACTGAAAGTTAAATACTCCGTCTTTTAACCGGGACAAAATGTTTTTTCTACTTTTTTTTAGTAATAAATAGCACAAGGATACATTTATTGTTTCCCTGTAGGGAAACTTTGCCGACTACTTATCAGTGACGGAGACAGTGAAATTCCAGGAAATTTCGCGTTTTCACCAATTACTGATTCGTTAGTTCATGGACCAATGAAAATTTACCGCCACATACTGCTTCTTTTCTTTCTTTTTTTTCTTGAAGGATTCGTGACTATCACCTGACCCTAGTAAATATATCGTATTTCAGAAATATAAGATATATTTCGAACAACAAACTGACTGGCAGTTTATTAGTTAGAAAATCTTTTTTTTTCTTCTTAATCCTTAACAGTAAATTATCCTTCTTAATTTTATGCGCAAAAAAACAAGTCTTAAGAGCCACTCAATGTAGAGGGTTACTGAACGAGGTGTGTCATATGAATGTAAATGGAAGTGAGAACATGTGACTATTATAAGGATAAGCAGGTTAAGATGATAGTGTTCAGAGTCATTGTTCCATAGTGAGCTGTACTGGTTGTGCTATTGCATTAGTTTCCACAGATAAGTAGAAGCCAATTAAAAATTGTCAAAAGAAAAATCAATAAATTTAAGTAATATCACTAAAATCTCAATTATATGCAAAAATAGCCTCACACGAACTTCAAATTCCGAAATTAGCATTTATTGACCAATCAGCTAATTTGTCTCAAACTCAATTCAAGCTTTGAAAAAGCCGACAACTATTTCTTGTATGCTAAAAAAACGAGCGCTGACATCCAGAAAAGGAAAAACAATCTTATCCACTCCAAAAACCGATATAAAAATTAAGAAATATATTTATTAACCAAACAATTTCTGAGTTTAATAAATCTAACTTTGAGCTTTCTCTCATCCGTTTTTGTTTTAATAACTAGCTTCACATAAAAATATTGAGTACTAAATTACCTTTTGTAAATTATTTCCAGCTTTTATAGTATTTTCATAAACCAGTTTGCCCAAGCGACATATAATCAAATAGTAATTGTAAATGTTGTAATATCACTGATATTAATCGTCTGGCCAACTTGCACGACTGGTAGTGTTATATTAAACACACAAAATATCACGTATAAATAGTAGATAAGTTCACACCTAACATTTCCCTATATTAAAAAAATTCATTTCTTTTTTGTCGTAAAACTCAACACATTTTTCGCAATTTTTGCGAGGAACTTTCTTTCAACTTGAAAAGATCACAATGATAATGTTTATGCCCAATAATACAATTTTTTTAATTTTTGCTGTCATCGAAGATTATTTCTTTTCTTCGCTTTCCACCAAATTTTTCTGTACTTTTTGGTATTCCGGTCAATACACCAAAACCTCATTGTCTTGTTTCTTACTGAAAGTCAAATCATCTTATTTCAGTAATAAATCTCTATCTATAAAAGGCAGTGTGTCTGTGTAAGGAATGCACGGCCGCAATTTTCGACGGATTTGCACCAAAATTTACATGCACATGATCCAACTTAGTAGAAAAGCCAAGACCGACTTTGCATTTCCAAACTCCCATCGATAGCGGAAATAACCGATTATTTCATGCTTCTACGACAGTTTTCATGTAGTTTGCGGCCATTTTCTACTGGCCAGAGTGAGAGCCTATAGCTGGCTACCACGAATAGGCAGGAAGATTCTATTGGCTAGAGTGAGAGCCAACATCTGACTGACACGAATGTTAATTAGCATGCTAACATGCAAAAAAATCGATAGCTGCATTTGTCACAAGTGGGAAAAATTTAAATCTGCATGGCACTTTACTCCAATTGGCTCATTCGCTTGCTTAAAGTCAACGTTGATTCTGATTCCGCAGAACTGTGTTGGGTGTGAAAAAGTATTTGTTGTTAGCATTCTTTTTTTATTCAGTTTTTTCCAGTTACGAGACCTTTTTTAAAGCTGATCGTTTTGTGTTCATTTTGTTTAGTTCTTTTTTCGTAACAGATTTAATGTTTAGTATAGAGCTTAGAAAAAATTCGCAGTGTGAGATAGGCAAGAAGTAAGGCATGTAGCAACATCAGCACGGCAAAGGGCATTCCTTTAAAGGCAAGGAAGGGCAAAAATATTTTAAGTCAAGAGATAGCGATTGCTGTATGAGTCGTACGATTTTTGAATCAAGCACGGGCAACGCCGGGTCATGCTGCTAGTAAATAATAATTTAGTTAATAAATGGATTTTGCATATGGTCTGTACTGGCCATTTTTATTGTCCACCAATAAGGAAATTTGCCGATTACTTATCAGTGATGGAGAGAGTGTAGCGAGAAATTATCCTATACATGCTTCTTGCAGATTTAGGTGTTTTCTAACAAACGAAAAATTATCACCAAAGAACTTTGAAGGAAGAAATTCCGCTTTTTTTTTACCAAAAAATTTCACATTCTTGTTTGTTGCTAATTCGGTAATTCCTGAGCCAATGAAACGGCACCGCCGAATACTGATTTTTTTAATTATTTTTTGCAAAACTTGTGACTGTCAGCTCGCCCTGTCAAATACATCGTCTTTCAGAAATATGATATATTTCCAACAAGCTGTGTAGATGTTTATTAATTAGCTTTTTTTTAATTAGTGTGGCGGGGGTCTTAATTTGTTAACCTTAAATTATTGTCCATTATTTTACACCTGCTATGTTAACATATTCACCTACCTTTATTAACTTTTCACTCAAGTGCACCTTACATTTCTGTTCGATCACAATATTCCTGGATATTCAGTTGCACTTCTGTTAACGTCCATAGATATTCACCCGCATTTTCTTTTTCTTCGACACACTTACCGCTATAAACGATGCAATCTTCCAATTCCCCAATCGTTGGGCCAAGGATGGGGAGTAGTTTCTGTTTCCCCTAATGAAATCAGCTTCCTCAATTGATTTCTAAGCATGCCCCGTGCAATCGCCAGATAGCGTTGGTTATTATGCTATCGACACGGAAACTTCAACTAGCCAATCGCCTTGCTGGCCATTCCCGCGTTTAAAGGTCAAATATAATAAAAAGGCTTTAATTCTCAGTGCAGGCACACTAAAACGAATCCCAGTTTGTTTGTTTTTTAAGTTACAACAGCAACCGTAGAGGGGGGAGAATAATCATGTCTGTCGCGTTGATCGTTACCAACGGCAGTGTGTTCGATTCTGTCTGCCTGTCCCAATTTTATGGGTTTGTAGCATCGACCAGCGAATGTTGGACGATTTCCTCAAAGACGAAGAAGAGACTCGAGGCGACGGAGATGTGGTTCTAGAGAAGGATGCTAAGGATATCATGGACCGGGCGCGTGAGCAACGATGAGGTCGTAGATAGGTTGCAAACAAGGAGGAGGATTATAATTAATATCAGAAAGAGGCAGATGAAAGTTTCTGGTACACATAATGAGGAAGGAGGGCTTGGAGAATCTGACACTCAGGGGTCGAATAGAAGGAAAGAGAGACAAGGGAAATCAACGCGTGACATACCTGTCCGGCTTAAGCAAGTGGTTGAAAAAAAAAAAAGAAAAAAAAAGAAAGCATCGAGCAATGGCGAAAGGACTTAACTATCTGGTAAATGTTTTAATAGAGAAATAGAAAATGCGACACCAGGAGAGAACTCGCATCGGATTAACGAAAGTGGCGTTCCAAAATTGGATCAAACCACTAGGAAACAGAACGGTTTCGTTAGAAGCAAACAAAAGAGTGTTGGATCTATCCAGTTATCCATCCTTTTGATTGGAAGTGAATGCTGGACAGTCTCTCCATAGATGAAGAGAAAGGAGGATAGCGAAAATTCCATGGATGGGGCGAATGAGCAACATGGAATTCTTAAAGAAAACGGCATCATCGAAGAACACTTTTTCTTAGAGTCAAGAGACAGCTGAAAATTACTCGGATATATAACGAAGAAATCTTCCAAAGTTTAACACTCACGGGGCGTATTGAGGGCAACAGAAATAGGGGGATATAGTCAGCGCCGTACCTGTCAAGCTTGTGTGAATGGATGGCAGAACGGATTGGGAGGCATGGCAAAGGGAAAAACACTACTAGGGGTCACAAAGAGTAGAGGTTTTGGAAAGATATGATTGTCCACATCCAGGAGAGGGTGTGGCAAGAAAAAGAAGAAAAAAAAAGAAAAAGATATTAGTATACTACATGTTGAGAATCCTTTATTCGAAATTATTGCTCCGTCCGGTTTTCAGATTCTGGACGGTATTTAATTTGCATATAGCATCTATCAGTTTATTAGTTACCCCTTAGTTGGGGGAAAATAGGCGAAGTCATTACTTTACCAGTAGTAGTTGAGCGTAAGTGAATATAACGAAAAATGGCAGTAGGACAACTAATCGACAATCGAGACAATAGTGTCTGTGCGTAATGAAAATCTGATGCAATCACGGATGACACAATATTTTCAAGGCTAAACAAATTTCATCATACACCCCGAAAATAGATTTATGTTACTGCACACTTCTGCAAATGACATAATCCGAGAAAAAAGTAAAAATCGATTACACCTTGTCACTCCGGTGTGTCTAAGACTGACCGTATGAGGAAAGAAAGAAACTAAAGCGGTTGTTTCAATTAATTTTCACAAGGATGTATATCTACCTTTTTAAGTTTAGTGGAAAACCGAATATATTATTGCATTTCCGTGTTTAGTACAATCCTCTTATATAGCAATAAATACTGGACAACTTTCCTAGATGTGAAAAGGAAACTGGAGGAAACCGAAATACGGATCCACAGAAGGATGGTGAGAATACCATGAACGGACACCATAAGTAAGGAAGACGTGTTAAAGAAAAGAAAATGGACACTTATACTCAGAACCACAAACATGTAGTTGAAAATTCTTGGACAAATAATGAGAAAGGAGGGATTAGAAATTTTAACACTCAGAAGACATGTCAAAGGCAAAATAGTAAAGCAGCGGGATACCTAACTGACGAGCTTGTACGAATGGAGTATATTGCTAAGAGTTACAAGATATAGGGGGTTGTGGAGAGCCATGATCGCCAACGTTCTAAAAGCACATGAAATATAAAACATGAAGTAAAACGAACCTATGTTTACCTTTCTCTATTTGAATTTAAACCGGAGTTATGTCTATCTTTTTTACAGTCGTCTAAACCAGTCATATGTTTTCCATGTTTGTCTCTAATTAAAACCATACATAAGTCTACATTTTTCACTCTAGTGTTTACAGATTTGAATCGACTTCAAATCAGATCTGCGTCAAAGTTTGTTGACGATATTGCACACCGGATCCGTGCCAACCTTTTCTCTTAATTCTGTTTATTATTTTTCTGTTTATATCAATCGTCAAATAACTCAACAAGCGTTGACACGTCGTCGACTTAATCAAAGTAAACTAACCAATCGACTGAAGGTAGCCATTAAAATCTAGACTAGGATAGCGATTTGCGTCGACTCCAGCAAATAAGATACTAGCTGATGAAATGGATGAATCCCGAGAAATGAAAACAACGAAGCCTCGATCGATTTTCAAATACGTTCCGTCAACACTGCTCTTCGGCGCATGCGTAAATCAAATGATAAATGATATTCTATTTCGACAGACATTACCTATCATCCATATTTTCTTAGAGGATATTAGAAAGTGTACAATGCTAGTATCTTGTATTGTTAGATGTAGACGTCTCTTCTACTCCAATAGCTTCATGCCTCGCACATCTCGCCTATGGAACTCCCTTCCCTATTACTGTTTCCCTGACAAATACAATCTCCAACGGTTTAAGTGTAACGTCAATCGACATCTCCAGTTGCCTTGATCTATCCACTTCCCTTCTCCACATCCTTTCATCTTTCATTCCTATCTGCTCTCGCTCCAAATCTTCTGTAACCCCCTTGCCTTGACCGACCCACTGTCTTTCTCTTTCTCCACATCCTCTCCTTTACCACTCCTATCTGGTCTTCCTCCAAACCTTCTGTAACCCCTTGCGTGATAGTGGCCTCCAGCCTCCATAAAAAATTATATATATATATATATATATATATATATATATATATATATATATATAATATTTTTTTCTTCTCCTCTTCTGTCTCACAAATATTCCCTCCTCTGACTTTACACTTTTCCTTTCATTAACAATCCCAGTAATGTTAAGTGTATAGGTAACGTAATAGCGAAACAATTAGGCTTTTCACAGCCTGAAGAAACCTTTACTCGTGGATTCCGCGGTTGCAGAAAAAGGTGGGGTTTATATTATATTAAATATTACATAGCGCTGCTCTCACGATTTTTGAAATTGTTTTACTTTTTAACTGAATGTATGGGTCATGTGTATGTATCTAGAGTGATATGGATGTTTTATTTTCAAAACACATTCAGCACAGGTTCATAGTTAATATTATTGGGGGTTGGCTTCTTCTTTTTATTATTAAGGCTTCTATTATCTTTAATCTTTTTTTTACATCTGGATGAGGTTATTATGCTTGCATTTTCTACTAGTATGTTTCGGATGGAGTCCGGCAAGTTTGTGTGTGTGTTTCAATGGGTTCTAATAGAGTTGTGGTCAGATACGTATAACGTAAGTCGTCTGGATAGGCATGTAGTTGTGTGACCGATGTAATTATTTATGAGTTCGGTTTGATCAGGAACACAGTTCATTAAAGGGCATTTGAACTCGTAAATAATGTTCGTTCTTTGTAGCTTTGATTTTTGCAAGAGAGTTCACCATATATATATATATATATATATAATTATATATATATATATATAATATAATAATATTTTTAGTTTTTAAAAATATGATTCCTCCGCTACATAAGAGTTCTCATGTTTCAAAAGCGAGAGCCGAGACCCCTAACATAATTTTTTAAGTTATGAAGAGTTAAGGCGTCTGGACCCGCTTCCTTGTCAAGCGAGAATTTGGGAATAAGCTATCTTTTGGTTAGCTGGTGTTTATAACTACGGTATCATTGGAACATTTGTTGCTATGGAAACGGCTAGTTTCGGCCGTTGAAGTTTGGTGGTTTAAGGGGCTAAGAATTAAGAATTAATTTTTATCTACAGGCCAGTCCCTTTCTAAAGAAGCGTATCAAGTTACAATGTCCAGAGTGTTTTTGGCTTATGCTAGTCAGACGGCGTCTTTTTTATTTATGGGTTTGCCTTGAGTCGTTGAGTGACTAGAAGGTTATGTTTCATTATTATCTATTTGATCTGTTTGTTTATTTGTTTATTTACATGGCTTTTTTTTATCAAAGGGTTTTTCTCAATAATTATTGGGCTGAGTTTTTTAAGGCTTTTAAATTATGGATTTAATTTGTTTAAATCTATTTATTAATTATTTAATGCGAAAATCATTTGATGACGACAGAACACCGTTAACTCATGTCTATGGTTTAGTAACTTTTCACTATTTAGACATCTAATTATGTGCAGTTTTTCGTGTAGGCACAGAGGGCATGGGTCATCCCAGGTTTTACATGTTCTAGTTCTATTTATTATTTTCCATTTTACTTTCGGTGTTTTGTTCGTTTCCTTTAAATGTCAGTAGTATTGAGATAGAGATGTCTGACTTCTATTTTGGATGTTGTTGAAAGATATATATATATATATATATAACATTTTTTAAATATAACCGTTTCACATACAAGATATACCTTATCTGTATGAAACAGTTTCATTATATATATATATATATTTGATTTGGACAAGGGCCGACAATTTATTTAAAGACATTTATGTTTAACGTTTTTTTTATTTGCTTAAATACTTGTATCTATAAAAAGAACGTTAAACATATCATAAATGTCTTTATATATATATATATATATATATATATATATATATATATATATATATATATATATATATATATGATGAAAATGTGGAAAAGACAAAGCAAAATCCGAATATGTGAGTTTTAAACTCACATATTCGGATTTTGCTTTGTCTTTTCCACATTTTCATCATACCGTCGGATCTACATCCACATATTTGCTTATATATATATATATATATATATATCAGGAAAAATATGGAAAAATAAAAAATGCGAATATGCAAGTTTCAATGTCGTCGTCAGACGTTTCGGTCTAGTATACCTTCTTCAGGACATAGTTATTAAAACATAATTACAATTAGACGATATTCAAGTCAACAAGAAAAGACGATCGACATAAGACTAATCAAAACAAAATGACTGAATTTTAAGTCATTTTGTTTTGATTATTCTTATCATTTCAAACGCACATAAAGAAGTGGCTGCTCTGTCAATGAATACCGCATGTTTCCTCATAAGGAAACACTTAATACTACCATTATCACTATAATTAATGTCCAGAATTCTCTTTTGTATTTTTCACAACGAATTATCTGGCGTATTCTCCCTCAAAATACATGTTACTGTTTGTTTTTTTTAATAAATTTTACTTTCTATCAACGCTATTTTTGAGGACACATGCCACAGTGGATAGAGGCGTTAGTTAGATCCAGTGACAGGACCCAAAGAGTGTGAGTTCGATACCCGGTTAAGACAGTGGAGAACATTCAGAGGGAAAAATTAACAGGAGATAACTGATAACTGACATCTATTAAACATGGCATGTGGAAATAGATCAGTCTACCCCAGTGAGCGAAATAAAGAGTTCAGTTCGACATTCCAACCACCTGAAGATGGCCGGAGCGTACAACGGCCGAAACGTTGTAATAAATATGGCGACAAAGATGAGGACTATAGTCCGAATAATGTAAATAATGTACATAATACCTCATCTCAGAAATATAGACAGATATTAAATGCATTAGTTGCATCAATAATTATTACGACGTAACACAAACAATGGTGAGCAAATTATTTAAACACTTCATCCGTAGATAATCATTAGTGAGTATTCATAACCATCTGTCACTTGTATTATGGTTGGTTGAGACTGCTTCTGCACTAAAATAAGTAGCGAAGAAATCGTTCTAAGTTACGCAATTTATGGAAATAAGTGCTGCGTAATTCTTTGCGTTAAAGAAATAAGAAACAGACGGGTGAATTTTCTGGGACACATAATAAGGAAAGAGGGCTTGGATAATGTGATACTCTCAAGACATATTGAACGCATGTGAGGCAGAAGGAAACAAAGAGTTCCCTACCTAACGATCCTGGCAAAACAGGAAGGAATATGGCACATGGAAGAAGAAGATGAACATAAATTTATCTTTCCCAGTAACAATTCATATTTGAAATCGTTTTGTGTAAGATGTTAATTTTTGAGTTTTCCGATGCCGAGATCCGTAGACGTATGGGGATGGCCGAGGACGCATTCAAAAAGCTAATTGCGAGACAAGAGGAACAAAAGAAAGAGTGCTGAGCTGTTACGTGACATCTGTCCTCTTTTACGGCAGAGATTGTTGAACGGTCCCCTCAAAGGTGAAGAAGAAACTAGAGACGACGGAGATGTGGTTCGACAGAACGATGCTAAGGATATCATAGACCGAACATGTTGGGCAGAGTATTCCCAGAAAGAAGGATTTCTTTTGTAACAAAGAAAAGAGTACTGAGCTGTTACGTGACATCTGTCCTCTTTTCCAGCAGGGTATGTTGGGTAGTCTCTTCACAGATAAAGAAGATACTCGAGCCAACGGAGGTATGGCTCTACAGAAGGATGCTAAGGATATCATGGACCAAGCGTGTGAGCAACGATAAGGTTTTGTAGAGGACACAAACAAGGAGTAGGCTTATACTTAACATCAGGAAGAAGCAGATAAAAATTTCTGGAAGACGTCATGATAAAGTAGGACCTGGAGAATCTGATACTTACAGGTCAAATAGAGGGAAAAGAGACAAGGGAAAGCAACGCATGACATACCTGGCATCTTAGGCAAGTGGATGACAGAACGCGGTCTGGGGGAGGTGGCAGAGGGACGAAACTTATTGAGAGCTACAAGGGATAGGAGGAAGTGGAGAGCCATGATCGCCTTCGACCTGAAGAGACACGGTACATAAAAAGAAAAAAGAATGCCCAGAGTATCATTATTTTTCTTTAAAAAAAAAAGACAATATCGCTGAACAAGATAATATTAATGTACATGCTAACGTAATTGTAAAATCATGACTGTGTCGTCTTTTGCCCTCCCTGCTCTTTTCCGATGCTCTTCAAAATTGTGCAAACATCTTATGTAAACCGGGCTGATTGGGTGTCGCCTTGACGGTGTTATGGATTCCGGGAATGGAATCCAGCACAAATAAATAAACGACGCCAGTAATTGAAATAGAAAAATAAGTGTATTAAACGTAAGAATACAGAGTTGAAGTGAAGATTAGTAGTCCAGGAATGCGGGTTAGTAGAAAGTATATGTACAAGTCTCTGTAAGTGAAACCGTAATTATCTCTCTCGCTGGACTCTCGTATAACTCTCTGTCAACACCCTGTGTACCGTCTCCGTATCTCTCAACCTGACTCAACGTATCTCAACCCGCAGGTATTCTCTCTGTCAGTATAAGTATACTTTGGACGAGTCCATCTTGTGTAAAAGGGTATGCCCCACAACGGACGGCTTGCGTGATTCAGCGATCCCCCAGAGGAAGGTGGCCAGGGCCTTAGCAGGTCCAAACAAGCTCAACAGGTCTGTGGGGTAAGAGCCAGACGAAAGACACACCCTGGCCCTTGTGCAGTAGGCTAACAACCTACTCACTTAGCTTGTTACAGAAACCTCAACGATATCTTCAAACAACGGCATGACAGAGGAAGAGTCCTCTAAAGTGCTGGAGAAATGCCCCCGGGTAGGCAGCCGGCACGACATGAGCCGAGCGGAAGAGGATCGCCCGGAGCCGCGTACGTTGGAGATGGATTTATGCAGTCCTATGTCCCCCAAGAAATTAAGAGACATAATAAATGAATCTTAAGTAACATTTAATGTTATTTCAAGTGTTGACATGAGTGGGGGAGTGTGACAGCGTAGAATGGCCTAAAGAGATGATCTTGCCTTAAAAAGTACGTTCGAATTTTATATTTCACTTACTTTTAGTTAAAATTTCATTTTCACTAGAAATTACGTGAGCCTGACTTTCCCTGACTAAGGCGTCCTGGTATGGCACTAAAGACATCCGGCAGCAAGGCGTCTGATCAGGAGATTTTGAGGACCATCGAACCGCCTCTCAACTGCCATCGTTTTCAGCTCCACTCTTATCCGGGCTAGGAGCACCTGTTAGGTTACCAACTATTGGCAAAGAGTTAACCCCCAAATTGAGATCAAAAAATTCTGAAAATGTAAAATAGTTTTGTAGTAAAAATATCAGCAATAAATTTTTGAAAAAAAACTATTACAAAAAATTACAACATTACATTTTTCCCTACCCCTTTTTATCAAAAATATTACCAGCAATACCTTTCATTAGCGACAACAAGCTTCTCTACAAAAATACATCAGTTAAATCTGATCTTCTCCAAACTAATTTTTACGAAGAATATATATTCTACTCCCATGAAATTATCCTAACAATCATTTCGGCATTAAATAACCTACTGAGGTGTTGATGTGCCGTAAAGCAAAATAAACCAAAATGAACCAAAAAATATATATTCTATTCATACCAACTTATCCTAAAAATCTTGTCGTTATTAAATAACGAATTGAGGTTAATTTGTCGTAACAACCAAATAAACCCAAAACCTGACCCCAAAACTTATTTTTTACAAAAATACATATTCTATTCAGAAAGATATATCCTAAAAATCTTGTCATCATTAAATAACCAATTGAGGTTTGATTTCCCGTAAAACCAAATAAGCCCAAAACCAGACCTACAAAAGTATTACTTACAAAGAATACAACTTCTCTTCATACCAACTTATCATAAAAATCTTATCATTAGATAACAAGTTGAAGCTGATTTGCCATAAATCCAAATAAACGAAAACGCTGAACTACAAACTTATTTCTTACAAAGAATACATCTTCTATTCATAGCAGCTTATCCTAAAAATCTTGTCGTCATTAAATAACCAATTGAGGTTGATTTGCTATAACAACCAAATAACCCCAAACCCTGACCCAAAAACTTATTTCTTACAAAAATACATATTCTATTCATAAAGATTTATCCTGAAAATCTTGTCATCATTAAATAACCAATTATGGTTGATTTCCCGTAAAACCAAATAAGCCCAAACCCTAACCTACAAACTTATTATTTACAAAGAATAGATCTTCTATTTATACCAACTTATCATAAAAATCTTATCAGTAAATAACCGGTTGAGGTTGATTTGCCGTAAATCCAAATAAATGAAAAACCTGAACTACAAACTTATTTCTTACAAAGAATACATCTTCCATTGATACAAGCTGACCCTAAAAATCTTGTCAGTCATTAAATAACCAATTGAGTTTGATTTGCCGTAACAACCAAATAACCCCAAACCCTGACCCAAAAACTTATTTCTTACAAAAATATATATTCTATTCATAAACATTTCTCCTAGAAGTCTTTTCGTCATTACATAAACAATTGTGGTTGTTTTGCCGTAAAATATTCAGAAAGATATATCCTAAAAATCTTGTCATCATTAAATAACCAACTGAGGTTTGATTTCCCGTAAAACCAAATAAGCCCAAACCCTAACCTACAAACTTATTACTTACACAGAATATATATTCTATTCATACCAACTTATCCTAACAATTTTGTCATCATTAAAAAACCAATTGGGGTTGATTTGCCGTAAAACCAAATAAACCCAAACCCTTACCTAAAACTTATTTCATACAAAGAATACAACTTCTATTCATACCAACTTATCATAAAAATCTCATCATTAAATAACCAGTTGAGGTTGATTTGCCGTAAATCCAAATAAACGAAAACCCTGAACTACAAACTTATTTCTTACAAAGAATAGATCTTCTATTCATACCAGTTTATCCTAAAAATCTTATCGTCATTAAATAACCAATTGAGGTTGATTTGCCATAACAACCAAATAACCCCAAAGCCTGACCTACAAACTTATTTCTTACAAAGAATACATATTCTATTCATACCAACTTATCCTACAAATTTTGTCGTCATTAAAGAACTAATTGAGGTTGCCGTAAAACAAAATAACGCCACAGTCTGACCTACGAACATATCTCTTACAAAGAATACATATTCTATTCATATCAAATTATCCTAAAAATATTGTCGTCATTAAAAAACCCATTCAGGTTGATTTGCCGTAAAACCAAATAAACCCAAACACTGACCTACAAACTTAATTTTTACAAAGAATATTCTATTCATACCAACTTATGCTAAAAATCTTGTCGTCATTACATAACCAATTGTGGTTGTTTTGCCTTAAAACCAAATAAACCCAATCCCTGAACTACAAACTATTTTTTACAAAATATACATATTTTATTAATACCAACTTATCCTAAAAATTTTGTCGACATTAAAAAAAAACCATTGATGTTGATTTGCAACAAAACCAAGTAAACCCAAACACTGACATAAAGACTTATTTCTTACAAAGAATACATATTCTATTCATACCAACTTATCCAAAAACTTTTGTCGTCATTAAAAACCCATTGAGGTTGATTTGCAGGAAAACCAAGTAAACCCATACCCTGACCTACAAAATCATTTCTTACAACTAATACTTATTCTAATCATACCAACTTATCCGAAAAATCATGTCGTCACTACATAACCAATTGTAGTTGTTTTGCCGTAAAACCAAATAAACCCAAACCCTGACCTACAAACTTATGTCTTACAAAGAATACATATTCTATTCGTACCTACTTATCCTAAATATCTTTCGTCATTACATAACCAATTGTGGTTCTTTTGCCGTAAAACCAAATAAACCCAAACCCTGACCTACAAACTTATTTCTTACAAAGAATACATATTCTATTCGTACCAACTTCTCCTAAAAATCTTGTCCTCATTAAAACACTCATTGTGGTTGATTTTCCGTAATCTAGATAAACCCAAACCCTGACCTAGAAACTTATTTATTGCAAAGTATACATATACTATTCATACCAACTTATCCTAAAAATTTTGTCGTCATTAAAAAAACCATTGAGGTTGATTTTCCGTAATCCAAATAAAGCCAAACCCTGACCTATAAACTTATTTCTTGCAAAGAATACATATACTATTCATACCAACTTCTCCTAAAGATTTTGTCGTCATTAAGAAACCCTTCGAGGTTGATTTGCCGTAAAACCAAATAAACTCAAACCCTGACCTACAAACTTATTTCTTACAAAGTATACATATTCTATTCATACCATCTTATCCTAAAAAAATTGTCTTCATTAAAAAATCCCATTGAGGTTAATTGCCGTAAAACCAAATAAATCCGAATCCTGATTTACAAACTTATTTCTAACAAAGAATACATATTCTAAAAGTTTTGCCGGCATTAAATAACCTACCTAGGTGTTGATATGCCATCAAACAAAATAAACCAAACCAAACTGAACCAAAAAATATATATTCCATTCATACCAACCTATCCTAAAATTCTTGTCGTCATTAAATCACCAATTGAGGTTGATTTGCCGTAAATCCAAATAAACCCAAACCCCGACCTACAAATTTATTTCTTATAAAGAATACATATTCTATTCATACGAACTTATCCAAAATATCTCGTCGGCATTAAATAACCCATTGATTGTCGTAAAATAAAATAAAACTAAACCCTGATCTACATATTGATTTCTTACAAAGAATACATATTCTGTTCATACGAAGACTCCTAACGGTGGAATAGGCAATGATATACACCATTGATTCTCAAGAGCCGTATCCGAGCCTCCTTGTGGCCTTAAATATTGTCAAGGCATGTACTGTCGGCGCAATTTGCTGCCTCTTATCTATGGGAATTAGGCTTCTCAACCCTAAATAGCATAAAAATTAAAAGGCAAGAAATACTACGATCAACTGACGAAGAATTGAGTGTCTGCTTATCGCACGTTCGACCAAACAGTGAAAAAAAAACGCGAAAAAAATACTAGTTTCCAACTTAATAAACTGCACAAATATTCGATTATATTTAGAAATATTGAAATAATGTAAGTTCATTATTTACGTTATTCTTTGTCGCCATATTTATTACAGCGTTTCGGCCGTTGTACGCTCCGGCCTTCTTCAGGTGGTTCGAATGTCGAACTGAAACCTTTATTTCGCTCACTGGACACGTAGCACAGGGGATGAAGCCGTTGGTTAGATTCAGTGACAGGACCCCAAAAGTGTGAGTTTAATACCCAGTTAAAGCAGTGGAGAACTTGAAAAAGGTGAATTAACAGGAGGTAACTGATAACTGACATCCATTAAACATGGCACGTGGAAATAGAGCAGTCTACCACAGTGAGCGAAATAAAGGGGTCAGTTCGACATTCCAACCACCTGGAGAAGGCCGGAGCGTACCACGGCTGAAACGTTGTAATAAATATGGCGACAAAAATGAGGACAATACTTCGAATAATGTAAATAGTGTACATAATACCTCATCTCAGAAATATAGACAGATACTGAAATGCAGAAACGTTGTAATAAATATGGCGACAAAGATGAGGACAATACTTTGAATAATGTAAATAGTGTACGTAATACCTCATCTCAGAAATATAGACAGATACTGAAATGCAGAAACATTGTAATAAATATGGCAACAAAGATGAGGACAATAGTCCGAATAATGTAAATAGTGTACATAATACCTCATCTCAGAAATATAGACACATACTGAAATGCAGAAACGTTGTAACAAATATGGCAACAAAGATGAGGACAATAGTCCGAATAATGTAAATAGTGTACATAATACCTCATCTCAGAAATATAGACAGATACTGAAGGGCCGAAACGTTGTAATAAATATGGCAACAAAGATGAGGACAATAGTCCGAATAATGTAAATAGTGTACATAATACCTCATCTCAGAAATATAGACAGATACTGAAGGGTCAAAACGTTGTAATAAATATGGCAACAAAGATGAGGACAATAGTCCGAATAATGTAAATAGTGTACATAATACCTCATCTCAGAAATATAGACAGATACTGAAAGGCCGAAACGTTGTAATAAATATGATGACAAAGATGAGGACAATAGTCCGAATAATGTAAATAGTGTACATAATACCTCATCTCAGAAATATAGACAGATACTGAAAGGCCGAAACGTTGTAATAAATATGATGACAAAGATGAGGACAATAGTCCGAATAATGTAAATAGTGTACATAATACCTCATCTCAGAAATATAGACAGATACTGAAAGGCCGAAACGTTGTAATAAATATGATGACAAAGATGAGGACAATAGTCCGAATAATGTAAATAGTGTACATAATACATCATCTCAGAAATATAGACAGATACTGGAAGGCCGAAACGTTGTAATAAATATGGCGACAAAGATGAGGACAATAGTCCGAATAATGTAAATAGTGTACATAATACCTCATCTCAGAAATATAGACACATACTGAAATGCAGAAACGTTGTAACAAATATGGCAACAAAGATGAGGACAATAGTCCGAATAATGTAAATAGTGTACATAATACCTCATCTCAGAAATATAGACAGATACTGAAGGGCCGAAACGTTGTAATAAATATGGCAACAAAGATGAGGACAATAGTCCGAATAATGTAAATAGTGTACATAATACCTCATCTCAGAAATATAGACAGATACTGAAGGGTCAAAACGTTGTAATAAATATGGCAACAAAGATGAGGACAATAGTCCGAATAATGTAAATAGTGTACATAATACCTCATCTCAGAAATATAGACAGATACTGAAAGGCCGAAACGTTGTAATAAATATGATGACAAAGATGAGGACAATAGTCCGAATAATGTAAATAGTGTACATAATACCTCATCTCAGAAATATAGACAGATACTGAAAGGCCGAAACGTTGTAATAAATATGATGACAAAGATGAGGACAATAGTCCGAATAATGTAAATAGTGTACATAATACCTCATCTCAGAAATATAGACAGATAAATTAAGTTTCATATTTGTGCGTGTCATTTATAAATCTATGGTTTTATTTTGGGATATTTAAATGCATATCCTTTTACGTGAGCTGTTATATTTTCATTTTCTCTTAGGCTTAAAAAGGTTGAGAAACACTGATCAACTTCATCCCAACAACCAAACCGACGGAAGAGGGCAGCGCTAGTCGGGTTGGCATAACCAAGGCGGACCTTGACAGGCCAGTAAACGATGCAACCAGGGAAGCCAGATGTCACATGTCTCAATTCTTTTTGAGCCGCGAGGGTGGCGCTTCTCGCATAGTGTGTGAGCTTCTCCGACGCGCAGTTGGCGACTAAAATCAAATTCACCCGAATGACCGCGCCAAACTCTCTTCACTAATCTTCAGCCATTTCTGTCGTAACCACCAGAGAATGGGGTTGGAATGGAAATTAGAGCGGATGACGATCCTGATGGTCGGATGACAGCGGGTGCTGACTACTACTCTAGTATTAATTCGTAACTGTTGTTCTCATCTTTGTTGATAGAAATATTATTATAGGCCCAACGTTTCGACCAAGTACACTCTAGTCATCATCAGGTGTCCATTGATTGGCTGATTATCTTGATTATTTTGATACGTTGGTCCTTGTGATATCAGTTATTTTTCATACCTGCTGAATTGGTGCGTCATTGCCAAATCCAAGGATTGAACTCAAGACCGCTAGATTGACAGTAGCACATATAACTTACTTTTATATCCGAGTATATCCCAATAATCAACAAAACGCTAATATTACATCGAGAACAAAGTCTTCGGACTAGAAACACGCAAAGTAATTCAACCAGTTTGAAAAAATAAGGAATAGGGAAAACATATTTTAAACAGTAATAACAAATTAAAAAGTAACGACATATACGAATGTATAACGAATGCAATGTATCTCAAACTTGAGAGGTTCTATTGTTTCTTTAATGGTCGACAAAGGAAGCCAAGAATTCATAAATTTAACCAATAATCCTTTCAAAGCCACAAGAGAGTGAGATCAAGTAAAGAAATCCTAAGACCTACTTTAACTGAAATGCCATCTACTTTTATATGAATTTATCTTCTAATCGGATTTATCTAACCGTTCACGATTCTGAGTCCCGTAAGCCATTAATATCGTAATACCACTTCACGTACTGCAACCGCAGGGGCTGTGGTGCGTCTTGGGCAAGATAGTCATGACGCTGTTCAACTCTCCCCAGGCTGGCTTGAATTTTCCTTCTCCTAGACTAGTCACCACCTAAGGCTATAGGACACAGTCTCTCCTGCTATTTACCTATAATTTGTGGAGGGAGAATAGATTGAGTCCTACCTTTCCCAACGATATTCTCGTTGCATATCCATCAGGGTCTTTTAAGAAAATTCCAAAAGCAGTTTCATTACGTGAACCTCACCAGCGATGACACGTTGAGAGAGACCGTGCTTTTGCATTTATTTAAAAAATAGTTTTAAACATAGAATAATATTACCGTAATTCCCCATGTATAATACGCTTTCAACCATAATACTCACACCTAAAATTGTGCCGAAAGTGTGGGAAAATGCTTCTACTCACACATAATACGCCCCCTTGTTTGGTAATCAAACCCTATAAATTGTACCTCTCCAATTTCGTTACGGACAGTGTTTCCTAATCTTATTTTTTTAAAATGATTTTAAACATAGAATAATATTATTCTAATTTAGTTTTATGATAATTCTTATTTTATTTTACGGCAATTTCTTTTAAGATTTTTTGTAGATGTGCATAATATGCACCTCTTTTAGAAAAAAAATGCGTATTATACATGGGAAATTATTCTAAGTTTTTTCTTCTAAAAAAGGTATTTCGCTACACAATTTCGACTCCAAATTTACTTTCTAGTTTTATATTTTCCCCCTATTTTTGGTTAAAAGATTCATTTATATCAGCAATCGTGTCAGCCACTATTTCCGGACCGAGAAATTATAATCTTATCTTTGTTATCAATACGTATCCTTTTTACCTAGAATAAACTTATACTCTTAGAAATCTAAAACAATTTTTTCTTGACGTTTTTCACGTAATCTGCAGATTTTTACGTCCTATTCCTTGCGTGACTCTAGATGCTGTCTCCAATAAATCCTATATCCAGATTTGGAATTTTTCTATTTGGATGATCTCCCTCTAAATACGATATCATAATTCCAGAATCTCAGTTTAAAACAACATCCGCCTTTCTTTATAGACTTTCAATGAGCTTGCTATAAAACTCCGCGCACATTTTTTGTGAGTGACAAGTTTAAAAAAAGCCAGATGAAGAAAAGGAAAAATGATTCCAATATCTAAGAAAATACTAAGAAAAGGCATTTAATAGTGATTAAAGGCTAAGCCTTCACTAAAGCGGCGTAAAATAAACTTATTCTTTGACTGGCGGAAAATCAATAAGACAAATGGAACATTATTACTGTTCTAGTTTTTGGGTACTGTATGTACTAGTTAGCCAACAAAAATGAGCTGACTCATTTTATAGTTCACTAGTAGAAGGATTTAACCAATCAGGGGAATCGGGGTAATGAATACGACGTGTATAAGGGCAACTATGTTAATTTCCGAATATTCACTGCCAACCTCTGATATCGAAGACTGAAGAATTACGGAACAGCTGCTGCTACTATTGGCAATACAGTCAGATCCAGTAGAGTGTCTGACTCGTGAGTGTTGATCTTTGGCGTTGTTTCATTGAACAGATTACGTACTGCGCTGGATTCTATATTCATAGACTATGGCGAACAGAGTCAACAATTACAACGGTTAATGAAGGTCTTCTTTATTTTTTTAAGCATTTCACCCCAGGCAAGGCGAGAAGCCACTAGAACGCAAGGGGTTACAGAGGATTTGGAGCGAGAGCAGATAGGAGTGATAGAGGAAAGGATGAGGAGAAGGATAGTGGATAGATCAAAGCAACTGGAGATGTCGATTGACATTACATTTGAATAGTTGGAGATTATAGCTAACAGGAAAAGGGAAGGGACTTCCACAGGCGAGAGGTGCGAGATATGAAGCTATTGGAGTAGAAGAGACGGCTACATTTAACAGTTTCAACAGTGAAAGGGTGAGAGTGGGATGCCAGCCTCGTAGGACGCTTGGATTCATGAAGTCTGGGAAAGCAGCTCATCGGAGCAATTACCATGAAAGTATTTATAAAAAAGACAGGCAGAGGCGACGGCACGTCTGTGCGAGAGCGACTGCAGACGAGATGCCAAATCAGGGACAATCACATTGCATATTCGTCTCTGGGTCTTATCAAGAACCCCGCAGCTAATAAATTGTGAAAACACTGGACTGCCCTTGTATCGCTGAGGCCACGCGAATTCCCGAATTTGCAACGTGAACAACGCCTCAGAAGTTCCAAGCTATCAACGCAGTATAAATATGGACAGTTCCAGGCACCGCAAGATGATTGATGAGTTCCAATAAGCAACAATTATCTTGCAAGATATCTTCTCGCAATAATAATTCATTCGCATCGACGATTGACTGTGGTTCACTCGGTCTACTACGCGGTATAGTTGAAATGAAACTCCGTTTCAATGAAGCAGGACTTTGATAGATTATTTTATCCCACTTATGTGAAGGATTACATATATTTGATCTTAACAGTTCTGTTTTTGGTGTTTTTGTAATCATTTTACCACAAGCAAGACAATAAAGCCACTAAGACGCAAAGGTGTTACCGAGTGTTAGAGAATATGAGGAAAAAAATTACAATTAATGAGAGAACAATAAAAGAACAAGAATTAAGAAGACAAAAGATAACGATTGAGATTGCATTTAAATTTTTGAAGATCAAAGTTTATGAAAGCAAGAAGCAGGAAGAGAGTCCAACAAGTGAGAAAGGGGAAACCGGTAAAGAAATCCTATGACTCATTTTAACCGAAATACCTACTACATTTATATGAATTTATCTTCTAATCGGATTTATCTAACCGTTCATGATTCCGACTCCCGTAAACCATTAGTATCGTAATGTCACCATACGTACTGCAGCCGCAGAAGCAGTGGTGCACCTTGGTCAAAATAGCCATGACGCAGTCCAACTCTCCCTAGGCTGGCTTGAATTTTCCTTCTCCTAGATTAGTCGCCACCTAAGGTTATAGAACACAAGCTAGCGTGATATTAACCTATAATTTTTCGGGGGAATTGATTCATACCTTTCCCAGATTGATAGATTATTTTATCCCACTTATGTGAAGGATTACATCTATTTGATCTAAACAGTTATGTTTTTTGGTGAATTTGTAATCCTTTTACCACAAGCAAGACAATAAAGCCACTAAGACGCAAAGGTGTTACCGAGTGTTAAAGAATATGTATGTAATTAGTTTATCAGAAAGCAAGAATCGGGAAGAGAGTTCTACAAGCGAGAAATGCGATAGAAGAAACTGGTAGCATAGAACTTACGGTTACATCTAGCAATTTCAACTATGAAATGATCGTTGGAAGATGTGCAAGGGACTGATATTCATCGGAAGCTTTTAACACAAACCGACAACAGTGCACTACTTCTCTGGTCGGAAGGTGTGCAAGGGACTGATATTCATCGGAAGCTTTTAACACTCACCGACAACAGTGCACTACCGCGTAGAAGTATGTATTAGTGGATCGAGAAGATGTAAAGTGGCTGGACAAGTGTAACGCCCTGAGAAAGAGCAGGGCGCCTGTCAAATCCCACAACTGACGAGAAGATCCAGAAAGCTCGAAAGATGGTAATAGTGAATCGGCGAATTATCCTTCAGGAGAGAGAGAATGTTCTCTGCAGATTCGGATCACTGCTCTTTTTTTCCTAATCGATGCACACCGCTAGTGGAGCGGCCATGTTTACACTGTAACAGCAGCCAAAAAACTGACGCGATAAATATTCAATATCGATCCCGTGACCAAAATATTACCATCTATAAGCACGCAAAGATATGTTTAGGCGAAAATACGTATAATTTTTTTTACTTAGCCTCGTAGATTGTCACAGTCCTTGCTACGAAACTGAAAGGAAAGTTTTTATGGTTTATCAACCTTTTGCAGGTTATTTAAAAGAAGACATTTTTTTTAGATTGGAAGAGTTTTTTTTTAAGTAATATTGGTTGATAATTTTAAGATAATATTGGTTTTAATAATTAACCCATAGCTGTGGTGAGAAGCACTGAACTCATTCTCTTCCCAAGGGTATTTACGCGTAAGTAAATATAACGAATTGGAACTCGGCTATCCGATTAAAAATCCCGAGCCATTACACCACCCGCACATCCAAACTTACAGTTCCTGGTATTCTCAAGCGGTCACCCATCTAGGTACTGACAATGGTCGGCGTTGCTTAAATCCGGTGATCGTACGCGAACCAGTGGTGTGGTTGTAATCCTACCGTATATAAGATTAGACATACCACAACTGTACTTCTTTTGTTTCAAACGTAATTATCCCATGTCTAAATACTTTTCTTTGTTTCCTGAAGGCATTTTCCCTGTAATTGTAATACAGTAATATTTCTGTACTTTATACATTTTATAGAAATGAATCTTTTGAAGCCGTAATTTATGAATAAAATCAATAACGAGTTGTCCGACTTTATTTATAGCGATTTACAAAGTGTAACTTTGAGTTGCAGACTGATCAAACGTATGCGAAAAGATAGAAAAGCCTGATAGGAAAGCTATAAAAGAAATCACTTCGTGGAAGAAAAGGAGAAAATGTTTGAAATATCTCAGATAAAATAAACAAATTTAAGAAAAAAATAACGAAATAAAGAAGCCAATATATATTGGTCGCCACGTTTTAGGTTATCTTTCTGAGGGAGTCTACCGAAATAATCAGAACTTCACCAATTCCCTTAGTAATGTTTTCAAAAGCCTGAAGGGAACGAGGCTGGTAATTTGCAAATGCCAAAGAGATTCGATCGCTTACATTCATTAAAGGAAAATGTGTAACTCTCCACTCTAAAAAGACAGAAAGAAACTATTTTATGCTGAGTTTGTTAAGATCCACCATAAGTATGTATCTTCTATCATTTGCATCAGTTTTATTACATTACAAGATGTCAATATTTGATTCCTAGAATGGCTGCAGCTTGTCGCTGGGGTAATTAATCGGTCGAATACTTGTGCAGTAGAATGATCGGACATGTTCCTACTTCCGCTTTCTTGAGGCGTAGAGCAGACAAGTTATTGGTTGCTAGGCATGTTACAAATTATAGCAAGGTTTCTAACTCTCTCCTTCAATTCTTTAAGCCACGTTGTCTATTTACTAATAGTTTTAACGGCAGGAGTCCAGTAGAAGTTGATTTCTGAGATGAAGTAATTTATTTATTTACTCTCTTGCTTGAGGTGAATTCGATTAACAAAAAGAAAACCAAAATATGACCTTACACACTTCGCTTACTCTACAGCACTGACCATGACCCAGCATATGTTTGTAAAATAGAAAACTTCCGGTATCCTCATCATCCTTCTGTAGAACTATATTTCTGTTGATTCCGAACCGCTCTTTGAGGACTTTGTCCTGCATTCACTGGAGAACCGACACCACGAAACTCTTTTTCATTGATTCTAACGGCGTTTTACTTATTTATTGATAGGCGTTTTATTTTCTCCTTTCTTGCTTTTATTTTCTGGTCGATCAACTCTTCGACCGCTCGCAAAAGCTACCTAAACCCAGATTATACAGTCAAATTCTGATTTATATCACATATCCAGATTACTCGTCTTAACTGGCGAAATGCATGCAGAACCCGTTTTGTCAGACGAATTTACGAAAATCACATGACTGCCGATTAGTGAGGTCAGATATTGAGTGACAACCTTCAATGGGAGACGATCTTCTTCATATGCGACGTCCCCTCTGGATATAGGATATCCTCATACTGACACACACACACACACACATTATATATATATATATATACATATATATATATATATATATATATATATATATATATAAAAGTGAACATAGAAGTCAACACTTAGAGGCGACAGTCTGTTTCATGCATGAAACAGACTGTCGCCTCTGAGTGTTGACTTCAATGTTCACTTTTATATTTACACAGGCTCTATCTCTGATATTGAGCACTTTATCCCATAAATATAGCACATCTTAACACTATATTTCTTTTATATATATATATATATATATATATATATATATATATATATATATACCTGGTGTAACACACAAATTTGTATAAATTGTGTAACAGCAAAATTGTCCATTTGTTAGATTAAGCTTAGAAATGATTAAAGTTATCTTACTGGAATTCTCAGAGGTTTCTATAATACTATTGAACTCTACTTTGAACAGTAAGAATGTATTTAGCTCTAAGTTGAAATAATGATCCCTCTTGCTGTTGTGACCTCCTGATTTAATTTTCCTGTCTACTGTTCCCTCTTAGTAAACTTATGCTAAATAAACTTATTCACGGTTCTCTTGATGGTTCTTGAATGGACTTTGAATATGGAAGCCAAAGTATGAATGTTGGTACCATTACTGAAGGCCTGAATGATCTTTTTTCTTTGGGAAGACAGCGGGGCTGACACAAAATGAATTTAATCTGTTCTCTTTCTAACTGAATAACTCAAAGGATTTTTATTGATTCTTACGAAAAATGGTATCAAGATGGCTAAACGCCTTATCTGAAAACGTGTAAAAATCTCGTTTATTTTATTGTTTTATTTTTGTTTTTTTTGTTTTTTTGTTTTTTAGATATTATACATATTGTGGGGTGGATCATTTCCCTTGCTGTTACACGATTTGGACAATATTATTAATTAGAGCTCCCATGAAATAAGAATTAATACCCATGGGATTTTAAGTGTTTGATATTCTTCAATTAATAATAATTTTGCTCTGTCTTTTGACATAGAACTCTCCCTGGATCTATAGCCTCCTGGAAATTCCTATACGGATTACCATATTGTATCATTAATAATTTTTATACATATATATATATATATATATATATATATATATATATATATATATATATATATATATATATATATATCCAGTGAGGAGAACAATTTCCTTAGAACAATATTACGTCTCCGTAGTGAGATCAATCCCCATTAAATGCCACCTACTTTCGGCTTTGTGATACATCTAAGTTACGCTTGTAAAATTATATATATATATATATATATATATATATATATATATATATATATATATATATATATATATATATATATATATTGTGGGTGTTGAGCAAACACAAATGTACCTGAGCAAGTGTCTGCAATCGGGATTGGCTAGCCGCCATAGTAGACGTGCCTGCTCGAATACGAGTGGCCAACTATATATATATATAAATATTTAAAGATATATATATATAAATATGTAAAGAACTTACATAAAATATATAGACAACACTTATCTATATTATTTAATGAAACATGTATGAATGAAAAAATGCTGCCTAAATACACACAATTTAAATATATAAATATATACCTACATATATATATACATACACACACACACACACACACACACATATATATATATATATATATATATATATATATATACGAGGGCTAGATTGAAAACTCCATAGCCTGACTATGAAGGAGGTATGCACAATGTGTGAAATTTCGACTCACCCTATTGATTCTTTCCAGGTAAACTGACATTTGACCTTTCAAAGAAGACTTCAAATGTGACTACTAGCGACTTCTCTGAGAAATGGACAAAATTTTGCATCGTGGTCTTATCAAGTACCCGGAGAAATAAAACGTGTTTAGCACCCAAAGACATACTGACATGGTTGTTACATTAGGGAATGACGCTTCAGCTTTATTAACAAGGCAAATGTGTGCAAATGAATTTAGGTGGGGTGGAGAATGAGAGCCTTGAAGATGACCCAAGATCTGGTCGTCCTTCAACTGCCCCCACCGAGGAAAGTATTGATTGTTTTCACCACATGGTGATGGATGACAAGAGACTAAGTTGAGAATATCCTGCACAATGAACTTGGCATGACGAAGGTTTCTGCTTTGTGGGTGACAGTTGATCAAAAGCCAACTAGACTGAGGGCATCACGGGAAAATATGGCATAATTTAAAGCAGATACATGTGGCTTCCGTGAATGTTTTCCTTACTCAATACTCCTCCTCACTTGCTCCAAAGAAGTCCAAAGTCCCTTCATCTACAGGGAAAGTGATGGCATCATTTTTAGGGAATGCAAAAATGAATTGTGTTTATTGACTACCTTCAAAATGTCCACACCATCAATGGAGAGCACTATGCCAAATTGTTGAGGCAGTTACAAAATACTATCAAAAGCAAACGCTCAGGAAAACTGATGAAAGGGGTCTTGTTACACCAGGACAATATTCTAGTAGACAATTCCTTGACTTCAATGGTTGTTGTGTGTGGCTGGCTTTAAATTCTTTGGTCATACTTCCTATTCTCTTTATTTGACTATCATCTGTTCTCCAACATTAAATAACATTTGACTGGCAACTACTATCACAATGATGACCTCAGATTTTTGACCAAGATGAATAGCCTGCTTTGAACAGTCAGATATCAGTATATCTGGAATGAAACAAAGCAATTCTTAATAAAAAAGTTTGAAATTAATGCATGTAAGATTTCATAGTTCTGGCATTACTTCTTCATAATCAGCCAATTAACTTTTCAGGCCACCCTCGTATATGTGCTTGCGTTTCTATCCCTTTTTCCTATTCTATTAAACACGAAATTAATTGTAACCGGCCTAAATTGAGAAGTCTGACCAAAGATAAATTGTCCCGCTGGTTTCAAAACGCCCCATCAGGCTGCCCCCGTAGCTGAGGATTTGGAGGCACAATTTGATTGAAAAAGTGTTTTCCCCGATGGGAAAAACGGAATGCAGTTTCGATTCTTGACGGGGACACAATTTTTCTTCAGTTAGATCCTCTATTTTGGTCGGTAGTATATATATATATATATATATATATATATATATATATATATATATATATATATATATATATATATATATATTAGTGAATATACATAATATCCAACATCGGTAACACTCCTCGGAGTTTCATGCAGTTCATGCATTAACTGCTTGAAACTCCGAGTAGTGGTATCGGCAGAATAACTGTTCGTACTATGATATATATCGTATCACTATCGCATCCGAACGGAAGTTACTGCCGGCTACTCAAACGTCTGAAAGCGTCACCACGGAAAACTGAACGTATGCCGTTAATTTCCGGTGACTCAGCGTTTTCAGGGATCGAAACACAAAAAACAAAAACGAAACATAAACATACACAAGTCCTCCTAACTAAAAATAATGAACAGAAACTAATTTATATACACATGGTGTCCAAATGAAACCCATGTGTACATTCAAAAGTGGAAGGTAATTTTTAGTCGACAACCAAAATATTGTTAGCCGGGCGGCGTTGCTAAACGCGGCCGACATAAACACAGCCGATTTCTTCCACCAGAAATCGCCCCCGGAGTAGAGCGACGTGCTCCCCCTCTCATCTTCACCTGGTCGACCCTCGTCGCTGACCACACGAAGCAGCCAAACCTAGCAGCGCCAGCACCAGCAGCCACCAGTGAACCCAGCCGCTCCCAGTCTTGTTGCCGAGGGCAGCACCAGCAGCAGCCCGAGCCGAATCTTATGCGATATTCCATCTAAGGACTACCAAGCCACATTCTTATGCAATAGTCCTTCTAGGGACTACCAAACCACACTCTTATGCGATAATCCTTCTAGGGACTACCAAACCACACTCTTATGCGATAGTCCTTCTAAGGACTACCAAGCCACATTCTTATGCGATAGTCCTTCTAAGGACTACCAAGCCACATTCTTATGCGATAGTCCTTCCAACGACTACCAAGCCACATTCTTATGCGATAGTCCTTCTAAGGACTACCAAGATGCATCTCTTGCGACCGTCATCCTAAGGACAAACAGGCTACCTCTGCACTGCCCTGCCTGCCTCTGGTCTGCCGCCCTGAACCAAGACGATCCTTCGATTGGAACTCCAGACAATACCTGTACATACTTTTGCCAGATTGATAAATAAAATTTGGCTTAGATTTTAAAATCCTCGCCTTTGTTATCCTTGCCTCGATCGTATTACCCTACGTAATTTTTCTGTTTGCGGGGTTGACAGCACCTGCTTGACGCCCCGTAACATCACCTAAAACAATAGAATAGAGAATATATCGGCTGAACAGGTATAACAATATTAATTGCAGATTGTTATGCCCAAAATTCAGACAATTATTTTTTAATCATTTAACCGAAGGTGCGAATGCCGTTAATACGCAGATGGAGGGGGGGGTTAAAGGAAATGAAAGTGAGAGAAAAGACTGAGTATAGGGAGGATTGAAGAAAGGGTAAAAGATTAACGGTATTCGAGAAGATAGATGGCGATTGACGTTGCATTTAACTTTTTGAAGATTGTAGTTATCAGGCAAGCAAGTAAACGGAAGGGATTTCCACAGGCACGAAGTGCGAGAAAAGAAACTGTTGGTGTAGAAGTGGCGGTTGCATTTACCTATTTCAACAGTAAACGGTTGGGACCTAGAAGCCAATCCCGTAGTACGTATAAATTCATGCAGACTCAAGGTAAAAACTTCGTGAGAGGAGATGTCATGAAAATATTTGTAGAAAAGACACAGGGAAGCCACATCATGCCTGTGAGAAAAGTGGCTGAAGTTGAGATGCCAAGTCAGCATCGATTACATTGCAGATCCTTCTTTGGATTTTGTCAAGAATCTCGAGATGAACAGCAGGAGCACCAGAACAGACGTGGCAACAATGTTCAGTGTACGGACGAATGGTAGATTTGTAAATGTGCAAGAAACATATTCTTAAATGTGCAATATACGCACATGTGCACATCTATTCACGTGCGTACGCAGGGATACGTATGCGTATCCATTTCCACTAAAGCATGTGCTTTGTTAGTAATAAACTAGTACACAAATGGTGAATTTATTTAATTTTTTAAATATAACTTTTTACGTTAGGTTAATAATCCGAAATCTATATAGATGTTTTTGGTAAACTGTGTGTCTCAGTCCAAAGAGGATGTAATCCAGAGAGCTTAATGTAAAAACAGAGCGAATATTAATTACATTAAGAAACTTTACGGGTTCATGGTTGAGTTAAAGTTGCCTGTTTCTTAATATAATTAATATATCTACATATATATATATATATATATATATATATATATATATATATATATATATATATATATATATATATATATTACATGAATCATTCATGCAAAAAGTATATAGTGAAGTTAATGAAATTGATTTGTATGAATGATTCATGTAATGTAAATTGAACTGCACCACATACTTGATATATATATATATATATATATATATATATATATATATATATATATATGATGTAAAAGACAATAGAAAAACTGTTATAGTAGCCGACGCGTTTCGTGGACTTTTTTTTTCGCTTTTGCCGTGAAAAAAGTCCACATTGGACGAAACGCGTTGGCAACTATTACAGTTTTTCTGTTGTCTTTTACATTTATAAATATTGTCTTTTTCTACAGGTTAACTCTGAGAAATTTTTCACACACACGTATACGTAACTGCTAAGTAGTGTATTTAATAAAATAAGCGTTTGTTTATATCAAATGTTATCTTTCATTTAATGTTTAATTTTATTTTATTTAATGGTTAGTAATTTGTTTATTGCCTTGGTGCTATATATTGAGATAGTAATTATGGTGGGTTAGGTTTGTTCACTTTTGTGTGTGTGTGTATGTTCACATGTACATCTACACGCACGCGCATAAGTGCCTACTTTAGTATTTGTTCGTTTATTTCTTTATTAATAAATTAAGTTTACAATACGTTTGTTTTTTTCATTATTTATTTAAAGTTTTCTTGTGGGATCTTATCTGTAACGATACAATGAACTCTTCCTGACATTAGACGATAGAATTAAGTGGAACGAGTCGAGACAATAGTAGTTCACTCTAAACCAGACTGACAGTCATACTAACACCTTCGACTTCTTGTATTATTATTATTCTGTTTAATATATCTTTGTTATTCCTACTCTTGTGTTCGTCTTGTTCTTCCTTGGTCCTAACCTTGGACCATAACAATGGTGTGAGGATATTGGACCATAACAATTTGTAATATATTTTGTTAAGTTCATATTTATTTTATTCATATTTATTTGTTTATTTATAGTTTGTGTTTTAATGGCAAAGTAAATTTGCCCATTATTCCTGTTTTCTTGCTTAAGAATTTATTTTGGTTTGTAAAACTAATTATTGCTAATTTTTCCTCTAAGCATAAGCTACAATTTTTACTGTTAAGACTGCAGGGGCTGTTTTGTTTATACTTTCCCATTTGGTTTTGGTCCGGATTTTGTTTTCTTTTTGGCTCCATATATATTTTGATAGGGTTGTATTGCTTGTTTATTTTTTTCCTTTCGAAGGATTTGTGGTTATAATATCTTTCTTTAAAAGTTTTTTCTGTTGCACCTATGTAATTTTTTTCGTCTCTGTTAATTATTAGGGTTTTGAAGGGGTTTTTTTTTATTATTTCATATTTTATTTTTTGTAGTTCTGCCTTTGCAGTTTCTTAGGAGAAAAAGATAGTCGTTCCTGTATAGACTTATAACATTTTTTGTTGTTAATATTTCTTAATTTATTGATTATATCTATGCCTCTGAGTTCACATAATTCTGCGCCATGCAATGCATTCAAGCATGAAACAGACTGTCGCCGTTTCCTGTTAACATTTATATTTACATACACCCTACCTTACCTTAGTTACAGTTTCTTGGAGAGAGCGTGATCAACAATTTGAACAAGCCAGCACGCTCAAGCCCTCGACCACGATGACTTGTGCCCTTGTGCTAGCACAGCTATCGACGGCCCTCAAAAGTTCCGTCTATTCAATTTCACTCAACTATATATATATATATATATATATATATATATATATATATATATATTATAGATATATATATATATATATAATATATATATTATATAATTATATATATATATATAATATAATTATTTACATATATATATATATATAGTAAATATATAATATGATTATATATATATAATATATTAGTTTATTATTTATATATATATAATATATATATATATTATTTTTATATATATAATATATATATAATAAAATTATATATATATATATAATAATATTATTATATATATAATAAAATTATATATATATATAATTATTTATATGTATATATAATATATATATAATTTAATTATTTATATATATATAATATATATATAATATAATTATTTATATATATATAATATAATTATTTATACATATAAATAATATATATATAATATAATTATTTATATATACATATAATATATATATAATTATATTATATAATTATTTATATATATAATATACATATATATATATTATTTTTTTTAAAGTATGATTCCATCGCTACATAATAGTTCTCATGTTTCGTTCCTATGTTCCATATACTTACACACACACACACACACACACACATATATCTATATATTTTTGTCATCCACAGACAGACTGTTTCACAGCTCATCAGTGTGGCTAGGATCGAAACCAGACTGAATTTGCGTCAGTCCGAACTTCTCCCACTAAGCCATCAGCTTACGGTACGAGATGAAGGTGAATTTTAGCGTGTTTATTTTTAGATTCTGATAAACACACAGTGACTAAGAGTGACTCAATTCTGTCGAAGTGTCGTATATATATATATATATATATATATATATATATATATATATATATATATATATATATATATATATATATATATATATATATATATATAATGTGAATTCATTTCTAATGGCTTTACTATAAGAACGCACTGAAAATCAGGAAGAACTATTGACCAGAAAAAAATGCACGCATTTCTGTCTGAATATGGATATAATATGTATAAAGTAAATCTATTTTTGATGGTTTTCTACAGAAGTACTTTGAAATTAAGAAAGCGTTCTTCGCTAGTCAATCATTGATGCAGCCATTATTTGTAGAATATGACTATAGCGTATTTTGGTAATGGTTTAGTATAAATGGGAATTGAAAATCAAGAAGGAAATGATTTCAGTGGTAGGAACGAATGCAAACATTACTTAAATTTGATAAATATCACTGATAAAGAAAGTTCAGTTTGACTACCCTTTGAATCCTATCGATTCTTTAATGAAATGAACATGGCTCCTTAGTATCTCCACAAAGAGAAACAAATACATCGTCAAATAGTCAAAGAAATATCGTAAGAATGGCTACGCCAAACACGCAGATCTTTCATGCAAAATGAAGTAAAAAAAAGGCAAAATATTAACTTCGACTACAGACTGGTGTTTCGGTCTTTCAATTCAGAACAAAGCTAGCATTGATTTATCGATCTGGCTATTTATGTTGTTTTTTGGGGGGTTGTTTTTTTTTTCTAATTTGAGTATTTCTTGGAGGTTTCGTTGTTAGAAAGAAAAGCTTGTTAAACGGACCAAAATGCTTGCAGCTTCACACTGCATACTTCATCTTGTCGGCCAGTCAGTCAGCCTGTTCAAATATCACAGGCTGGCTGGCCGACAAGACGAAGAACTAACAGATGTGATAGTTTACCACATCAGTAAAATGCACCACGGCTTACTTGACAATGGATACGATTGTAAATATAGATATAAATGTGCTGCATAGACAGATATATAGATCTCTTAGAGCTGCATGGAAACAAGTTCATTATTGTTATTATTATTATTATTGTTTTTATTTTCTTTGATATCTGGCGTTTACACATTTCTTTCCGGGTCCCGCCCAGGGACCTAAGGTTAGAAATGGTATCATGACACTTTCCACTGTAAAAAAAAATATATTACATAGATAAAGCCCTTCGTAAAGTGTGGGCTGTACTTGTCAGAATAATTTTTTGTATCTCTTTGAGGCATGGACTTCCAGGGATCCCTTCAGTTAGTCTACTGGAATCTTTTCCAACCAATCCTAAGGTTACAACTAGAACAGGGATTGTTGATGTTCCCATGTGCCACATTTTTTAGATTTCTATTTCAAGGTCCTTGTATTTTGACAGCTTTTCGAATATCTTCAAAGATACATTGCAGTCTGCAGGAACTGCCATATCAATATGGAGGCACTTATTTTGTTTGTGGTCTTTAATAACAATGTCTGGGCGGTTGGCTTTGATTGTTCTGTCAGTGTGTATTGTGTAGTCCCATAGAATTGTAACAGGTCCTATCTCCGTAACCGGGTCAGGGTGGTGTTCGTACCAGTTTCTTTCAGTTTCCTTCCCGTAGTGGTTGCACGTTTTCCAGTGCAGATATTGATTTTTATATTCAGTGGGTGCCAATATCGTGCAACCTGATACAAGATGATCAATGGTTTCTGGATATTTGTCACAGAATCTGCATTTTGGACTAACAGAGTATTTTAAGATTATGTGCATGATAATTCCTAGTTAACAAGCATTGGTCCTGTGCAGCAAGGATAAAACCTTCAGTTTCAGCTTTCAACCGTGCACTACGTAGCCACTGATGGGTACGGTTTTTGTCTACGTCAGCTTGTTTGGTACGGGCAGAGTAATGACCATGGAGCGGTTTATCTTGCCATTGTTTCTGTATCTTATCGGTTGCATCTGTCTGTGCTTTCTTTTTTAAGTATTTTCCAGCTTCAGCCGGTTTACCGTGTTGTACTTGTATTTCTGCGCCCAAATGAAACTCCTTATTATTATTATTATTATTATTATTATTATTATTATTATTATTATAGTTATTATGTTGTATCAAATGAAATTCTATAACCTATCTCTCCACTAATACAGCTAGCTAAATAGCTATCAATATCTATCTATCTATCAATCTAAGCCTAGTTCTTTCTTTATATCTGTCTATTTTTATATCTATCTCTGTCTCATTCTATTAATATATATCTTTCTTACTTATCAGTCAATCAATGTCTTCTTATCTATGTATCTCTTTCTCTCTCTCTCTCTCTATATATATATGTATATATATATATAGAGAGAGAGAGGATCAACTGCGATGTAATATCTGTTGTCCATACCAAAGTATATTCTACAACCTATCTCTCATAATCTACCTAGCTTGCAAGTCCTCTATCTATCTCAGTATATTAATATCTATCTCTTTCTGTTAATATCTATATATCTATTTATCTATCGCATTATATTCATGCCTGTCTTTCACAATATGTTCCTATATATATATATATATATATATATATATATATATATATATATATATTCATATCTATCTATTTATTTATCGCAGTATGTTCATATCTATATCTGTCTATCTTAGTATGTTCATACGAACGTAGGTATATGTATATCTATCTATCTATCTTAATATGTTCATATCTATCTATCTATCTATCTATCTTAATATGTTCATATCTATCTATCTATCTATCTATCTATCTTAATATGTTCATATCTATCTATCTATCTATCTTAATATGTTCATATCTATCTATCTATCTTAATATGTTCATATCTATCTATCTATCTATCTATCTATCTTAATATGTTCATATCTATCTATCGTAGTATGTTCATATCTATCTATCTATCTATCTATCCTAGTATGTTCATATCTATGTATCTATCTATCTATCGTAGTATGTTCATATCTATCTATCTATCTATCTATCTCTCTATCGTAGTATGTTCATATCTATCTGTCTATCTATCTCTCTATCGTAGTATGTTCATATCTATCTATCTATCTATCTATCTATATATATATATATATATATATATATATATCTATTAACTATTCCCTTCTTTTAATATCTGTCTATCTATCTTTTCCTTTCTATAAATATATGTCTATTCCTTTCTGTTAATATCTATCTATCTACCTCAGTATGTTCATATCTACTGAACTGATTCCTCGCAGATGAAGAAGAGACGCGAGACGTGACGCTGCGACTACCAAGGAGGGGGCATGCGAGTAATGAGGAAATTTTAAGGTAACTGGAAAGAAATGGGGCGTTTATCAATTTAAATCAGTAACAGGCAATTGTATCTGAAAAGATGTTTGATAAATGGGACTCTCACACGACAGGCAAGAGGAACAGGGGAGACCATTAGTCATCGAGCTTGTATGATAGAAGAACGGGTAGGGTAGTAAGGAGGCAAATATGACTGAGAAGATGTGTGGGGCTATGATCGATTATTTGTATAATATTTACTCAGATGTTAATATCCGCCTTGATTAAAAACAAAATCCTCCGGAACACAAAAGGGTGTTTTCCCAAAAGAGTGTTCAATATTACGGGTTTTCTAAGCCATCGGGAGAAGGGTAAGTCTGATAAGTGCCAAACCGTGACTAGATTAAAAGACGCCCGTTCCAGAGCAATATGAAATGAATGAAATAAAACAAAAATCACTCTATGAGGAGCAGAATAAAGACAAACATCACACAGTGATCAATAATTAATCACCAAGTGATTCTGTTCATTTCAAAATAGCGTCGTCATAATGGTCTTCTAGATTGTTTTATACTAATACAGATGTCCCCCAGGGCTATATCCATGGACATACTGTGTTGATAATTTCCATCAATGACCTTTCTATTGATATCTGTGCTGATTGCACTGTTGACCATGTTCGCCATAGTCTATGAATATAGAATCCAGCTCAGTACGTAATCTGTTCAATGCAACAACGCCAATACCACTAGCAGCAGCTGTTCAGTAATTCTTCAGTCTTCGATATCAGAGGTTGGCAGTGAATATTCTGAGTAAAAAAAAATGACCGCCTTTATACACGTCTCATTGAATATTTTGAGCTTTCTGATTGGTTAACTTTCTATTGATGAACTATAAAATGAGTCAGCTCATTTTGGTTGGCTCAATAGTACACAAAAGTACCCCAAAACTGTAACATGCACAACCATTTAGTCCTGGCTCGATAGTAAGTCGGATTAGTTGGAGAAGGTCAAATTGACAGTCGACCTAAAAAATGATCTACAATCTGCCGTTATCTGGGGCCAGGGATGGCTTGTTAATTTTAACGCCCCCCAAAACAAAACTTCTCTCTATTAATCACCTGAATGAGACCTTCCTGTCACCCATCAGCATGGCTGATGCTGACCCCCAGGAGAGTGAATCGTTGCGCCTTCTCAGGCTTGCATTCTCATCTGACATGTAGCGAAAAGATTATATTGAATCCAATGCTAGGTCGGCTGCTAAGTTGGTTCACCTTGTCTTGCTAGAATTTTTTTTCTTTGCTGGATCTATTTTATATATTTATAAGTCTGCCATTCATCCATTCCTTGAATATTGATTCCACATATGGTCCGGTACTCTTGCTGTACATTTAAAGATTCTTGACAAAATTCAAAGAACAGCGGGATATTTTTCTTAGACAATAAAATGGGACGGCTTGCGTTTTAAAATGACTCAGTCCCGATCTGCCGATTCAGGCGGTTCGGTCTGACTTGTCGAACTCTCTGTCTTTGAGCAGAGATGAAACCTGACGACGCTGTACCATGCTCTCTTCCGGATGTATCAGTTATTTCCCTTTAACTCAACTCTCCAAGTTTTTGGTGCAAAACTGCTGTGACCTGGTCTGGAACGCACATCTCTTTGGATCTAGTCACTAGATCTAACCAACGTCTTTATCCACGGGGCCACGAGTGGACGAAATGAAGGCCTGGGCGTACAACAGCCGAAACGTTGTGAATATGGCAATGAAGATGATAATAACAGTCTGAATAATATAGATAATGCAAGTAATCATAATACCTCGTCTCAGAGATAGAAACCCCGAAACGTTGTAAATATGGCAATGAAGATGAGGATAACAGTCTGAATAATGTAAATAATGCAAGTAATCATAATAGCTCGTCTCAGAAATATAGACCCCAAACTTTGTGAATATGGCAATGAAGATGGGGATAACAGTCTGAATAATGTAAATAATGCAAGTAATCATAATTCCTTGTCTCAGAGATATAGACCCCGAAACGTTGTGAATATGGCAATGAAGATAAGGATAACCGTCTGAATAATGTAAATAATGCAAGTAATCATAATACCTCATCTCAGATATATATACACACATATATATATATGTGTGTGTGTAATTTGGCAGCAACTTTTCTTTTAAACATGTAGTGTTGAATGTTAAAGACAACATAGTCTTGCATATTTTCTTTTGAATTTTCTCATATTCTCTAATGAGACTTTTTATTTGAAAATGATTTCGAAATATGTATTGTCCGTACGATGACCTAGCGCTTTCGAACATCATTGTTCATCTTCAGGGTCAATATTTTTAGTCAAAATTTTTTTACCAAACATTTGCCAATTATCTTGGAGCGTAATCATGTTATTATTTATTTGCATTTTAAAATACAAAATGTGCCACAAGGGCTAAAATGGGGAGGGGGAAAAAGACTGGTCTTCTCTAGTCCTACCTGAAAACTAACTTGTCTCATTCGTTGACCCATTCGTACTTACAATTTTCCTTTCACCATAACAACACATTTACTATTCGATGAAAATCCCTAACATGAATTTTTATTTATCATGTTGCTACTTTTTTACAAACTAAATAAACGTTAAAATCCTTTTAATTTCAAAAGACGCGATGATGTTATATCACGTGCAGGGCGAAGATTTTTATCATGTGACAGCGTGAAAAAGATTTCCAATACACAAGCCAAAAGATCGAAGAATACGTTATAAAATTTAAAATATATTATAAACATTGTAATATGTTACCAGAAATATTGTAATCTATACGATTAATAAGAGGTCTTTTGCTTTTAATATGTAATGCCTCTAAGATTTTAAGGCGTCTAATGTCTGTATGTTTATCTATCATTTTAGTATTTTTATAAGTATTTTACGTATATCAGATTACATAAGGGAAACAGTATGTGACTTAATATGTTGTTTAATGGAGCTAGAATTATTTAGATGCATAGTTAATCTTCTGGAGAACCGGGTGGTTGTATATATATATATATATATATATATGTGTGTGTGTTATTTTTTTTATCGCAAATTTATTCACAATTTTAAGTCCTACTATATGATAAATTTCTTTCTCGTGACGAATCCATAAATTTTCCTTGCTTTTCTCATAGTTGTCTGTGATTTCTTTTATCTTGTACAAACTCATGTTCACAGAACCTGTTTACCTTTTGTGATAGTGTCTGTTTACAGAAGAAACATGATTCTATCACAGGATTTAAACGTGAGAATTGCGTCTGTGCAGATCGCTGAAAACAGTCGACAGGCAAAAAGGAGAAACAAGAAGCTCCAGACAAAAAGATCTGAAAATCAATTCTTCTGCCGCATATTGTTGGAAAGGATCGATTATTCATCATACCAAGGTTAGGCATCTAGTTCGTCGTCCTTTAACGTTAATAAATGCACGAAACACTCCTAGAATACTCCGAAAAAAAATATTCCCACATCACGTTTGTAAACTTTTGTCAGTTACTATTTTCATTGTTCTTTAAATTTTCCAAATGCTTGTTTTGGTTCTTAAAACAGTTTTAAAAATTACCGGACCCTGAAATGTGGATGACATTTAAGGTCCGCCTATATTTCTGTGATGAGGAATTGTAATTATTCGCACTACTTACATTGTTCAGACTTTTGTCCTCATCTTCGTTGCCATATTCACGACGTTTCGACTCTTCTACGCTTCGCTCTTCCTCAGAATCTGTCTATATATCTGAGATGAGGAATTTTAATTATTCGCACTACTTACATTGTTCAGACTGTTGTCCTCATCTTCCTTGCCATATTCACGACGTTTCTACCGCTCTACACTCCGGACTTCTTCCACATTTATCTATTTCCGGTGTGATGTATTGTAATTATTTACACTATTTACATTGTTCAAACTGTTGTCCTATCTTCGTTGCCATATTGGACGTTCTGGCCATCATCAGGATATGTCTATATTTCTGATGTGAGATATTGTAATTCTTTACATCATTTACATTGTTCGGGCTGTTTTCCTCATCTTTGTTGCCATATTCACGAGGTTTCCGCCTTTCTACGCTACGCCATTCTTCAGGATATGTCTATATTCATGAGATGAGGTATTGTAAGTATTTATACTATTTACTATTTATTGTTGAGACTGTTTCCCTCATTTTCGTTGCGATATTAACGAAGTTTCGGCCATTGTACGTTTCTTTCTCATTCAGGTGATTGGAAATTCGAACTGAAACTTTTAATACGTCCACCGGGTTAGATTGTCCTAGTTCTACGCCTGTTCCGAATGTCACAGTATCAGTTATCTCCCTTTAACTTAAATCTCCAAGTTTTTGTTTCCATCTCTTGTAAACAGGTATTTAACATAAAAACTGAAGTCACTGGATTCAAACAACGCTTTTATCAACCCTTTCCAATGCATTTTCATAGTAAAATCCCTTTCCAATACATTTTCATAGTAAAATCCCTTGCAAATGCATTTTTATATTAAAATCCCTTTACAATGCATTTTCATAGTAAAATCCCTTTTCCAATGCATTTTCATGGTAAAATCCTTTCCCAATGCATTTTCATAATAAAATCACTTTCCAATGCATTTTCATAATAAAAATCCCTTTCCAATGCATTTTCATAAAATCGTTTCCAATGCATTTTCATAGTAAAATCCCTTTCCAATGTATTTTCATAATAAAGTCCCTTTCCGATGCATTTTCATTGTAAAATCAGTTTCCAATGCATTTTCATAGTAAAATCCCTTTCCAATGCATTTTCATAGTAAAAATCCCTTTCCAATGCATTTTCATAATAAAATCCCTTTCCAATGCATTTTCATAATAAAATCCCTTCCCAATGTATTTTCATAATAAAATCCCTTTCCGATACATTTTCATAATAAAATCCCTTTCCAATGCATTTTCATAGTAAAATCCCTTTCCAATACATTTTCATAGTAAAATCCCTTGCAAATGCATTTTCATAGTAAAATCCCTTTCCAATGCATTTTCATAGTAAAATCCCTTTCCAATGCATTTTCATAGTAAAATCCCTTTCCAATGCATTTTCATAATAAAATACTTTTCCAATGCATTTTCATAGTAAAACCCCTTCCCAATGTATTTTTATATTAAAATCCCTTTACAATGCATTTTCATAGTAAAATCCCTTTTCCAATGCATTTTCATGGTAAAATCCTTTCCCAATGCATTTTCATAATAAAATCACTTTCCAATGCATTTTCATAATAAAAATCCCTTTCCAATGCATTTTCATAGTAAAATCCCCTTCCAATACATGTACATTATAAAATCACTTTCTAATGTATTTTCATTTTAAAATCACTTTAAATTTAAAAATTACAGCAATATATTTTAATATTAAAAACAAATCCCTCTATAGTTAACATTCTGGCATTAGATTTGTTAATAGACAGAAATACCAAAGCTTACAAGAAAATTAAATTTCTGCATTTAAATACCAATAAGGAGCTGATATTCCGTTAAAGAACGTAAATTAAACCAATCAAATATCCCGCTATAAAAATTATATCAAATTTCCATTCAACCATAATAGCAATTGAAAATAAAGAACACCAATGGGTTTCTATTGAAGACCTATTAAAATAGATCAACAATGAATTTCAACTCTTCCATTCTCGTATTTATGTCGTTTGAAACAAGAATAAAGCTTGGACTGTCTATTGGGTCACAACCTCACTCCAGATATTAAAAGAAATTTTCGAAATTAAATTGGATGTATTTCGCTAACCCTAGCACGAAATATCTCAAATTAGTCCTTGGCTCTCCTGCCTAATTTATGGCGTTCACTTTCGCCTTTATGGATATAATATTTGTTTTTTTACATAAATATGCCTCTTCTCTCTGACTCCAGCTAATGCTTCAATGACAACATAACCTAGGCTTGGTTGGCAGTCAGTCTAGGAGAAAGACCATTCTGAAATCAGAAGATAGTTTTGTTTGTTTAACCGTATATCAACTCCTTTACTGTTTTAAACGACAATTCGCCATGATTTTCTCTCGATATCTGCTCAAAGCGTATCCAAATGTAAACAAATGACGTCAAACATTATGAAATGGACAAAGTCCGACAATTATTTTAAGATAATTTATATATATATATATATATATATATATATATATATATAAGAATAAGGAGAGACAGAGATGGCAGTTTTGAAAATTTATCATCGGACCTGGTTCACTGAAGGCTTGCGTCTTCATAAAATAATTTCACAGTAATTAAATGTCTGCAAAACAAAATGTTATTCGCGTTAAGCGGCTGGTAAATTGGATTTTACTTAAAATGAATAATTATAGAAATTTGATTTTAACAAACTTCAACTCAATCTTTATTTTTTATTTTTATTTATTTGTTTTTAATCATTTCACCCCAAGCAAGGCAATACAGCCACAAGTACGCAAGTGTTTACGGAGTGTTAGATAATATTGGAAACCATATTTTTCGGAAAGAGGAGAAAAGAAGAAGGAGGAGGAGGACAACAGAAGATAACAATTGACATTGCATTTAATATATTTAACTATTTAACTATCTTTTCTATTATAGTTGTGGAAGCACATATTTTGTCCACAATCCGAAGGGACACTGCGAAAAAAAAAAGGAGAAAAAAATCACGTATACGGATTAGGGTTATGGAGATATTTTAATGTTTCTATACTAAAATAAATGAATTTCAACTCCTCCACTGTCCTAATTACGTCATTTGAAACAAGAAAAAAAGCGTGGTCCGTCTATTGGGTCACAACCTCACTGCAGATATAATAAAATAAATTTTCGAATGAAAATTGGACTTATTTCCTCTACCCTTAGTACAAAATATTTAAAAATTAGTCTGACGCATCCTACAGGGAACTACAGAAAGACGGGGGTATAAACAGCCGACAAATGCCCTCTTTGATCTAAAGAACTAAATGGAATCCATTAGAAAATGAAATATACAGAACTTCTTGGATCTATAGACGTTTTCTTGTTCTAAGCCTGGAAATTCTAATGGAACACAAACTCACTCCAGAAATGAATTGAAACACGCATATACTCTCTTCTTCTCCATCCAGTTATGGGTAAATAGCAGGACAGACCGGATTCTATAGCCTGTGTTGGCAACTGGTCTACCGCAGAAAGTAATGGCAACCTACTGCGGGAAAAAATCTGCCTCGTCAGTCATGTATCGAAAGATACATGATCGCCAACGCGTGTATCACACACGGCACATAACCGACTATGAAAATGGGAAACTACTTAACATTAGAATTTGTGCAATCAGATTGCATATATTTGCTAACTTGCCTTACCCAAGGTCTCGGTTCATGACCCGGTAAACGCCTGTATTAAGCAAAAACAAATATTACTACTACTACAACTAGTACTACTACTACTACTACTACTACTAATAATAATAATAATAATAATAAGAAGAAGAAGAAGAAGAAGAAGAAGAAGAAGTAGAAGAAGAAGAAGAAGAAGAAGAAGAAGAAGAAGAAGTAGAAGAAGAAGAAGAAGAAGAAGAAGAAGAAGAAGAAGAAGAATATGGTTGTAGTATTTAAAAATAATAATAACAAGTTCACTCAAAGAGTAATGGATAGTGGCATGGATTGAGGAATCGGAATGCCGAGTTCGAATTCCAGTCGAATCTATTACATTCACTTACGTGCTAATACACTTGGGGAAGGTATGAATCCTCTTCTTCTACCCCCCCCCAGCTATGAGCAAATAGCCGGATAGACCTGGTTCTATAACCTTGGATGCCAACTGGTCTACCGCAAGAAAGTAATGGCAACCTACTGCGGAAAAAATCTGCCTGGTCAGTCATGTATTGAAAGATACATGATCGCCTCAGCGTGTATCACGCATGGGACATAACTGACTGACTGATATACGATCCATTGCTGAAGATGTCGGAAAAATGTTCAGAAGATGCTACGTCTCACACCCCGGATCAAAATCGCGCCGTCACTATAAAAATTGACATTTTTTTTTTTTTAGGCAGATGCAGATGGTTTTCTTGTACCGCTCTAGAGAGTACCTGACTCCTACTATGGTACAATTTTATAGGATCAAGATCAGACGAAAAATAGAGCCCCGCAGCTTCATCTGGACTGGAGCTGCTTAGTTCTCACTTATCAGCCTTGACTGAGTTCAAACGCGTTCACCCGGCCTTGGCGGTGCCGAACTTACGCGAGAAATCGTCGTCACAATTTCTGGAATCTGGCGCGTATGTTATTCCCCTTGAAAATAACCTTGTACGAAACTAAATTAAGCACAGTAAATATAGCTGGATTGTTAGATACATGTTTTAACTTGAAGTGATTCTAATCTAAATAGATGTGAAATGGGGCGAAGAAGATTGTGTGACGCCAATATGCTGTGTAAAAGGAGATCTAGCATAGAAAATCGATATTCCAAATCCTGGCTTTTAATTGGAATCGAACATATACTTTTTTTAGATACGAAGCAGGTCAAAGACGATCAATGAAATAACAGCTCATGTAATGTTTTCGTTTTTTTATCGATCAATATTTATGACTTACATCTGCCTTATCTACGCCTACCTTAATTGTACACTGTTGATAAAAATGTCCTATTTGTTTAGAGCATTATATATATATATATATATATATATGTGTGTATTTTTAATGCAATATTTCCACTATTTACATTATTCGGACTATTGTCCTCATCATTGTTGCCTTATTTATCACAACGTTTCGGTCGTTGTACGCTCCGGCCTTCTTCATGTGGTTGGAATGTCGAACTGAACCCTTTATTTCGCTCGCTGGGGTAGACTCTTCTCCTTCCACGTGCTATGTTTAAAGGATGCCAGTTATCAGTTATCTCCTGTTAATTCTCCTCTCAAAGTTCTCCACTGCCTTAACCAGGTATTGAAATCACAACTCTTTGGGTCCTGTCACATGCTTGTGAAAAGTTCTGGAAATTCTTTTGTGTTCTTAGATTTCTCTTTTTTTGGAATTCACTCTCCGCAATATGTTAAGAGCTACCACCAGTAATGGTACCCTCAAATTAGCAATCAAATCCTGTTTAGACTTTGTCCACGCGACCGATAACTTAACTGGTGGTAACCTGGTCGACAGGTTGTTTGTTACATTTTTTAATAATTAAGGATTTTTTTTCTAAAATAACTACTGGGGACTACCATTACATCTGCTCCAGTATACAATTTGAAATTAATTACATAACTCAATAGATTTGTTGTAAATTTAACTTCAGCTTACCATGCTTCTCCGTGAGCGTGTTAATTCTATCGTTAATAGTAACAGACACAATGGATTTATTTGTACCTTTTTATGGTGTACTGCATCTTGAGGCTTCTTTTTATATTTCTTTGGTGTTACTCTGCTAACATTTGCTTCTGTTGCATTTGTGCGTAAAGAAATATTTTGAGTTTGTTGCTTTGGACTTGCCTATGTCTATACATTTGTATAAGGTAAGCCTTTTATCCTTTCAAAACCTTTTGCTCTGACTGTATCATCTTTAAACCCTACAATTATTTGGTCTCGAATGAGCATTTCTCCCAAATTGCAGCCTTTTGCTGACAGTCGGAGAGCAGTGACATATGCTATCATACTCTCTGAAGCTTTTTGCTTTCGAGTATGAAATTTGTAAGCTTTGTCCGCCTCATGGGTTTCCCAGTAGTTGCTGTATTTAAAAAAATTATCGATTTTTTTATAACTATTTCCAAATTTTCTTTTTCCTCTTCATTATCGAATTTAAATCCCTCGTAAATATCGTATGCGTCTTCTCCGATTATTGAAAAAAAGACAGGTTTGGTATGCACTGTCAGGTTCTTTGTTGATTCGACTAGCTTTTGAATAATTTCGAATAAACCTTTTCCGGTTAGTTGCCAAATTCCCTGATAAAGCATTTTTGGGTGCAGGGTTGGACATTTGCCGTAAATTGCCTTTAATTATCGTCACCTTGTTCAGAACTGTATGCAATGAACAAGTCATTAATTGGACTAAACATTTTTTTTTAAAAAGAACACAAATTTGTTTTTCTTTTGTTTTACTTTATAAATTGTTGCTCAATCGCAAAGATTTTTTTACAAAAATTGACTTACAATTTCTTGTTTTTTTTTTACTTCGTCCACTTGTATATATGTTGTGGGGCTCTCCCCTTTTACACAAGATGGACTCGTCCAAAGTATACTTATGGAGACAGCATTGAGATACGTTGAGACAGGGTGAGAGATACGTGAAGATACGCTGAGATAAGGTTGAGATAGGTAAAGTCCACAGAGAGATAGTTACGGCTTCACTTACAGAGACTTGTACATATACTTTCTACTAACCCGTATTCCTGGACTACTAATCTTCATTTCAAGTTTGTATTCTTACGTTCAGTACACTTATTTTCCTATTTCAATTACTGGCGTTATTTATTTATTTGTGCAGGATTCCATTCCTGGAATCCACAACAATATTCCACTGCGGTTTTTCCATTGTAACGTTATTTTTTTGTCTCTTTCGGACACGATGTGGCATATGTTCTTCTTGACGGCATGTGGCATAATTTAAGGGCATTAAATTACAGGACGGGGAAAGATGAGATGGACGTCCAGACTCGTTAACACGTAGCACTTAAAATTGTTTCCCTCCTTATTGAAGCTCCGTTTTTATAGCGAAGGCATATACCATTTCTTGTCAAGGGAGATAACCGTGGATTACTCCACAGTTATCACGATTTTTCGGCCCTCCTAAGATATTGATCTGGATAGCCTACAGGTAATTCTGCACTGAACCCATTTGTTTAATCTACGGGTGTAAACTGTTCTCGCTCCACTGCCTATGTTAAGGGATATCATCTAGTTCTTATTCATAGTTCTATGATGACGTTTCGGAGAGGCGAGTTCGAATTCCAGTCGAATCTATTACATTCATTTACGTGCTAAAACCATTGGAAAAGGTATGAATCCTTTTCTACTCCCATCGGATATAGGTACATAGCAGGACAGACCAGGTTCTATAGCCTTGGATATCAACTGGTCTACCGCAGAGTAAATGGCAACCTACTGTGGGGAAAAATCTGCCTGGTCAGTCATGTATCGAAAGATACATGATCGCCTAAGCGTGTATTACGCGTGGCACATAACTGACTGTCTAACGTGCTAATACCCTTGAAAAAGGTATGGATCTTCTTCTCCCCACCCCCCAGCTATGCGTTAATACCAGGACAGACCAGGTTCTATAGCCTTGGATGGCAACTGGTCTACCATAGAAAGAAATGGCAACCTACTGCTGGAAAAATCTGCCTCCTCGTCAGTCATGTGTCGAAAGATATATGATCGCCTAAGCTTGTATCACGCATAACTGAGCTGGTGATCCCGTTTACACAAGCTTGTTAGGTAACTTATTTGCTGCTTTGTTCTGTCTCCATTTTCTTCAGTATGCCTTTTGAGTGTCAAATTCTCCAAACGCTTTTTCCTCATTATTTCATCTGTCTCTTTACGATTCTAAGTTTAAATGTGACACTATTGTGACACTGGTAGTATGAAATTAGTATTAAAAGGGTTCACGTAAAAACCCGTATGTGAATTGGATAATTGAAATGTTTAAAAAATCGGTTAAAAATCGTTAAGGTGAAAACATGAACTGAAATATGGAGCAAGGAAAAACGGTAAATCTAGTTTTCATGTTGTACTGATGGGCAAATAGAATGCTTGTGAATCCTCCAAGCCGGAATGTAAGTAGTCTAAAATATGTCTTAAGAAATGAAGATTGTGAAAATTCTTTGACATCAGAAAAATAGTAATATTTTTTGAAAACAAAAGTTTGTTATCGGAAAAAAATATTGTTGTCGTAGAATGTGTTGCTTTGGAAAGCTGACCTCTTTGTTTGAGGAACGGTGTCTTTTCTCCAAGATTGGAAAAATAATTAATTTACATGAATATTGACGAGTTCTGAGGTACGGTAGTATTCGGGTGAAACGCACATAAACAGAGCGCTTTGTTGAAGTCAGCAGTTAGAGTCAAGAGTCGATAAGAGCCGCAGCCAAGACAGCAGCGGACGAAGGAAATGCTGAACCCCACGTGACCTGCTGCCGACGGAATTCCCGACCAACCAAATGTTGATGTTTTTTTTTAACCCGCTCCAAGTTTTCGATGAAAGAGATAAAATGTCACGATTGAGATTTTAACGAGTAGTGTTTATTTTGTTGTATCAATGACTGTATGAACCAAGTGAAAATTAACCCTGCGACCTTCTTCGTTATTCTCTTATGTTATTTTAATTTTCGCCAGCGGAAGCGTTCTTTGACCTTTTGTTGCAGGGTTCCACCACAGCTCGATTCAGCGCTCAAATACAGACGAAATTTGATCTTCACTGCTCTGTGATCAAGAAACACAACGTGGGACAGAAACAGATGAAGGAACGAAGCGGAAAGCAGATAACCATCAGTTCACTGGCGACAATACTGATTAGCGTGGAACAACCCAGGATCGAGCCTTTTTGTTTCTATTTTCCTTAAATATTCCTAGTTTCTCGCATGATATTGTCAGTATTCTTCTGTAGAATCCATTTCTCTCTGGCCTGAAGTGTCAGCTTCATCTGTGAGGAAATTGTTCAGCATTCACTGCCATATTGTAGAATTGATATTGCATAACATTTTTACTCTGTTTATTTTTTTTTTATATTTCTCATTAATTTTTTTCTTAGTTTTGGGAAGGCATCTTCTCCTTTTTCCAATGCAACTTCGCATTTCGATATCACATTTTCCGTTCTTCCCAGAAAGTTAAGTTTCCGCCCATCCTTGATTGTTGCCTCTCCAATCTTTGTATTTTCGGCCGTCCCTCTTGCCAACAAACATACATTCTGTCTTATGATTACAGGATCAAATACGATATCCAAATAAAGCGATGAGATTACACTGATCAGCTTTCTAAATAGGGGATGTTTTTACTATAAAAACTAGCATTCGAAATCTTGGTTTTCACCTGAGTCCGAACACTATTGACCAGCACGGATTAAACAGCGTAAAACGAACCAATGGTGGTTTTATGGTTTTGTTGTTTTTAATATACAGTGCTGTTCGATTAAAGTGGCTCACCTGATATTTTTTACTAATTTTTAATCTTACTAATATATAGACCCATTCTCGACCAACTAGTAAAAAAGTTTACTCACCCTAAGGTATTCTATTGATAATTATAATTTTGGATATAAATGAGATTTAAGGAAAAACTCTGTGCAAGAAAAAGTGACTCACTTATTTCCTGCAACTAGTAATCAATACAAACATAACCGAACAGCTTTAAATAAAGAATAATAGGGGTATAATTTATTTATAATAGGTAATATAGTTCGAAATATTTAATAATCTATAGGTCCTCCTTTATTTTGAATAACCTTTTCAACCCTTTTTGGCATTAACTTGATCAGGTTCTGGCAAATCTCATCTCCAAGCATTGAATTCCATTCGGATATGAAATTCACAATCACATCCTCTTTGTTGCTCAACTGTTTTCTCGAGAGCCTGTACTGCTCCATAAGTTTTCTCGAGAGCCTTATGCTCCATAAGTTTTATATGGGGTTGAGGTAAGGAGATTGTGGCGGCCATGTCATAACACTCACCTGCTTCTCATCAAAGTATTCCTTCATCAGTTTTGATTTGTGACAGGGAGCATTATCCTGCATAAAAATAAGCTTGGTGGGGTCGGTTTGCACCCTTTCAGCAGAAGGGAGCAGACAAGACTCTAAAATTCTCTTGTACTGCTCGCTCCTGAGGGTCTTTTCAATAGGTTTTAAGAAACCAGTTCTATGAAAAGAAAAGCATCCCCAAAACATTATACTGAACGGATGCTTGATAGTACTTACTGCTAAATTCAAAGAGCTTTCAAAGCTTCTTCTTCGGATTTTAGAGTGCTTATCCTTTGAATTTAACTCAACTTTCGTTTCATCGGGGAAGAAAACATTTAGTAAAAAAAAAAAATCAGGTGAGTCACTTTTATCGAAAAGCAATGTATATTCAACATGTCATAGGATATTTTATTCTTATGCATGATGTGAATATTTTGAAAGGAAAAAAGAAAATATTAACATTTGATTCGTACAAAGTCAGATTTCCTATAAGATTCTACGTCCCTGTAAATTGAATATTGCTTCATTGTTAAGTCTGACTGCATCAGATAAAAGAGGTATAGATAAACACCAAAGACGTGAAGCAGTGATTACCGAGACAATCCCACTGACTTTAACGACTGTCAGGATTTCATTCTTCATTTACCTATCCTGCAGATTCTAATCTGTGCCATACAATGCTGGGCTTTGTAGGAAGGCGTCCTTCACATTAACTTATCGTTCGTGTGCCAGCGTGACCAAGATCAGTAGAAGTTTGAACAAGACAGAAAAGGCTTTGCTAATAAATGATATATATATATATATACTATTTACATTATTCGGACTATTGTCCTCAGCTTTGTCGACATATTTATTACAACGTTCCGGCCGCTGTACGCTTCGTCCTTCTTCAGAGAGTTGAAATGTCGAACTGAACCCTTTATTTCGCTCACTGGGGTAGACTTTTCTAGTTCCACGTGCCATATTTAATGGATATCAGTTATCTCCTGTTAATGCCCCTCTCCAAGTTCTCCACTGCCTTAACCGGGTATTGAACTCACACTCTTTGGGTTTTGTAACTTGATCTAACCACACATGGCACAGAGGACAATAAATTCGCTTGAAGAGGAAA
>OZ038513.1:60914740-60989740 GCA_964036315.1 Acanthosepion esculentum | reverse complement strand
GTTCTACTGTAACAGTGCATAATATATATATATATATATATATATATATATATATATATAGATAGATAGATAGATAGATAGATAGATAGATAGATAGATATATGAAAAGTGATCTAGATAGATAGATAGATAGATAGATGAAAATTGATCTAGATAGAAAAATAGATATAAATATTGAAATAGATAGATAGATAGATAGATAGAAATGAATATTGAGGCAGATAGATAGAAATGAATATTGAGATAGATAGATAGATAGATAGATAGATAGATAGATAGATAGATAGATAGATAGATAGATATGAATATTGAGGCAGATATATAAATAGATATGAATATTGAGGCAGATAGCTAGATAGATAGATATGAATATTGATTATAAATATATAGATCGATAGATAGATAGATATGAATATTGATTATATATATATATATATATATACATATAGATAGATAGATAGATAGATAGATAGATAGATAGATAGATAGATAGATAGATAGATAGATAGATATGAATATTGAAGCAGATAGATAGATAGATAGATAGATAGATAGATAGATAGTAGTGGATATCGATTTGTGACTGAATAAGACTAACCCTAAGACTCATAATACCCGAGCTAAAATTTCAAGGATGATTTCCGTATTGTTGAAGTAACGTTCCAAAGAATCCAAGACGATTCATGTGCAGGAATTCTTTATTGACAGGATATAACATTCCCCCAGCGCTTAGCCTACTTTTACGCACAATTACTGATAGCACCAGTGATACAACAAAGGGTGAAACAATCAGATACCCAATGAGCTAGAAGGAATTCCTAAAAAGAACCAGAGGTCCTTTGCTAAAAAGGACTAGTGGTTCCTCACACAGAACGGTTTAACTCTGCGTCTTGACACTCATCCAGGAATTTCTACTTCATCTTCAATATAAATATACACGTCTGTGTTGGACATTGGCTCCTATAAGGAGCTTATACCCCTCTTTTTCGTCCTGTGGGTGGCCACAACACTCTCTTCACCAGCAGAGGATCTTGTGAAGACGGTTTAAGCGCCGACGGGTTGTACTTGTTTTGTATTTTACATGTAACATGCATACGTACATGTGCAAAAGTCCTGATTATAATGCGCTAATCGACCATGGGGTTGTTGATTTGACATTATAAAAGGCAAACAACTGACCCTTTGGCTCGGCTTGAACCTCGTATAAAATCGGCAGAGGCATTAGATATAGGCTTTCGAGATTTGAAAGACCTCTTCACGGGTTTCTACATTCTTCACATTTTCAGCCATTTCTTACCGAAAACGAATATTTATATCAAATTAAATTCTGTTCATATCAAATATGTTTTTAACGTCTCCCTGTCGTGTCCTGGCTATGGATATAATTTAAAATACCATTACTGGTATTTAGTACTCTTCAGACTCAGTGGCTACCCAAAATTTCTTACCCTTGTTCTAAACGAAGATTACTTCAGTAAATACCTATTAATTTGTTGTTTCTGGCTTAATTGCAGATATGCTTCGCTTGTTAAGATCATTTAAGATATAATATGTCTATTTTCAAAAACATTGATTGCATAATACGCCAATTTAATCAATGATGTTTCCTTCTTCGATTCAATCGATAGGAAATCGTTTCCAACAATTTGTCTCAAAGTAATTGCATTTGTAATTGTTTAAAGAAAGGAAGCAAGACAAAAGAAGATTTCCAAAAAAATATTATCGAAATTTATTATCGCCAGAATTCTATTGTCTGATCGAAGAAACCATCTTGGTTAAAAAAAAAAAGAAAAAAAAAGAAAAAAAAAAAAGAAAAAAAAAGAAAAACGAAAAGAAAAAAGAAAAAAAAAGAAAGAAAGAAAAAAAAGAAAAAAGAAAAGAAAAAAGAAAAAAGAAAAGAAAAAAAGAAAAAAAGAAAAAAGAAAAAGAAAAGATAAAAGAAAAGAAAAAAGAAAGAAAAAAGAAAAGAAAAAAAGAAAAAAGAAACGAAAAAAGAAAGAAAAAAGAAAAGAAAAAAGAAAAGAAAAAAAGAAAATAGAAAAGAAAAAAGAAAGAAAAAAAAGAAAAGAACAGAAAAAAGAAAAGAAAGCTTACATCGATCAGTACTACGTTTATGTACTAAGTAAATTCGTAATAATTTGAAACAATAGTCGACACCATTCTTTTCAAAAAGTGGATCTACATGCATTTATATTTAAAAATCAATTTCATTATATAATTAACTTTTGAATATAATCAATTCACTCAAAGTAATTTCTATAATGAATTTGCGAGATCTGTTCAGAAAGCAATCAGCCATTTTGAATAACTGGAGAATCAGTAACGCGCGTTTGTTGTAATTGGGCGGCCAATCAAGGAGTTTCTTACTGAGCATGCGCAAACAGACACAAACCTCTGAGATTAAGCAGTCACCAGTGAGGCGCCTTTCTTTCGATTTTTTTTTGTATTCGGTTTTCTATTGTACTTACAGAAAAGTTCGCTAGAAACAAAGAAAAGATCTCTGAATTACTGTGTACTATTTAATCTCTCGCATGACAGCGACTGTTAGATAATTTCCTCACCAACAAAGAGATGGAAATGACAGTGATGTGGTTCTGACACGCGATACTGAGAATACCATTGACGGAACAAGTAAGCAAGGAGAAAGTTTTAATGTGTTAGTAACTGCAAATAAACTAACACGAACGATGAGGAAGAGACGGTTGAAGTTTATAAAATCTTTCTACTAAAACGATTACAAGGAAAGATTTGGAATGCTATAACCCAACGATCACTCCTACTGTAGGTTGAATTTTTTAAATCTTTCTCCTAAAACACATTTTTCAGGAAAATGACTTTCTCAAGTCCAGTAGCTGTTATCGCTTTTTGAGAGTCTTCACAGACGTTTCCTTCCTAACTTTTTGTTTGAAGTGATGTGGAATGTCACTGTTTTATTTTCGCTGGTTCCCAGACTTCATGAATTCAAGCGTCCTACTAGGCTGGAATCTCGCTGTCACCCTTTCACTGTTGAAACTGTTAAATGTAGCCGTCTCTTCTACCCCAATAGCTTCATGTCTCGCACCTCTCCCCTGTGGGACTCCATCCCCTCTTCCTGTTTCCTTGATAGCTATAATCTCCAACTATTCAAATGTAATTTCAATCGACGTCTCCAGATGCCTTGATCTATCCCCTATCCTTCTCTTCATCCTTTCCTCTATCACTCCTCTTTGCTCTCACTCCAACCCTCTGTAACCCCTTGCGTGGTAGTGGCTTCCCGCCTTGCTTGGAGTCAAAGGCTTAAAAGAAATTATGTCATTTCTTTCTCTGCAAGTTTCCCTTTTTATTTTTATGGCTGGTTCTCTTATTTCTTACAGTTCTTTGTGATTGTGTAGCGCCAGTTCACGAGGAGGGTACTCGATAAAACTTACTGGACTCGAAGCCACCAGCAATCATCAATATGAGACAACGATGTATAAATCTGACACTTTAGATATTTTGGCGCCATGCATGCCATCTCTGTGAAGGTATACATGACTCGAGTGTTCATGTAAGTCGAGGCTATAAAGATGTGGGTCTACAGAAGTATGCTAAGGATATGCACCGAGCGTTTGAGAAACAATGAGATCTTAAAGAGGTTGCAAACAAGGAGGAGGCTTAAACTTAATATCAGGAAGAGGCAGCTGAAGTTTCTGGGATACATAATGAGGAAGGAGGGCCTGGAGAATTTGATACTCATGGGTCAAATAGAGGGAAAGAGAGACAAGAGAAAACAACAGGTGACATATCTGGCGGGCTTAAACAAGTGGATGACAGAATGTGGTCTGGGGAGAGGAAGCAGAGGGAAGGAACCTGTTGAGAGCTGCAAGGGATAGAGGGAGGTGGAGAGCCATGATCGCCTATGTCCTGAAAGGCCATGGCACATAAAAAGAATAGATATTCCAGATTCCGTATCTTGCTGATAACCATACTTTCTGTCTCCTTACAATTGAGGCTTAGCCCTTTCTTCTCGGGTCAAATAGAGGGAAAGAGAGACCAGGGAAAACAACACGTGACATACCTGGCGGACTTAAGCAAGTGGATGACAGAACGTGGTCTGGGCGGAAGGAAGCAGAGAGAAGGAACTTATTGACAGCTGCAAGGAATAGAGAGAGGTGGAGAGCCATGAACGCCTACGTCCTAAAAAACATAAAAAGAAAGAAAGAATTTTCGTATTGTAGCAATTTCCTTATCTTCTTTGATATGTTTTAATATCTACTAATTCCATTAAATCTCAATGATCGATTTAAGGTAGGTACTATCATTGCTTTCATTTCTATTCCAGATCATGGTTTCTGTTTTGGTAAATGTTTATCTTGAATCATATTTTCTTGAAATACTTAGTCGATGATGTTCATCTGTTGAGAATATTTTACTGACAGTAGAGAAAGTAATCCGAAAGCGATGAGGCATTCAGACAGATGTCTTTCAGAATATCAACAAGGCATTAATTCATGGGAAACTATTATTAAAAACAAAGAAAAGGTTACTGAACTGATATGTAATACCAATCGTCATATATAGAAGTGAATGCTAGAAACTTTCGTCACAAATGAAGTAGAGACTGGGTCGAGAGTGATGTGGTTCTGTCAGCACGTGTTACGAATACCATAGACTGAATATAGGAGGATTTTTTTTATCACGTTAGCCGTAGTGTCGTAAGGTCACCATGTGTACTGCAGCAGAAGTGATATTTCTTGGGCAGGATAGCCTGACTGAGCCTAACCCTCTCCAGGCTAGGTTTGAATTCAGTATGTCCTTCTCTTAGACCGGTTGACACTAAAGGTTATAGAACCCTTTCTGTCCTACTAATTACCCATAGATGGGGATGAAAGAGGATACATACCGTTCCCGAGTGTATTAGCACGTAAGTGAATTTAATGGATCCGACTGGATTTCGAACTCGGCTCCCCGATTCCTCAATCCGAGCCGCTATGCATCACTCCAAAGTCAGTTATGTGCCATCCGTGATACACACTTAGGCGATCGTGTAGCTTTCGATACATTCCTGACGAGGCAGATTTTTTTCCCGCACTAGGTTGCCATTTCATTTTGCGATAGACCTGTTGCCATCCAAGGTTATAGAACCCGGTCTGTCCTGCTATTTACCCATAGCTGGGGGAGAAGAAAAGGATTCATAACTTTCCCAAGTATATTAGCATGTAAGTGAATGTAATAGGTTCGAGTGGAATTTCGAACCCGGCTCTCTGATTCATCAATCCGAATCGCTATCCATTACGCCACCAAATAATAATATACTAATGATACAAAGAATTATGACGTTTTTAAAGATAATTTGGAAGAAGAATCTTATACAAACAATAAAAAAGAAGTAGTCATAACGAAAGATGTCTTCCATAAACTAAGCAATATATTAAGAAACAAGGTAATGTTGTTAGAAACTAAGCAGATAGTCTTGAAAGGTTATGTGATATCAATCCTCTTCTTATATAACAGCGAATGCTGGACAATCTCCTTACAAATAAAGTAAATGTTTGAAGCGACAGTGACGTGGTTCTAACAGTGAATTCTAAGAATACCATGCATGGAACTGGTAAAGAACAAGGAAGTTATTAGAGAAAATAGAAACTACAAAGAAATTCATTGCAGTCAGAAAGAGACAATTGAAATACCTAGAACACATAATGAGAAAAGACGTCTTAGCGAATTTAACACACACAAGAAAAAGTGAAGAAACAGCAATTAACCTACTTAACGAGTTTGTGCAAATAGATTGTAAAATAGAACAGAGAGTGATGTTGAAAGGTAAAAAAATTATTTCGAGCAACAGAAGATAGGAAGTTGTGGAGAGTTATGATCGCCCACATCCTGGGAGGAGTCGGTATATGCAAGAAGAAGTATGCTTGAATTTTGGATATTCCCCACAGAAATTATTCAAATATTTATGATGGATTTTAAGAATTAGTCAGCGTGTGAACGGTGGGTGTAAACTTAGTATCAAAATTTCTAATTTCATTGGAAATTCGCTAAAAGCATTTCAAATTGAAGAGGTCTTAAAAAGATTTAAATGCGTGAGGAGGGTAATCAAAGAAAATCGGTAATTGATATTGTGGGAATTAGTGAGATAATAACCGCCAAGTACCGCATTCAGTTTATTATTATTATTATTATTATTATTATTATTATTATTATTATTATTATTATTATTATTATTATTATTATTTCCTTTGATATCTGGCGTTTACACATTTCTTTCCGGGTCCCGCCCAGGGACCTAAGGTTAGAAATGGCATCATTACACTTTCCATTGTAAAAAAAAACAAAATTACACAGATAAAGAGCCCTTCGTAATAGTGTGGGCTGTACTTGTCAGAATAATTTTTGTATCTCTTTGAGGCATGGACTTCCAGGAATCCCTTCAATTAGTCTACTGGAATCTTTTCCAACCAATCCTAAGGTTACAACTACAACAGGGATTGTTGATGTTCCCATGTGCCACATTTTTGAGATTTCTATTCCAACGTCCTTGTATTTTGACAGCTTTTCGAATATCTTCAAAGATACATTGCAGTCTACAGGGACTGCCATATCAATAACGAAGTATTTTTTTGTTTGTAGTCTTTAATAACAATGTCTGGGCGGTTGGCTTTGATTGTTGTCAGTGTGTATTGTGTAGTCCCATAGAATTGTAACAGGTCCTATCTCCGTAACCGGGTCTGGGTGGTGTTCGTACCAGTTTCTTTCAGTTTCCTTCCCATAGAAGTTACAAATTTTCCAGTGCAGATATTGGCCCATTCTGTCATGCCGGTTTTTATATTCAGTGGGTGCCAATAACGTGCAACCTGATACAAAATGATCAATGGTTTCTGGATATTTATCACAGAATCTGCATTTTGGGCTAACAGAGTATTTTAGTATATGTGCTTGATAATTCCTAGTTAACAAGCATCGGTCCTGTGCAGCAAGGATAAAACCTTCAGTTTCAGCTTTCAGCCCTGCACTACGTAGCCACTGATGGGTACGGTTTTTATCTACATCAGCTTCCTTGGTACGGGCAGAGTAATGGCCATGAAGCGGTTTATCTTGCCATTGTTTCTGTATCTGGTCGGTTGCATCTGTATTTTCTTCTTATTATTATTATTTATTTCCTTTGATATCTGGCGTTTACACATTTCTTTCCGGGTCCCGCATCATGACACTTTCCACTGCAAAAAATAAAAAAATAAAAAATAAAAAATAAAAATAATTACATAGATAAAGCCCCTCGTAAAGTGTGGGCTGTACTTGTCAGAACAATTTTTTGTATCTTTTTGAGGCTTGGACTTCCAGGGATCCCTTCAATCAGCCTACTGGAATCTTTTCCAACCAGTCCAAGGGCTCCAACTACAACAGGAATTGTTGATGTTCCCATGTGCCACATTTTTTAGATTTCTATTTCAAGGTCCTTGTATTTGTTTCTTTATTTGGTCGGTCGCATTTGTCTTTGCATTCTTTTTTAAGTATTTTGCAGCTTCAGCCGGTGTACAGTGATGTATTTGAATTTCTGTGCACATTTGAAACTCCATTTTGAATTTGTCGCTTCCTTTACTACAGAGTAAAGACACTTACTACTTTCATGTTCCTTGACACATACCATCATCCAGTCTTCTGTATTTTCCAAGTATCTTTGGAGGTCAATTGTTGTACTTTTGTAGGATAGTTCTAGTTGAACTAGTCCTCTGCCTGCTTCGGATCAGATTATTATTATTATTATTATTATTATTGTTTATTTCACCCCAAGTAAGATAATAAAGGCACTAAGATGTAAAAAGGTATAGAAAAAGAAAAAAAAGAAAAGAAAATGCTGTTAAGGCGAGAAAACAATAAAGGAACAAGAATTAAAAGGACGAAAGACAACGATGGACAATACATTTAAATTTTTACATTTTCATAGTAAAATACCTTTCCAATGCATTTTCATAATAAAATCCCTTTCCAATGCACTTTCATAGTAAAATCTCTTTCCAATGCATTTTTATAATAAAAACCATTTGCAATGCATTTACATAGTTAAATCCATTTCAAAAGCATTTTCATTGTAAAATCACTTTCCAATGCATTTTCATAGTAAAATCCTTTTCCAATGCATTTTCATGGTAAAATCCTTTTCCGATGCATTTTCATAGTAAAATCCCTTTCCAATTCATTTTCATAATTACATCCCTTTCCCATGCATTTTCATAGTAAAATCCCTTTCCAATGCATTTTCATAATAAAATCCATTTCCAAAGCATTTTCATAGTAAAATCCCTCTCCGATGCATTTACATAATAAAATCCCTTTCCAATACATTTTTATAGTAGAATCACTTTCCAATGCATTTTCATAGTAAAATCCCTTTCCAATGCATTTTCAAAATAAAATCCATTTCCAAAGCATTTTCATAAAATCCCTTTCCAATGCATTTTCATAATAAAATCCCTTTCCAATGCATTTTCATATTAAAATCCCTCCCCAATGCATTTTCATAATAAAATCCCTTCCAATGCATTTTCATAGTAAAATCCCTTTCCTATGCATTTTCATAATAAAATCCCTCTCCAATGCATTTTCATAATAAAATCCCTTCCAATGCATTTTCATAGTAAAATCACTTTCTAATGCATTTTCATGGAAAAATCCCTTTCCAATGAATTTTCATAATAAAATCCTTTCCAATGCATTTTCATAGTAAAATCCCTTTCCAATACATTTTCATAATAAAATCCCTTTCCAATGCATTTTCATAGTAAAATCCCTTTCCAATACATTTTCATAATAAAATCCCTTTCCAATGCATTTTCATAGAAAAATCCCTTTCCAACGCATTTTCATAGTAAAATCCATTTCCAATGCATTTTCATAGTAAAATGCTTTTCCAATGCATTTTCATAGCTAAATCCCTTTCCAATGCATTTTCATAATAAAATCCCTTTCCAATGCATTTTCACAGTAGAATCACTTTCCAATGCATTTTCATAGTATAATCCCATTCCAATGCATTTTCATAGTAAAATCCCTCTCCAATGCATTTTCATGATAAAATCACTTTCCTATGCATTTTCATAGTAAAATCCCTTTAAAATGCATTTTCATAGTAAAATCCCTTTCCAATGCATTTCCCTAGTAAAATCCCTTTCCAATGCATTTTCATAATAAAATCACTTTCCAATGCATTTTCATAGTAAAATCACTTTCCAACGCATTTTCATAGTAAAATCCCTTTCTAATGCATTTTCATAATAAAATCCCTTTTAAATGCATTTTCATAATAAATTCCCTTTGTAATGCATTTTTATAGTAAAATCCCTCTCCAATGCATTTTCATAGTAAAATCCTTTTCCAATGCATTTTCATAATAAAATCCCTTTCCCATGCATTTTCATAGTAAAATCCCTTTCAATGCATTTTCATAATAAAATCCGTTTCCAATGCATTTTCATAAAATTCCTTTCTAATGCATTTTCATAATAAAATCCCTTTCCAATGCATTTTCATATTAAAATCCCTCCCCAATGCATTTTCATAATAAAATCACTTCCAATGCATTTTCATAGTAAAATCCCTTTCCAATGCATTTTCATAATAAAATCCCTTTCCCATGCATTTTCATAGTAAAATCCCTTTCCAATGCATTTCCATAATAAAATCCATTTCCAAAGCATTTTCATAGTAAAATCCCTCTCCGATGCATTGACATAATAAAATCCCTTTCCAATACATTTTTATAGTAGAATCACTTTCCAATGCATTTTCATAGTAAATCCCTTTCCAATGCATTTTCAAAATAAAATCCATTTCCAAAGCATTTTCATAAAATCCCTTTCCAATGCATTTTCATAATAAAATCCCTTTCCAATGCATTTTCATATTAAAATCCCTCCCCAATGCATTTTCATAATAAAATCCCTTCCAATGCATTTTCATAGTAAAATCCCTTTCCAATGCATTTTCATAATAAAATCCCTCTCCAATGCATTTTCATAATAAAATCCCTTCCAATGCATTTTCATAGTAAAATCACTTTCTAATGCATTTTCATGGAAAAATCCCTTTCCAATGAATTTTCATAATAAAATCCTTTCCAATGCATTTTCATAGTAAAATCCCTTTCCAATACATTTTCATAATAAAATCCCTTTCCAATGCATTTTCATAGTAAAATCCCTTTCCAATACATTTTCATAATAAAATCCCTTTCCAATGCATTTTCATAGAAAAATCCCTTTCCAACGCATTTTCATAGTAAAATCCATTTCCAATGCATTTTCATAATAAAATCCCTTTCTAATGCATTTTCATAATAAAATCCCTTTTAAATGCATTTTCATAATAAATTCCCTTTCTAATGCATTTTCATAGTAAAATCCCTTTCCATTGCATTTTCATAGTAAAATCACTTTCCAATGCATTTTCATAGCAAAATCCCTTTCCAACGCATTTTCATAGCAAAATCCCTTTCCAATGCATTTTCATAGCAAAATCCCTTTCCAATGCATTTTCATAGCAAAATCCCTTTCTAATGCATTTTCATAATAAAATCACTTTTAAATGCATTTTCATAATAAATTCCCATTCTAATGCATTTTTATAGTAAAATCCCTCTCCAATGCATTTTCATAGCAAAATCCTTTTCCAATGCATTTTCATAATAAAATCCCATTCCCATGCATTTTCATAGCAAAATCCCTTTCCAATGCATTTTCATAATAAAATTCGTTTCCAATGCATTTTCATAAAATTCCTTTCTAATGCATTTTCATAATAAAATCCCTTTTAAATGCATTTTCATAATAAATTCCCTTTCTAATGCATTTTTACAGTAAAATCACTCTCCAATGCATTTTCATAGTAAAATCCCAATCCAATGCATTTTCATAATAAAATCCCTCTCCAATGCATTTTCATAGTAAAATCCTTTTCCAATGCTTTTTCATAATAAAATCCCTTTCCCATGCATTTTCATAGTAAAATCCCTTTCCAATGCATTTTCATAATAAAATCCCTTTCCAATGCATTTTCATAATAAAATCCCTTTCCAATCCATTTTCATAATAAAATCCCTTTCTAATGCATTTTCATAATAAAATCCCTTTTAAATGCATTTTCATAATAAATTCCCTTTCTAATGCATTTTTACAGTAAAATCCCTTTCCAATGCATTTTCATAGTAAAATCCTTTTCCAATGCATTTTCATAATAAAATCCCTTTCCAATACATTTTCATAATAAAATCCCTTTCCTATGCATTTTCATAGTAAAATCCCTTTCCAATTCATTTTCATAATAAAATCCCTTTCCAATGCATTTTCATAATAAAATCCCAATCCAATGCATTTTCATAATAAAATCCCTTTCCAATGCATTTTCATAATAAAATCCCTTTCCCATACATTTTCATAATAAAATCACTTTTAAATGCATTTTCATAATAAATTCCCTTTCTAATGCATTTTTATAGTAAAATCCCTCTCCAATGCATTTTCATAGTAAAATCCTTTTCCAATGCTTTTTCATAATAAAATCCCTTTCCCATGCATTTTCATAGTAAAATCCCTTTCCAATGCATTTTCATAATAAAATCCCGTTCCAATCCATTTTCATAATAAAATCCCTTTCTAATGCATTTTCATAATAAAATCCCTTTTAAATGCATTTTCATAATAAATTCCCTTTCTAATGCATTTTTACAGTAAAATCCCTCTCCAATGCATTTTCATAGTAAAATCCTTTTCCAATGCATTTTCATAATAAAATACCTTTCCAATACATTTTCATAATAAAATCCCTTTCCTATGCATTTTCATAGTAAAATCCCTTTCCAATTCATTTTCATAATAAAATCCCTTTCCAATGCATTTTCATAATAAAATCCCTTTCCAATGCATTTTCATAATAAAATCCCTTTCCAATGCATTTTCATAATAAAATCCCTTTCCCATACATTTTCATAATAAAATCACTTTTAAATGCATTTTCATAATAAATTCCCTTTCTAATGCATTTTTATAGTAAAATCCCTCTCCAATGCATTTTCATAGTAAAATCCTTTTCCAATGCTTTTTCATAATAAAATCCCTTTCCCATGCATTTTCATAGTAAAATCCCTTTACAATGCATTTTCATAATAAAATCCGTTTCCAATGCATTTTCATAAAATTCCTTTCTGATGCATTTTCATAATAAAATCCCTTTCCAATCCATTTTCATAATAAAATCCCTTTCTAATGCATTTTCATAATAAAATCCCTTTTAAATGCTTTTTCATAATAAATTCCCTTTCTAATGCATTTTTATAGTAAAATCCCTCTCCTATGCATTTTCATAGTAAAATCCATTTCCAATGCATTTTCATAATAAAATCTCTTTCTAATGCTTTTTCATAATAAAATCTCTTTCCAATGCATTTTCATAATAAAATCCCTTTGCAATGCATTTTCATAATAAAATCCCTTTCCAATGCATTTTCATAATAAAATCCCTTTCCAATTCATTTTCATAATAAAATCCCTTTCCTATGCATTTTCATAGTAAAATCCCTTTCAATTCATTTTCATAGTAATATCCCTTTCCAATGTATTTTCATAGTAAAAGCCCTTTCCATTGCATTTTCATAATAAATTCCCTTTCCAATGCATTTTCATAGTAAAATCCCTTTCCAATGCATTTTCATAGTAAAATCACTTTCCATGCATTTTTATAGTTAAATCCCTTTCCAATGAATTTTACTAATAAAATCCCTTTCCAATGCATTTTCATAGTAAAATCCCTTTCCAATGCATTTTCGTAGTAAAATCACTTTCCATGCATTTTTATAGTTAAATCCCTTTCCAATGCATTTTCATAATAAAATCACATTCCAACGCATTTTCATAATAAAATCCCGTTCCAATGCATTTTCATAGTAAAATCCCTTTCAATTCATTTTCATAATAAAATCCCTTTCCAATGAATTTTCATAACAAAATCCCTTTCCAGTGCATTTTCATAATAAAATCCCTGTCCAATGCATTTTCATAATAAAATCCCTTTCCAATTTATTTTCTTAGGAATATCCCTTTCCAATATATTTCAAAAGTATAATCCCTCTCCAATGCATTTTCATAGGAAAATCCCTTTCAATTCATTTTCATAATAAAATCCCTTTCCAATGCATTTTCATAATAAAATGCCTGTCCAATGCATTTTCATAATAAAATCCCTTTCCAATTCATTTTAATAAAAAAATCCCTTTCCAATGCAGTTTCATAATAAAATCCCTTTCCAATTCATTTTCATAGTAATATCCTTTTCCTATGCACTTTCATAATAAAATCTCTTTCCCATGCATTTTCATAATAAAATCCCATTCCAATACATTCTTATAATAAAATCACTTTCCAATTCATTTTCATAATAAAATCCGTTTCCAATGCATTTTCATAGTAAAATCCTTTTCAATTCATTTTCATAATAAAATCCCTTTCCAATGCATTTTCATAGTAAAATCCCTTTCCAATGCATTTTCATAGTAAAATCCCTTTCCAATGCATTTTCATAGTAAAATCCCTTACTAATGCATTTTACTAATAAAATCCCTTTGCAATGCATTTTCATTGTAAAATCCCTTTGCAATGCATTTTCTTAGAAAAATCACTTTCCATCCATTTTTATAGTTAAATCTCTTTCCCATGCATTTTCGTAGTAAAATCACTTTGCAATGCATTTTCATAATAAAATCCCTTTCCAATGCATTTTCTTAATAAAATCCCTTTCCAATGCATTTACAGAGTAAAATCCCATTTCAATACATTTTCATAGTAAAATCCCTTTCCAATGCATTTTCATAGTAAAATCCCTTTCCAATGCATTTTCTTAGTAAAATCCCTTTCCAATGCATTTTCATAGTAAAATCCCTTTCCAATGCATTTTCATAGTAAAATCCCTTTCCAATGCATTTTCATAATAAAATCCCTTTCCAATGCCTTTTCAGAATAAAATCCCTTTCCAATGCATTTTCATAGTAAAATCCCTTTCCAATGCATTTTCATAATGAAATCCCTTTCCAATGCATTTTCATAATGAAATCCCTTTCCTATGTATTTTCATAATGAAATCCCTTTCCAATGCATTTTCATAGTAAAATCCCTTTCCAATGCATTTTCATAATAAAATCCCTTTCCAATGCATTTTCAGAATAAAATCCCTTTCCAATGCATTTTCATAGTAAAATCCCTTTCCAATGCATTTTCATAATGAAATCCCTTTCCAATGCATTTTCAGAATAAAATCCCTTTCCAATGCATTTTCAGAATAAAATCCCTTTCCAATGCATTTTCATAGTAAAATCCCTTTCCAATGCATTTTCATAATAAAATCCCTTTCCAATGCATTTTCATCATAAAATCCCTTTCCAATGTATTTTCATAGTAAAATCCCTTTCCAATGCGTTTTCGTAATGAAATCCCTTTCCAATGCATTTTCAGAATAAAATCCCTTTCCAATGTATTTTCATAGTAAAATCCCTTTCCAATGCATTTTCAGAATAAAATCCCTTTCCAATGCATTTTCATAGTAAAATCCCTTTCCAATGCATTTTCATAGTAAAATCCCTTTTCAATTCATTTTCATAATAAAATCCCTTTCCAATGCATTTTCAGAATAAAATCCCTTTCCTATGTATTTTCATAGTAAAATCCCTTTCCAATGCATTTTCATAGTAAAATCACTTTCCATTGCATTTTCTTAGTAAACTCCCTTTCCAAAAGCTTTTAAATCTTACTATTAAAATGCATAATCTAGCTAGCTAGTTAGATATAGATAGATAGATAGATAGATAGATAGATAGATCTGAACCGACTAAAATAGATACATACATACATATTGATAGTATTAGATAGATAGACAGATAGATAGATCTGAACAGACTAAAATAGATACATACATACATATTGATAGTATTAGATAGATAGATAGATAGATAGATAGATAGATAGATAGATAGATAGATAGATAGATAGATAGATAGATTAACAGAATGATATGTGGGAATATTATCAGAATGAGATCGATACACACATAAATAAATAGATAAACAGACAGATTGATGTAAACACAAAAACGCTGCTGCTCATTCAAACACTTGAATACTTGTCCTGAAATGATGAATTTTGTATTTATATTTTTTTCATTGTGTTCGTTCAATATGTCTACCCTGTTTCGTTGTTCGCTGTCTGTCGATGTTATTCTTCCATTTCTTATTGGAGGCAGAACCAATGATACAATATTTATTTTCTTTCCAAAGGTATTAATTTGCACTGATATTTCCATTATTATTATCTAATCCTTCTTTCATTTTGGTTTTTTGGAAAGAATATAGATGTATGGGAAAGATATCAAAGTCCCAGACTTTCTGTATTTCTTTAATTCACATGTCCTCTAACATTAAATGTTCCAGTAGTAAAAATGCAATTACAGAACTCTATATATCTATATTTTAAATAATAAGTTGCCAACTTTTGATGTTTTACAACCGATGAAGTCATTAACTTCAACACCAAAATAATATAGACTAATAATAATATACCAAAAAATTACATCACTTATAGTCATCCATACTTTGCCTACCCTTTCTTTAATAAACTACAGTTTCTCTATTTTAATATATGTGATTTGACTTTTTTGTGAAAGATAGTAGTTGCGATACGGTTACTTTCTTCTTGGTATGACGATAAACTACGTCCAGCAGCAAGGCCTCTGATTGGGAGATTGGAAATCTTGATGATCGTAGAATCCCCTCTTTATTGCTTTTTTCCCCATATATACCCTAACCCGGAGTCTTAGCACTTATTAGAGTCTCATCTATGGACAGATAATGACCCCCCCCCCAAAAAAAAATAAAAACAAATCACTACTGAAGCATTAAAATCCATTTTTATATGAAAGTCACAAGAAAACTATTTACATTATTGAAACTATTGCCTCACCTTTGTGTTAAGTTATTTTGTGTACATAATGTAACTAGTGAGCCAACCAAAATGAGCTGACTCATTTTATAGTTTACCAAGAGAAGATTAACCAATCAGAAGATGTGGAATATTCAATCCGATGTATATAAAGGCGGCCATATTGTTTTGTTTTTTCTTGTCGGAATATCCACTGCTAACCTGTCAGATGAAAGACCTGCAGAACTATGCTTTCCTACTCTCTCCGAATATCCACTGCCAACCTCTGATATGGAAGACCTTAAGAATTCCTGAATAGCTGCTACTAGATATTAGTGCTGTTTCATTGAACAAATTACTTACTACACTGGATTTCTACATTCAGACTATGGTGATGATGTTTTACACTTTGTCGCCATGTTTATCACAACGCTTCGGCCATTGTACTCTCCGGCCTTCTTGAGGTGGTTGGAATGTCGAACTGAACCCTTTATTTCGCTCACTGGGGTAGACTGTTCTAGTTCCACGTGCCATGTCTAATGGACGTCAGTTATCTCCTGTTAATTCCCCTCTCAATGTTCTCCACCAACTTAACCAGGTATTGAACTCATACTCTGTCACTGGATCTAACTAACGCCTTTATCCACTGTCCCATATGTCCTTGAGGACATCTATGTATGAATTCCTGTGTATTATAAACCTAATGTCTTCAGCAACCATTTTTTTTTTTGGTGCTCATATTGCAATTTTTGCTGTTATCATTGCATATTTTTGTTTTTATTATCGCTTTTCTCTGGCATTCCTTATTACTGGTTCCCATAATGTATTCATTTCTATGCTTGGTCGGCTCAGGAGATTATTGTGGCTTAGCATATCTGCTGATTCCTTAAGTTTACGAATTTTTGTCCCAATAGAAGTTCCAGGCTTAGAAAAAGAAAACGTTTATAAATCCAGGAAGTTCTGTATATTTCTTGTTGTAATGGATTCCATTTAGTTGTTTAGATTAAGGAGGACATTCGTCGGCCGTTTATACCCCCGTCTTTCTGTAGATGCCTGTAGGATGCGTAAGACTAACTTGAGATATTTTGTGCCAAGAGTAACGAAATACGTTCATTTTTTTTCGAAAATTTATTTTATTATATCTGGAGTGAGGTTGTGACCCAATAGACGGCACACGCTTGATTCTTGTTTCAAATGACATTATTAGGACAGTGGAGGTGTTGAAATTACTTTATTTTAGTATAGAAATATTAATATATCTCCCTAACCCTAATCCATACACGTGACTTCTTTTTTCTTTTTTTTCTTTTTTTTTTTTTTTTTTTGAGTGTCCCTTCGGATTGTGGACAAAATATGTGCTTCCACAACTATAATAGAAAAGATAGTTAAATAGTTAAATATATTAAATGCAATGTCAATTGTTATCTTCTGTTGTCCTCCTCCTCCTCCTCTTTCTTTTATTTCCCTCTTTCCTTAATAATATGGTTTCTCATAATGTCAAACGCTCTGTAGACACTTGCGTACTTGTGACTTTATTGCCTTGCTTGGGGTGAAATGATTAAAAACAAATAAATAAAAATAAAAAATAAAGACTGAGTTGAAGTTTGTTAAAATCGAATTTCTATAATTATTCATTTTAAGTAAAATCCAATTTACCAGCCGCTTAACGCGAATAACATTTTGTTTTGCAGACATTTAATTACTGTGAAATTACTTTATGACGACGCAAGCCTTCAGTGAACCAGGTCCGATGATAAATTTTCAAAACTGTCATCTCTGTCTCTCTTATATATTTATATCATGTATCAATCCAACTAAATATATATATATATATATATATATATATATATATATATATATGTATATATATATATGTGTGTGTGTGTGTGTGTGTATATACTGTGCTGTTCGATAAAAATGACTCACCTGATTTTTTTTACTAAATGTTCTCTTCTCCGATGAAACGAAAGTTGAGCTAAATTCAATGGATAAGCGATCTAAAATCCGAAGAAGAAGCTTTGAAAGCTCTTTGAATTTAGCAGTAAGTACTGTCAAGCATCCGCTCAGTATAATGTTCTGGGGATGCTTTTCTTTTCAAGAACCTGGTTTCTTAAAACCTATTAAAAAGAACCTCAGGAGCGATCAGTACAAGAGAATTTTAGAGTCTTGTCTACTCTCTTCTGCTGAAAGCGTGCAAATCGACCCCACCAAGCTCATTTTTATGCAGGATAATACTCCCTGTCACAAATCAAAATTGATGAAGGAATATTTTGATGAGATGCAGGTGAGTGTTATGACATGGCCGTCCCAATCTCCTGACCTCAACCCCATAGAAAACTTATGGAGCATTATAAAGTACAGGCTCTCGAAAAGCAGTTGAGCAACAAAGAGGATTTGATTGTGAATTTCATATCCGAATGGAATTCAATACTTGGAGATGAGATTTGCCAGAACCTAATCAAGTCAATGCCTAAAAGCGTTGAAAAGGTTATTCAAAATAAAGGAGGACCTATAGATTATTAAATATTTCGAACTATATTACCTATTATAAATAAATTATACCTCTATTATTCTTTATTTAAAGCTGTTCGGTTATGTTTCTATTGATTACTAGTTGCAGGAAATAAGTGAGTCACTTTTTTTGCACCGAGTGTTTCCCTAAATCTCATTTTTATCTAAAATTATAGTTATCAATAGAATACCTTAGGGTGAGTAAACATTTTTACTAGGTGGTCAGGAAGGGGTCTTTATATTAGTAAGATTAAAAATTAGTTTGACCCCAAAAACAATAGGCAAAGATATTTTTAAGTTAAAAATGTCAGGTGAGTCACTTTTATCGAACACAACTATATATATATATATATATATATATAGTTGGATTGATACATGACGGACGAGGCAGCTTTTTCTTTCAGCAGTTGTCATCCAAGGCTGTAGAAAGCAGTTGAGCAACAAAAAGGATTTGATTGTGAATTTCATATCTCTGAGAGTCTGTATTTATCCATAAATATGGGACAAGAATAGAATTAATACCTTTCCCATGGGCATTAGCACGTAAGTGGATTTGACTGGAGTTCGAACTCGGTTCTCCGATTCCTCAATTCGAGCCGCTATCCATTACTCTACCGTGCCTCGTAGGTCCAGTAATACAAATTTTACTAATTAACCCATAGCCGTGGGGAGAAGCGCTGGACCTTTTCCAAATGTTTTTGCCCGTACATGAATATCATGAATTGTAACTCGACTATTCGATTAAAAATTCCATTACCATCACGTACATTGAAGCTTACAGCACCTGGTAGCCCCAAACGGCCACCCATCTAGGTAGTGACAAAACCACCCGACTTTGATGGTCGTACAACAACCTGTCTTTGAAAGTCGAAGGAACAGGAGAGTCACGTAAGTGTATTTATTTTCGAAAATCGATCTTTAATTCATTAAGAGAGAAAGTATTTCTACAAATTGCCGGTGATACTTTGTAACAACTTTTGCAGATTTCCCCGCCATTTTCTTTTATTTTACTTTACCCAGTTGGATTTTTTTTTTTTTTTTTATCCATCGTGGGGAAAGAAAAAAAAAGCAAATCAAAAAGAATATTTGACTATTTATCGGCATGGCTGGTGTTCAATAAAACATGTGCGACAGCGCAAGAAAACCTTCGAACACTTTATAACAAATTCGTTCGTGTTTCAACTTGAACATAGATAACAAGTATCAGAAAATTACGTGCCGCGTATCCTTGCGTTCATTATTTTATCAATAAATGATAAATATCGTCTGCTAAAATAACAATCGCGCCATCTTTGCAACACTCCAGTGATAACAGAAAATCCGACCTTTCAATAAAAACCATGATATTACCAAGACTAAATCTCTATACAAGAACATAAGATATATATTAACAATTGCTGGTGAGATATTATTTTCTTCCTAAAGTGTGCGATATCAATTTTTCGGAAATTGTATATAGTTTAATCAGAACTGAAAGAAAATGTCCCCCGGTTGCTGGATTCTTTCATATTTGTCGTCTGTTAAGTTGCACCGGCGTTCTCATTTTATAAATTGATAAAGATAACTTTGTAAATATTTATATATGAAATAATAATTATTAATTTCCCAATAACTGGTTTAAAGAAAGAAGGATTGTAAAATAAAAAGAATACGCTCCGCACGTACTGGAGCGTAAATCAAGGAAATTTTGATCCAAAGAAAATTTATAAATAAGAAAGTTCTACTGATAACAATAAAAAACATGACGCTGTGGAGGACTATGATCACTCAAATTAGGAAGAGAAATGGAAAGAAAGAAAGAAAGACAGAAAGAAAGAAAGAAAGAAAGAAAGAAAGAAAGAAAGAAAGAGGATCTTTTTCTGTTAATTCACCCTAAAATAAAAATAAAAATATTTACTAAAATCCTCAGCAAATAATCCCAGAGCGAGGTCTTTCTATTGCATTCAGGTTGGGCTGACATTTGCGATCGCTCCTAATGTGGACGATTCTAGTGTGCTATTTCTAATTATGGGGTCTACATTAGCGCTCACCCCGATAAACAAGCCAAAAATAGATTTTTTTTAAATTTTTTTATTTAAATTATAAAATATTCCTTGAAAGTACATCGAATAGTATCCGCACTTACGATATGTGAAGAACTCCCTGATTTTTGGTAATTTTACATTCTTAGGGTTGGATTTGTTTCGAGGCCGGCTAAAAAAAATTTGATTTAAAATTTATAATTTCAAAAGTGTACCAAAAATTTAATTAAAAAAAGCAAACAAACTTTGATTTAAAACTTATAGTTTTTTGTGGGAATTAATACGAGGGTCATTCAATAAATAAGGTGAATTTTTCGGTATAAGGACTTCTAATACAGATAGAAGCTTACTCTTTTTTATTTATTTACTTTTCTTTTACTTCTTTTTCACATGGATTTAATTTGTTTTGCAGATTTAAAAAAAACTTTGAGAGTTCGGGCGATAACAAAGATGGCCGACCTAGAAGCATGCTCCAGGATTGAACAGCGGTCAGTTATCAAGTTTTTGGTTGCTGAAGGGTGCAAACCAGTTGAAATTCATAGGAGAATGTCAACTGTGTATGGTGCCACATGTTTCAGCCAAAAACTGTCTACAAGTGGGCTAAGTTGTTTAAAGAAGGACGGAGCAGTGTTGAGGATGAAGACAGGCCTGGGAGTCCTACAGAAGCGAGGTCTCCTGAGGTGATCGAATCAGCCAATGACCTCATTCAGTATGACAGAAGGGTGAGAGTGGATGATATTGCAAGGACTTTTAGCTTATCTTTTGGGACAAACGCAGCGGTCATCAGTCAGAAGGAGTCATCTTGCATCATGACAACGCAAGGCCTCACACAGCAGCCCAAACCGTGCAGACCATCAACGAGCTGAGCTGGGAACTGCTCCCTCATCCCCCTTACAGCCCAGACCTTGCCCCTTCAGACTTTCACCTGTTTGGTCCCTTGAAAGCGTTGACGGGAGGCACGAAGTTTAAAAGTGACGATGAAGTCAAAAGTGTTGTGAGCGACTGGAATTTTACGCTGAGGGAATACGGAAGCTTGTGCACAAATGGGGAAAGTGTGTGACAGTGCTGGGAGACTACGTTGAAAAATACAAAAAAAAGTAAGCTTCTATCTGTATTAGAAGTCCTTATACCGAAAAATTCACCTTTTTTATTGAATGACCCTCGTATTTGGGATAAGTTACTTTACATTATTTTTAGGCGTGAATTAACAGAAAAGACCTAAGTGTCTTGATGCTTTTTTTCAGTTGCTTTTTAGCGAAATGTTTTAGTAAAAAGAGGCCTTTTATAAACAACGAAGAACGGAGACAGAAAAAAGTCCCTAGAAATACTGCCTGAAATTCAAAACTAAAAAACAACGGAAATTTACGGTGAAAGAAATAAAAGTAAAAAAAATGATAATTATTTACAATGTTTCTTCTTACCTTTTGAAACTAACACAATTCCGAATAATGAAATCATATTTATTCGTGTATCATGCGACTTTTGAGACCTAATTTTGAAGCTAATTTTAAGCGGGTCACATCATACATGAGCTATAAAATTAGCGCATGTACTGCTGGCCCTGGCTACGCCGTTGAACAAACTTAATATCCATTTACTGTAGTCAAAATTACAGCTGTATTTAAAATAAACATGATTTTGATAAAACTGATGTTTTATTTAACAATATCCAATAATAATGCCTTTAATATTCATATATTAGTATAGTATTATCAAATACAAACATAGCGAATATGCATTTTTCCATTGTTTACGTTTATAAGATGTTTAGATGTTTCTCGTTCAGGAGGTTATGGCTGTAATATTGAAATTATTACGGAGTCGCTAACTGGGTGCCCTGTGATTGGATGAAAACCAACCAATCACAGACTACCTTTTTAGATCTTGACCAACCCTTACGAGAGCGGTTTTTACGAACCCTCTTCCTCTTTTGCTTGTTGGGACCTTCAGAGACAACACGTTCCCCGTCTGCACTCCCCGTCATCTAAATACCATGACGTGTGAGGATTTGGACAGCAACTGAAGCACAGAAGTCAAGGCTCTATTTCTTCAACCAAGCCAAAACGACACAGGAAATGTAAAACCGTTAAAAGGACGCATCTTTCAGATAAGTTACGCAAACCCGACTGTTTGCAAGAAACTTTCCTCTCTTTTCCTACAAATGCAAGTATTTTCAAACAATCTTCGTCTGCGTTTGTGTTCCTTTCTTCTTGTCGGCGTCACACTATTTTTGTTACCAAATATAATTGGGAAAATCCCAATAGTACAAGTTTACGCAACCAGTATAGCGTTACTAACGATACTTTTATCATTCTCTTTTACGTTGTTAATTTATTTAACTAGTAAGTTGGATAGAGTCTATTTTCAAATGCAGTCAAGGAAACAAATTCTTATTATGCCACGTATAACCATATCACAACATCAAAGATTAAATATCTGTCTATATTTCTCAAGGACACATGGCACAGTGGATAAAGGCATTGTTTAGATCCAGTGACAGGACCCAAAGAGTGTGAGTTCGATACCCGGTTAAGGCAGTGGAGAACTTTCAGAGGGAAATTAACAGGAGATAACTGACATTCATTAAACATGACACGTGGAACTAGAACAGTCTACCCCAGTGAGCGAAATAAAGGTTTCCGTTCGACATTCTAACTACCTGAAGAAGGCCGGTGCGTACAACGGCCGAAACGTTGTAATAAATATGGCGACAAAGATGAGGACAATAGTCCGAATATTTTAAATAGTGTACCAAAGATTAAATAACTAATAAACCATAAGCTAAAACTAGCAGGTTTTTTTAAACAAATGCAAAATTGTAGAATTATGATTTCTAAGCGTAGCTTAGATGTGGCACAAGGCCGAAAATATCGGGCATGCAGCGAGAAGCCAACTCACTTTTTCAGTCGTGACTGATCTAGAGAGACAACCTTGCTAGCCATTACACCCAGTCGAAGTGCCCATTAATGATTTTCTAAGTGTAGTTTAGATGTGGCACAAGTCCGTAATTACGGAGCACACAGTGAGAATCGGACTTATTTTTTTAGTAGTAACTGATCTAGCGAGACAAACTATTAAACCACGCCCAAGAACACAAAAGTAAATTAAGAAAAAAATATGATAAAATATAACAAATTAAAAATAAAATAGAAATAACTAACATAAAATTAGCAAAAACCACAGTCCAGACTATAAAAAAGCATTAGCCTTAAGCAAATAGTTATTATCCATGTGTGATACACACTTAGGCGATCATGTATCTTTCGATACATGACTGAATAGGCGGATTTTTCCCACAGTAGTTTGCCATTTCTTTCTGTGGCAGACCAGTTGCCATTCAAGGCTAGAGAACCCAGTCTGTCATGCTATTTACCCAAATCTGGAAGGAGAAGAGGATTCATACCTTTCCCGATGGTATTAACACGTAAGTGAATGTAATGGATTCGACTGGAATTCGAACTCGGCGCTCCGATTCCTCAATCTGAGCTGCTATCTATAACTTAATAACAATAATAATAATAAATGTTTTGGCCCTACACCAAACATGGCTCTCAGGTCTTTTGGTCTTACGTAATTGGGGGTGTTAGCATGGACATGTTTTATTCTTGGTGAATTAGTATGAGCTAGATTAAATATGAAGGAGACACGGTGAAGTAATGGATAGCGACTCGCACTGAGAGCCGAGTTGGAATCCCAGTCGCGGATCCATTGCATTCACTTACGTGCTTGGGAAAGGTATGAATCCTCTTCTCCTCCCCACCAAAGTTATGGGTAAATAGCAGGACAGACCGGGTTCTGTCATACTTGGTTCTATAGCGTTGGGTGGCAACTGGTCTAGGAGAAGGAATCTCTGAATTCAAGACCGGCTTGGAGAGGGTTGGGCTCCGTCAGGTTATCTTGTCCAAGAAACACCACGTCTACTGCAGTTGCACTATGTGTAGTGCTCCTACGACTCTGGGGCTCCCTTCGCGTTAGTTAACCTTAGGGAGTTAAAAAAAACTCTTTTCTTGACAGTTGACCATAGTCAGTAAGGCATACCTCCTATGCAGCTATATCTGTTCATGGGAGAGCATTATTTGTCATGTTTTGCGAAATTTTTTCATTTTTTAAGAATGAAGGATGGATCACCCAAAACGATCTCCGAATCACATCGAGATACTAGGGAATATTCTCAATCGGTGACCGTCTGAAATGACTGTGTGTTACAACCTGTAGGTATTTCTCACTGGGCCCCACACTTCAAGATCATGCACTGCCTTTATCAATCCCTGTAATCATATCACGTGCATTTGGCTGTGATTCATGTACCAGATATACACTTATTAGACTAGCTGCCATGAAGAATATTTGGCTTCGTATATTTGAACCCCAGGGTGAAGAAGTGTAGAGTGATTTTCACTCTATGTGTAAGAGGAATTCATGAAGATCACATGACGGCCGGTGAGTGACGTCAGTTCATTTGATGACGAACCCCAGTTACTGATATAGACTGCCGCTCTTGTTATAAACGATATCGAGCAGCAAGGCCTCTGATCGAGAGTTTTTTTGTTTTTTTTTTAGGAACGTGGAACCACCTATTAATTGCAGTTGTTGCCAGGTCCCCCATGACCCGGTCCTAGCTATGAGCAAATTATCAACCCGCAGGCTGGAGTTAAAACACTATGAAATTATAAACATTTTTATAGTAAAAATACCAGCAATACATTTTCATAGTAAAAATAAATTACCAGCAGTACGTTTTCGTAAAAAAAATTAAAATAAAATAAAAATAAAAATTACCAGTAATACATTTCTTTAAGGAAGAAATACCAGAAATACATTTCGTAATGCTACATGAAAAATAAATTTCGGCATTCAATGACCCATAAGGTGTTGATATGCCGTTAAACAAACAAATCAAATCAAAGCTGCCAAGAAAATTAATTTTCGGCATTAAATGACCCATAAGGAGTTGATGTGCCGTTAAACAATCAAATCAAATCAAAGCTCCCAAGAAAATTAAATTTCGGCATTAAATGACCCATGAGGAGTTGATATGCCGTTAAACAATCAAATCAGATCAAAGCTCCCAAGAAAATTAAATTTCGGCATTAAATGACCCATAAGGAGTTGATATGCCGTTAAACAATCAAATCAAACCAAGGCTCCCAAGAAAATTAATTTTCGGCATTAAATGACCCATAAGGAGTTGATATGCCGTTAAACAATCAAATCAAATCAAAGCTCCCAAGAAAATTAAATTTCGGCATTAAATGACCCATAAGGAGTTGATGTGCCGTTAAACAATCAAATCAAATCAAAGCTCCCAAGAAAATTAAATTTCGGCATTCAATGACCCATAAGGTGTTGATATGCCGTTAAACAATCAAATCAAATCAAAGCTCCCAAGAAAATTAAATTTCGGCATTAAATGACCCATAAGGAGTTGATATGCCGTTAAACAATCAAATCAGATCAAAGCAGCCAAGTATATTAAATTTCAGTATTAAATGACGCATGAGGAGATTATATGCCACAAAACAAACAAATATAGACTGCCACAACGATAGATATCATAACATGGCCAAGGCAGAGAAACCTACATTGTTCAAATTGGAATATAGAGGATACCACCGTCCTTGCCGCTTTTCCGTCGGAAAATATTACTAGTGAGACCCTCTCTTTTTTTCACTTTTACACTGCTTGTTGTATTCACTTATGTTATAATTTCTTTGTGTGCGTAAAATAGTGATAGACACACACACACACACACGCACACATCTCTCTCTCTCTCTCTCTATCTCTCTCTCTCTCTCTCTCTCTATATATATATATATATATATATATATATATATATATATATATATATATATATATAATTTATTTTCCAGTATGGCAGTAAAAAAAACTCTTCGAGAACAAAGCATATTTGTAATTCCTTTACTTCAGCTATTCTGCTCCTTCCGGTCAATGTATTACGGTGTTAGTATATCACAGATCTGTTAGTCCTTATGATGAAGCAAATGAAAATATCCCCCCCCATTTACAGCGTCACAATATTAATAATAATAACTATTATAACCCTTAATCTCTCAGTAATGTATACAAATAGACGACACAAAGAGGAGTATCACGTGGCCTGATGATTGCTTCAGGTATGAACTCTATGTTCGCACTGTTTATATCTACATACGCTCCACTGCTGATATTGAGTACACTTCCCCCATAAACATGACAAATTTTCAACAATGTAATTATATATATATATATATATATATATATATATATATATATATATATACAAAAGTGAACATTGAAGTCAACACTAGACGTAATCGTTAGGCCTGACGATTGCGTCTAACATGAAACAGCCTGTCGCCTCTAAATGTTGACTTCAATGTTAATTTTTATATTTACACACGCTCTGTCTCTGATATTGAGCACTTTATCCCATAAATATAGCATACCTTAAGAGTATATTTCTTCATATATATATATATATATATATATATATATATATATATATATATATATAGTTGGATTGATGTGACCCTGGGTTACACACTATTTACAATCGTCAGACAAATTGATTAATTTTTAAATTTGGGATTTATATATGGTTGCATATTGGTGTTTTTATGGAAGTGGGAGGAAAAATTGTCGTTGGAACGCCACTCATACTTACGTAAACATACCTACACGTACGTTCATTCATTGGCGTACGCAGACATACATTAACGCACGCTGACTCACTGAAGCTCACACAAACATAAACATATGCGAATAGCGTGGGACTGTGCATATATGCGCATTCACGTGTCGTTGGGTATATACGTACGCATTTGGTCGCTGTATTAAATGTTGGATTGTGTAGCAAATATTTTTCGTCTGTTGTACTGTGGCGTTCCGAGGACAACTTTTCCTCCCACTACCATAAAAACACCGACACGCAACCACATATAAATCCCAAATTTTAAAATTAATCAGTTTGTCTGACGATCGCAAATAGCGTGAAACCCAGAGTTACAAACTCACTTCAATCCAACTAAATATGTTAGCTCTATCACTGATATTGAGCACTTTCCAATAAGTACCACGCATATATAATATATAAATAATATATATAAAAATGTATATATATTTATGTTTATATTCATATACATACACATTTTACATATATATATATATATATATATATATATATATATATATATATATATATATATATATATATAGGTGTGTGTGTGTGTATGTGTGTGTATTAGGAAAATTAATGACAATGTAGTCTTTTTTTCGCGTTACGTGTTTTATCATTTAAGACTTCAGACTAAAGTGATGTTTATCCTTTTGTAATTACGCATGCGCGTGAAGAGACGCGGGAATTTTAAACATTTTTTGGAAGAATTTTTTAAGATAATAATGATTTATTGATACAAGTCATACTAATTAACCCATAACTGGGGGAGAAGAGGTAGATTGATACCTTTCCCAAGGATATTGGCTTGCTTGCTTGACTGACTGATTTGTTTATTACGACATATAAACCATTGGCTGGTTATTTAAAACAATAAAATGCTTTTGAGATCATGAGAATTCTTAGGAGAAAATAATGATTTACTGATACAAGTCCTTCTAATTAAACCATAATTAAGGAGAGGAGGCGGATCCATATAATTCCCAAGGATATTTGCGTATAAGCGAATATAATGAACCCAACGGGAATTGGAACTCGGCTCTCCGAGTAACAATTTCAATTCATTCTCCATTGCACCAACTGCACATCCGAGCTTATAGCACCTGTTATTTTCAAGCGGTTACTCACCTAGGTGCTGAACAGGTTCAGTGTGCCTTAACTTCGGTGATCATTTGAACGCGATATGGTGGTAAGCCAAAGATATCTGCACGTACGTGAATATATCGTATTGTTATGCGTATGTGTTATGTAAGAATGTGAGTTCATTTCCTGTATTGTCTGCTTTTTTTGTGATTACTGCATCACTATTCCTTGTTGGCTGAAAGCATTTTACCAGTCCTCCTAATACACTTCTTTCAAGCGGAAATTTAGAGTGACAATATTTACGGCACTGTCTTATTGACGCCTTCTCACATTACTAACGCGAACATGAAAATAGAATCGGCTCGCAACACTATTAGTTGAACATTACAGTTATTTTCCTCTAAGAGAAAAGAATTTCTAATCAGCTAGAAAGTGATTCATCAGACCATTTTTCGTCAAAACCGTGCCAAACGTCAGTGACGAAAATTAACAACCTGACTCTCTGTAAAAGGCTAGGAAGCCACACGAGGTAGAGGATTATAGAGTAAAAAGAACAGTTTACGCGGATAGCTAAACAAGATAAAGCTAAGCCCTCGAAAAAGGTGATCAGAGAAACTGGGTGGATGCAAATAGCTGGAGAAGATAACGGTTAAGATTGTAGTGATCGGGGAAACATCCACTTGGAAGTCGGCTCGACAGACCAACGGTTCGCGAGAAGAAGCTGGTCGATGCGAATATGTAGAGAAGACAACGGTTATCCCGATACGTGAAAAGGTTAATATTGTAGTGATCGGGGAAACATCCACTTGGACGTCGGCTCGACAGAGCAACGGTTCACAGGAAGAAGCTGGTCGATGCGAATATCTGGGGAAGATCACGGTTATCCCTATACTTGAAAGGGTTAAGATTGCAGTTGTCGGGGAAACATCCACTTAGCAGTCGGTTCGACAGAGCAATGGTACGCTTGTAATATATTTTTTAAATTGTAAAGTAACTTTATGGACACCCTATATATATATATATATATATATATATATATGTGTGTGTGTGTGTGTGTGTGTGTGTGTGTGTGTGTGTGTGTGTGTGTGTGTGTGTGTGTGTGTGTGTGATGTCCATATGTCCATAATACATAATGTACAATTTTTTAAAAAATTCCAAATCAAATGAACAGACAAATATGGGGAAATTGTTAGAAAATAAGTAGATATTGAAGTATTTTTTTACTAATTTAATACACCTCTTTGTGGGTACCATTACTTGCACGATGTACATACAGACGGTACTCAATTCCTTGCCATGTTTGATGTAGCATAGCCTCATCAATGATGGCAATCGCATCAGTGCTTTTGCTTTAGATCAGTGTTGTCTCGTATCTTTGTTTGATACATGCTATTTTTAACATAACCCCATAGAAAGAAGTCCAGGGGAGTGATATTTGGTGAATGAGGTGAATTGAGCCATCCCTTCCATTTCACCGGTCTTGAAACGTTTGATTTAGGAACCTGCAAACATGCAGACCCCAAGATGGTGGTGCACCACCTTGCAGGAAAATAGTGGTTGGTTGAAGGCCATTTATTTGTATTGCCACATCAATTGCCTTTGAAATATATTATAAATTGTAAACAGATTATATAGACACCCTGGATATTGTATGAATAATAATATAATAAGGTATATGTCATTTAAAGTAAAATATTAAAAAAGATTCGTGAGATTAGAGATTTATACATGATGTCCATAAAGTCTATTTACAATTTAAAAAAATATTACAAAAGCATATGAACAGACAAATATGGGGAAATTGTTATAAAATGATATCCATTACTCCACAGATAAATATAATAATAATAACTAATAAATATAAAATAATATAATGATAAAGTTAAAATAATTAATATAAATCAATATAAATTAATAACAAAAACAAATAAATTATCTCTCTCTCTCTCTCTCTCTCTCTATATATATATATATATATATATATATATATATATATATATATATATATATATGATGGACTCTCCCGTCGAACTCGACGTATGAGGGTCAGACAGATCAGTTCCCAGAAACTGAAACCGACAGCCACACACGATTTGATTATAGTGGTGAAGGCTTTGCGCAGGGCCATCCACACTTTTTGGAGGGACGAATACATGGACCTGGTGCAACGAATGCCACAAGGTCCCCAAACGACCCTCCGGAGGTTTTGAATTCAGAGTTGTCCTTCTCCTAGACCAGTTGCCATCCAAGGCTATAGAACCCAGTCTGTCCTGCTATTTACCCATAGTTGGAGGGAGAAGAAGAGGATTCACACCTTTCCCAAGGGAATTAGCACGTAAGTGAATGTAATGGATTCGACTGGAATTCGAATATATATATATATATTGAATGTTAAAGACAACATAGTCTTGCATATTTTACATAGTTGTCTTTAACATTCAATACTACATGTTTAAAAGAAAAGTTGCTGCCAAATTACACACACACACACACATATATATATATATATATATATATATATATATATATATATTTTGAACGATAAAAATTATTAAAAAAATCAATTAAAATCTTCAGACATACTGGGTTGTAGATTAATATTCTTATGCTTTTATTATTATTATTTCATTTAGATTCCTCGACTAGTTTCGGCCAACATGGCCATCATCGGGAGAAAAAAATGTTTCTGCTTGCTGTAGCAGTAAACTACAGAAATGAATGTCTTGATGAAGAAAACGAACTTTTGTCTGTAGTTTTCATTTGTTTTTTTATTATTTATTTATTTGTTTTTTTATCTTTTTAGCATGAGTTTATTAACATTCCTTGTGTTGGTCAAACAGTCTCTTTTAAGTTGTCATTTGAGATAAGAGCTATGTTTCCTTTTTTTATATATATAAAACAGAGGATGTCTAACTGTATATATATCTGTCTGTGTGATACATTTTCACTCGAGATTCACCCAACCGATTTTGACCAAACTTGGAACATGTATGTACAATGTAAGAGATAGCTTCTTAGCGTAAAAAAACCGTTGCTCGAGCTATGACTGATGTGTGTACGCAACGCACCTGGATTGGTGAAGAGCACTGACAACACTGTCCACCTCATCACTTTTTCGGCAGCTGATGTGTCCATGTGCTTGTCAGTGATCGCATTTTCCCACACGACGTAAAAAAACGACAAGGACATTTTTGGTTGAATTATTTATGTAGAGCTTATCAGAGGAATGGTAATAACTTAAACCATCGTAATGCAAAATAATTTCAACAACGAACTGATTTCAAATTAATCTTCACCTCTGAGAGCCGCCCTAGCAAATGAAAGAAAGAATATTAAATATTGACCACAGTTTATTGTTTTGCCGCCAATGCGTTTCCATTGTACGTTTTTGATAAATTACCAAACAAATATTTTGGCTATATTTCCCATTAATATCTTTAATCATTTCACAACAAGCAAGACAACAAAACCCCAAAGATACAAGGGGCTACTGAGTGTGAAAATCATATAAGAAAAGGAAAAACATTATTATGGAGAGAGAATAATAAAAGTACAAGAATTAAGAAGACAGTAGATAACGATTGATATTACATTTCAATTTTTGTACATCAAAGTTGCCTGGAAAGTAAGAAACTGGAAGAGAGTTCCGCAAGCGAGAAGTACGAGAGAAGAAACCGCTAGCATAGAACTTACGGTTAAATCTAACCATTTCATATCTCAAATGATGAGGCATAATCGCCAATCTCGTACTGCGCTTAAATTTATAAATATAGATGTCATAAAAGAAGGTTCATCAGAAAAATTACCATGAAAGTATTTATAGACGAGGCAAAGGAAAGCTACGTTGCAGCGATGGGAAAGTGACTGAAACCGAGATGCTAGGTCAGGACCAATAACATTGCAGATTCTTCTTTGGAATTTATCAAGAATCTCTAAATAATTTGCAAGACCACCAAATGTGTACACAGAAAAATTACTTATTTGTGTTTAGATATTTAATATCTTATTTACTATGTTCAACTCAATGTTGGTTTTTACATACATACACACACACACACATATATATATATATATATATATATATATATATATATATATATATGTCTGCATGTATGTATCTGTCATAATTCTGAGATGAGGTATTATGTACACTATATACGCTGAACTAGAACAGTCTACCTCAGTGAGCGAAATAAAGGGTTCAGTTCGACTTTCCAACTACCTGAAGAAGGCTGGAGCGTACAACGACCGAAACGTTGTAATAAACATGGCGACAAAAATGAGGACAATAGTCCGAATGATGTAAATAGTATATATACATTCCTTCAAACATTATGTGTATAATAATTAAACCGTTATATTTTGTGGATACGCTTATTTGAATAGAGGCTCTATATTGTCTAAAATCAGCTAACCCTCCTTCTCTCTCTTTCTCTCTCTCTCTCTATATATATGTATATATATATATATTTATATATGTATATAAATACACACACACACACACACACACACACACACACACACACACACATATATATATATATATATATATATATATATACATATATATATATATATATATATATATATATATATATATATATATATATATATATATATAAATTTAAACCTTATTTTTAGTGGATACTCGTAGTTGCATAGGCGTGCCGTTTATTTATTAAACAGCATGTTTACTTATTTTCGTTTACCGGCCAGAATGTTCGACAAATCGTATTTTTAAAAAAAACTCGCTCTATTCGTCATGATTTGAACCACTGACTCTCAGCGACTGCTTTCTGTGGCCAAGTTGGCTAAGGCGTGCCGGGCTTAGCGGTAGCTCCCTCTTTCCTGATGGATGTCAGATCAAATCTAGCACACACACACACACACATATATATATATATATATATATATATATATATATATATATATATATATATATATATATATATATATATATATATAATTGTGTATTTGTGTACCAATCCTTCTTTTAATTAATTTCATTAAAGACGACTTCGATTAAGCAATTTATTTAATTTATTTCTTGTGTTTCTAAATGTGTTTTCTTTTCTGGACATGAAGAGTTTGAAAATCTTTGAAATATTTTAGATATCAGAGTGCTTTCAGCTCTTCTGTTAGCCATTATAAAGGATTTTTTAATTAAATGTGTAGATGTTTTATATGTTTCTAGAGTGAACGGAATGTTATTTATTTTCCAAACACGGTCAGCAAATCGTGGCTGTGTTCATTGTTGATGTTACTGAGTGTTACCTTTTTCTTTTTTATCATAAATACTTCCATTATTTTTAGTCCCTTTGTACATGTGGATGAGGCTATTTCAATTGTATTTTCTACGAGTATGTTGCTGATAGAGTTTCCTAGAATATCGAATAGCCCTCAGATGTGCAGATCATTCGGACAATCTTTACACACTTTATGTCTAGTAAAGAAAAAAATTATAAGAACACAAAGGAAACTAAATAAAAAACTTAATCACATTACTGTTTCAGTTGTCTTCAATGAAAACAAACTATATATAAGGGTGTTCCAATAATTTGGACCGATTTTAAATGTGAATTAAGTTTAATCGTCTAAGGATAATTTTTTCTTTTTTTTTTCAGATTTGGCGGACATTTGGGCGATATTATTTTTCACATATAATTTCCATCACTTAAGTAACATTATCCAATACAGAAATAAATAAATTTTCACAAATAACACTGATTTATTTACTGCTGACTTTGATCCGTGTTAATGAAACACCCTTATATATAGTCTGTCCTCATCAAACACCTTTATATATAACCCGCCTGAATGAAACACCCTATATGAAAGATTTAAGCGACTCACAGTTCCGGCGCAGGTTTAAACAAGGAAAATAAGCAAGTTTATTCACATCAATTGAAGTTTGGACAATCTGAGGGAGTCGTTATTACACGGCGTTACATCATAGCTACACATTGTAAGACGATCATTGAAAACCCTCAGACATGTGAAATGAAATTCTAACGTCGACGAAGGCGTGATGTCTTACCGCTGAAAGCCTTTAAGTGCCCAAATAACGTTTTTGTTTTGTGCATAAGATAAAGGAAATTGAAATGAATACCGAGAACGACGATCCACAAAACTCTTATTAAGTAATATAAATGTTGGAATGTCAGTGATACTCATGACTGTTTTCCAGTGAATATTAAAACCAAAGCAATGGCAAAATGTCAGATGTTTTTCTTGAACTCCTGGAGATTGACCGTACTGGGAAAGGCAAATTTTCTGAAGCCGGTTCCACATATTGGTCATTCGCAAGAAGATCAAGATTTGCTGTCGCCATCGTTGGTATTTAGGTTTCAATGCTTCAAATATACAAAATATTCAAGACTACTAACTTACCTTAGATACGGCAAGTTAAAAAAAGGAACACTTCAACATGTACTCATCACTTTGATTCTTTTTAATTCGTCTTGTCTACTATATAATAATTATCGTTTTGTATTTATATTTTATATCCTTCGTGTCACGCTCTATTGTTGAAAGGAGGTAAATCAACTTAAGATATTAAATTCATGAATGCTTACCTTTTTATTAATTTATTATTTAATAATCTATACAAATAAAACATTTGTTTTATTTAAACAGAATTAGTACCCGTCAAAACGAACCGATTAATTAATTCTTTCTATTGCTACTACGATTCACAGATTCATAGATTTCATAGACGGCAGCCATATTTCTTCAAAACTTTCTTGCGAGGCACACAGATACCTTTGTCTACTAAGAAATCGTTTTGCTTCCGCTCGGTTTTGAGATAAACTTTTTCGTTTACGTCATTGTTGTGCGGTTCCTAATCGTTTTCTTTCGAGATGTTTTTTCCATTTTGAGTCACAGACTTTTTTTTAACATGAAAGGAAATTGAGCAAAAAGCTGTTTATATAATACCAGGCGTAATCAATGAATCCTAGATAAGATTGAACGTCTAAAAATATAAAGGGGGCAGATTAAGTAAAAGTTTCATTGACCTCTATATTAGTTGTGATTTCTGGATGTCCACTGCATTGAATCGTAATGCACTGTTTTAAGACATTTGTCTTGTTGCATCTCAATACTAAAACTTTAGAACAGTTATCGTCATTTCTGAGGGAAAACGGTATTATTGGTATAGTAAATACTGGCATGACACAGTGCACTTAATATTGGAAAACTTGTATTCATACAACTATTGTTGAATTAAAACTCTCTCAATCAGTTGATTTCATTATAAATATTAATACTAATTTTGCATCCATCTTATTATTGTTGCTTTTTATCACATTATTCTATGTCAATGCACGTATGATAATTACTGTTATTTTATTCAATTTTATTATTGGTTATAATAATTGTTTTTTTATTGCTTATTATTTTTAGCCCGATACTAGATTAATATACTCTTCATTATTACTAATATTTTATTGCTAGTTTTATTACATCTTATTATTGTTACTGTTTATCCGAACACTCTGGCTCTATACAATCTTCATTATTACTATTATTTTATTACTACTTTTATTCCATCTTCTTATTGATACTTTTTATCCCAACATTATGGCTCTATACACTCTTCATTATTCCTATTATTTTATTACTAGTTTTATTCCATCTTATTATTATTGCTTTTTATCCCAACACTCTGGCTCTATACACTCTTCATTATTCCTATTATTTTATTACTAGTTTTATTCCATCTTATTATTATTGCTTTTTATCCCAACACTCTGGCTCTAGACACTCTTCATTATAACTATTATTTTATTACTAGTTTTTATCCAACTTATTATTGTTGCTTTTTATCCCAACACTCTGGCTCTATACACTCTTCATTATTACAATTATTTTCTTACTATTTTTATTCCATCGTATTATTGTTGCTTCTTATTCCAACACTCTGGCTCTATACACTCTTCATTATTAATATTATTTTATTACTATTTTTATTCCGTCTTATCATTGTTGCTTTAGATTACAACATTCTGGCTCAATACACTCTTCATTATAACTATTATTTTATTACTAGTTTTATTCCATCTTATTATTGTTGCTTTTTATCCCAACACTCTGGCTCTATACACTCTTCATTATTACTATTATTTTATTACTAGTTTTATTCCATCTTATTATTGTTGCTTTTTATCCCAACACTCTGGCTCTGTACACTCTTCGTTATTACTATTATTTTATTACTATTTTTATTCCATCATATTATTGTTGCTTTTTATCCCAACACTCTGGCTCTATACACTCTTCATTATTACTATTATTTCATTACTAGTTTTATTCCATCTTATTATTGTTGCTTTAGATTACAACATTCTGGCTCAATACACTCTTCATTATTCCTATTATTTTATTACTAGTTTTATTCCATCTTATTATTGTTGCTTTTTATCCCAACACTCTGGCTCTATACACTCTTCATTATTACTATTATTTCATTACTAGTTTTATTCCATCTTATTATTGTTGCTTTAGATTACAACATTCTGGCACAATACACTCTTCATTATTCCTATTATTTTATTACTAGTTTTATTCCATCTTATTATTGTTGCTTTTTATCTCATCACTCTGGCTCTATACACTCTTCATTATTAATATTATTTTATTACTATTTTTATTCCATCTTATTATTGTTGCTTTAGATTACAACATTCTGGCTCAATACACTCTTCATTATTCCTATTATTTTATTACTAGTTTTATTCCATCTTATTATCGTTGCTTTTTATCTCATCACTCTGGCTCAATACACTCTTCATTATTACTATTATTTTATTACTATTTTTATTCCATCTTATTATTGTTGCTTTTTATCTCATCACTCTGGCTCAATACACTCTTCATTATTAATATTATTTTATTACTATTTTTATTCCATCTTATTATTGTTGCTTTAGATTACAACATTCTGGCTCAATACACTCTTCATTATTCCTATTATTTTATTACTAATTTTATTCCATCTTATTATTGTTGCTTTTTATCCCAACACTCTGGCTCTATACACTCTTCATTATTACTATTATTTCATTACTAGTTTTATTCCATCTTATTATTGTTGCTTTAGATTACAACATTCTGGCTCAATACACTCTTCATTATTCCTATTATTTTATTACTAGTTTTATTCCATCTTATTATTGTTGCTTTTTATCTCATCACTCTGGCTCAATACACTCTTCATTATTCCTATTATTTTATTACTAGTTTTATTCCATCTTATTATTGTTGCTTTTTATCTCATCACTCTGGCTCAATACACTCTTCATTATTAATATTATTTTATTACTATTTTTATTCCATCTTATTATTGTTGCTTTAGATTACAACATTCTGGCTCAATACACTCTTCATTATTCCTATTATTTTATTACTAGTTTTATTCCATCTTATTATTGTTGCTTTTTATCTCATCACTCTGGCTCAATACACTCTTCATTATTCCTATTATTTTATTACTAGTTTTATTCCATCTTATTATTGTTGCTTTTTATCTCATCACTCTGGCTCAATACACTCTTCATTATTAATATTATTTTATTACTATTTTTATTCCATCTTATTATTGTTGCTTTAGATTACAACATTCTGGCTCAATACACTCTTCATTATTCCTATTATTTTATTACTAGTTTTATTCCATCTTATTATTGTTGCTTTTTATCTCATCACTCTGGCTCAATACACTCTTCATTATTCCTATTATTTTATTACTAGTTTTATTCCATCTTATTATTGTTGCTTTTTATCTCATCACTCTGGCTCAATACACTCTTTATTATTAATATTATTTTATTACTATTTTTATTCCATCTTATTATTGTTACTTTAGATTACAACATTCTGGCTCAATATACTCTTCATTATTCCTATTATTTTATTACTAGTTTTATTCCATCTTATTATTGTTGCCTTTTATCTCATCACTCTGGCTCAATACACTCTTCATTATTCCTATTATTTTATTACTAGTTTTATTCCATCTTATTATTGTTGCTTTTTATCTCATCACTCTGGCTCAATACACTCTTCATTATTAATATTATTTTATTACTATTTTTATTCCATCTTATTATTGTTGCTTTAGATTACAACATTCTGGCTCAATACACTCTTCATTATTCCTATTATTTTATTACTAGTTTTATTCCATCTTATTATTGTTGCTTTTTATCTCATCACTCTGGCTCAATACACTCTTCATTATTCCTATTATTTTATTACTAGTTTTATTCCATCTTATTATTGTTGCTTTTTATCTCATCACTCTGGCTGTATACACTCTTCATTATTAATATTATTTTATTACTATTTTTATTCCATCTTATTATTGGTGCTTTAGATTACAACATTTTGGCTCAATACACTCTTCATTATTCCTATTATTTTATAACTAGTTTTATTCCATCTTATTATTGTTGCTTTTTATCTCATCACTCTGGCTCAATACACTCTTCATTATTCCTATTATTTTATTACTAGTTTTATTCCATCTTATTATTGTTGCTTTTTATCTCATCACTCTGGCTCAATACACTCTTCATTATTAATATTATTTTATTACTAGTTTTATTCCATCTTATTATTGTTGCTTCTTATCTCATCACTCTGGCTCAATACACTCTTCATTATTCCTATTATTTTATTACTAGTTTTATTCCATCTTATTATTGTTGCTTTTTATCTCATCACTCTGGCTCAATACACTCTTCATTATTACAATTATTTTATTACTAGTTTTATTCCATTTTATTATTGTTGCTTTTTACCCCAACACTCTGGCTCTATACACTCTTCATTATTACTATTATTTTATTACTAGTTTTATTCCATCTTATTATTGTTGGTTTTTTATCCCAACACTCTGGCTCTATACACTCTTCATTATTACTATTATTTTATTACTAGTTTTATTCCATCGTATTATTGTTGCTTTTTACCCCAACACTCTGGCTCTATACACTCTTCATTATTAATATTATTTTATTACTATTTTTATTCCATCTTATTATTGTTGCTTTAGATTACAACATTCTGGCTCAATACACTCTTCATTATTCCTATTATTTTATTACTAGTTTTATTACATCGTATTATTGTTGCTTTTTACCCCAACACTCTGGCTCAATACACTCTTCATTATTCCTATTATTTTATTACTAGTTTTATTCCATCTTATTATTGTTGCTTTTTATCTCATCACTCTGGCTCAATACACTCTTCATTATTAATATTATTTATTACTATTTTTATTCCATCTTATTATTGTTGCTTTAGATTACAACATTCTGGCTCAATACACTCTTCATTATTCCTATTATTTTATTACTAGTTTTATTCCATCTTATTATTGTTGCTTTTTATCTCATCACTCTGGCTCAATACACTCTTCATTATTCCTATTATTTTATTACTAGTTTTATTCCATCTTATTATTGTTGCTTTAGATTACAACATTCTGGCTCAATACACTCTTCATTATTCCTATTATTTTATTACTAGTTTTATTCCATCTTATTATTGTTGCTTTTTATCTCATCACTCTGGCTCAATACACTCTTCATTATTCCTATTATTTTATTACTAGTTTTATTCCATCTTATTATTGTTGCTTTTTATCTCATCACTCTGGCTCAATACACTCTTCATTATTAATATTATTTTATTACTATTTTTATTCCATCTTATTATTGTTGCTTTAGATTACAACATTCTGGCTCTATACACTCTTCATTATTCCTATTATTTTATTACTAGTTTTATTCCATCTTATTATTGTTGCTTTTTATCTCATCACTCTGGCTCTATACACTCTTCATTATTACTATTATTTCATTACTAGTTTTATTCCATCTTATTATTTTTGCTTTTTATCTCATCACTCTGGCTCTATACACTCTTCATTATTAATATTATTTTATTACTATTTTTATTCCATCTTATTATTGTTGCTTTAGATTACAACATTCTGGCTCAATACACTCTTCATTATTCCTATTATTTTATTACTAGTTTTGTTCCATCTTAATATTGTTGCTTTTTATCTCATCACTCTGGCTCAATACACTCTTCATTATTCCTATTATTTTATTACTAGTTTTATTCCATCTTATTATTGTTGCTTTTTATCTCATCACTCTGGCTCAATACACTCTTCATTATTAATATTATTTTATTACTAGTTTTATTCCATCTTATTATTGTTGCTTTTTATCTCATCACTCTGGCTCAATACACTCTTCATTATTCCTATTATTATATTACTAGTTTTATTCCATCTTATTATTGTTGCTTTTTATCTCATCACTCTGGCTCAATACACTCTTCATTATTCCTATTATTTTATTACTAGTTTTATTCCATCTTATTATTGTTGCTTTTTATCTCATCACTCTGGCTCAATACACTCTTCATTATTCCTATTATTTTATTACTAGTTTTATTCCATCTTATTATTGTTGATTTTTATCTCATCACTCTGGCTCAATACACTCTTCATTATTAATATTATTTTATTACTATTTTTATTCCATCTTATTATTGTTGCTTTAGATTACAACATTCTGGCTCAATACACTCTTCATTATTACTATTATTTTATTACTACTTTTATTCCATCTTATTATTGTTGCTTTTTATCTCATCACTCTGGCTCAATACACTCTTCATTATTCCTATTATTTTATTACTAGTTTTATTCCATCTTATTATTGTTGCTTTTTATCCCAACACTCTGGCTCTATACACTCTTCATTATTCCTATTATTTTATTACTAGTTTTATTCCATCTTATTATTGTTGCTTTTTATCTCATCACTCTGGCTCAATACACTCTTCATTATTCCTATTATTTTATTACTAGTTTTATTCCATCTTATTATTGTTGCTTTTTATCCCAACACTCTGGCTCTATACACTCTTCATTATTCCTATTATTTTATTACTAGTTTTATTCCATCTTATTATTGTTGCTTTTTATCTCATCACTCTGGCTCAATACACTCTTCATTATTCCTATTATTTTATTACTAGTTTTATTCCATCGTATTATTGTTGCTTTTTATCCCAACACTCTGGCTCTATACACTCTTCATTATTCCTATTATTTTATTACTAGTTTTATTCCATCTTATTATTGTTGCTTTTTATCTCATCACTCTGGCTCAATACACTCTTCATTATTCCTATTATTTTATTACTAGTTTTATTCCATCTTATTATTGTTGCTTTTTATCTCATCACTCTGGCTCAATACACTCTTCATTATTAATATTATTTTATTACTATTTTTATTCCATCTTATTATTGTTGCTTTAGATTACAACATTCTGGCTCAATACACTCTTCATTATTCCTACTATTTTATAACTAGTTTTATTCCATCTTATTATTGTTGCTTTTTATCTCATCACTCTGGCTCAATACACTCTTCATTATTCCTATTATTTTATTACTAGTTTTATTCCATCTTATTATTGTTTCTTTTTATCTCATCACTCTGGCTCTATACACTCTTCATTATTAATATTATTTTATTACTATTTTTATTCCATCTTATTATTGTTGCTTTAGATTACAACATTCTGGCTCAATACACTCTTCATTATTCCTATTATTTTATTACTAGTTTTATTCCATCTTATTATTGTTGCTTTTTATCTCATCACTCTGGCTCAATACACTCTTCATTATTAATATTATTTTATTACTATTTTTATTCCATCTTATTATTGTTGCTTTAGATTACAACATTCTGGCTCAATACACTCTTCATTATTCCTATTATTTTATAACTAGTTTTATTCCATCTTATTATTGTTGCTTTTTATCTCATCACTCTGGCTCAATACACTCTTCATTATTCCTATTATTTTATTACTAGTTTTATTCCATGTTAATATTGTTGCTTTTTATCTCATCACTCTGGCTCTATACACTCTTCATTATTAATATTATTTTATTACTATTTTTATTCCATCTTATTATTGTTGCTTTAGATTACAACATTCTGGCTCAATACACTCTTCATTATTCCTATTATTTTATTACTAGTTTTATTCCATCTTATTATTGTTGCTTTTTATCTCATCACTCTGGCTCAATACACTCTTCATTATTAATATTATTTTATTACTATTTTTATTCCATCTTATTATTGTTGCTTTAGATTACAACATTCTGGCTCAATACACTCTTCATTATTCCTATTATTTTATAACTAGTTTTATTCCATCTTATTATTGTTGCTTTTTATCTCATCACTCTGGCTCAATACACTCTTCATTATTCCTATTATTTTATTACTAGTTTTATTCCATGTTAATATTGTTGCTTTTTATCTCATCACTCTGGCTCTATACACTCTTCATTATTAATATTATTTTATTACTATTTTTATTCCATCTTATTATTGTTGCTTTAGATTACAACATTCTGGCTCAATACACTCTTCATTATTCCTATTATTTTATTACTAGTTTTATTCCATCTTATTATTGTTGCTTTTTATCTCATCACTCTGGCTCAATACACTCTTCATTATTAATATTATTTTATTACTATTTTTATTCCATCTTATTATTGTTGCTTTAGATTACAACATTCTGGCTCAATACACTCTTCATTATTCCTATTATTTTATTACTAGTTTTATTCCATCTTATTATTGTTGCTTTGTATCTCATCACTCTGGCTCAATACACTCTTCATTATTCCTATTATTTTATTACTAGTTTTATTCCATCTTATTATTGTTGCTTTTTATCTCATCACTCTGGCTCAATACACTCTTCATTATTCCTATTATTTTATTACTAGTTTTATTCCATCTTATTATTGTTGCTTTTTATCCCAACACTCTGGCTCTATACACTCTTCATTATTCCTATTATTTTATTACTAGTTTTATTCCATCTTATTATTGTTGCTTTTTATCTCATCACTCTGGCTCAATACACTCTTCATTATTCCTATTATTTTATTACTAGTTTTATTCCATCTTATTATTTTTGCTTTTTATCTCATCACTCTGGCTCTATACACTCTTCATTATTAATATTATTTTATTACTATTTTTATTCCATCTTATTATTGTTGCTTTAGATTACAACATTCTGGCTCAATACACTCTTCATTATTCCTATTATTTTATTACTAGTTTTATTCCATCTTATTATTGTTGCTTTTTATCTCATCACTCTGGCTCAATACACTCTTCATTATTAATATTATTTTATTACTATTTTTATTCTATCTTATTATTGTTGCTTTAGATTACAACATTCTGGCTCAATACACTCTTCATTATTCCTATTATTTTATTACTAGTTTTATTCCATCTTATTATTGTTGCTTTTTATCTCATCACTCTGGCTCAATACACTCTTCATTATTAATATTATTTTATTACTATTTTTATTCCATCTTATTATTGTTGCTTTAGATTACAACATTCTGGCTCAATACACTCTTCATTATTCCTACTATTTTATAACTAGTTTTATTCCATCTTATTATTGTTGCTTTTTATCTCATCACTCTGGCTCAATACACTCTTCATTATTCCTATTATTTTATTACTAGTTTTATTCCATCTTATTATTGTTTCTTTTTATCTCATCACTCTGGCTCTATACACTCTTCATTATTAATATTATTTTATTACTATTTTTATTCCATCTTATTATTGTTGCTTTAGATTACAACATTCTGGCTCAATACACTCTTCATTATTCCTATTATTTTATAACTAGTTTTATTCCATCTTATTATTGTTGCTTTTTATCTCATCACTCTGGCTCAATACACTCTTCATTATTCCTATTATTTTATTACTAGTTTTATTCCATGTTATTATTGTTGCTTTTTATCTCATCACTCTGGCTCTATACACTCTTCATTATTAATATTATTTTATTACTATTTTTATTCCATCTTATTATTGTTGCTTTAGATTACAACATTCTGGCTCAATACACTCTTCATTATTCCTATTATTTTATTACTAGTTTTATTCCATCTTATTATTGTTGCTTTTTATCTCATCACTCTGGCTCAATACACTCTTCATTATTAATATTATTTTATTCCTATTTTTATTCCATCTTATTATTGTTGCTTTAGATTACAACATTCTGGCTCAATACACTCTTCATTATTCCTATTATTTTATTACTAGTTTTATTCCATCTTATTATTGTTGCTTTTTATCTCATCACTCTGGCTCAATACACTCTTCATTATTCCTATTATTTTATTACTAGTTTTATTCCATCTTATTATTGTTGCTTTTTATCTCATCACTCTGGCTCAATACACTCTTCATTATTCCTATTATTTTATTACTAGTTTTATTCCATCTTATTATTGTTGCTTTTTATCCCAACACTCTGGCTCTATACACTCTTCATTATTCCTATTATTTTATTACTAGTTTTATTCCATCTTATTATTGTTGCTTTTTATCTCATCACTCTGGCTCAATACACTCTTCATTATTCCTATTATTTTATTACTAGTTTTATTCCATCTTATTATTGTTGCTTTTTATCTCATCACTCTGGCTCAATACACTCTTCATTATTAATATTATTTTATTACTATTTTTATTCCATCTTATTATTGTTGCTTTAGATTACAACATTCTGGCTCTATACACTCTTCATTATTCCTATTATTTTATTACTAGTTTTATTCCATCTTATTATTGTTGCTTTTTATCTCATCACTCTGGCTCAATACACTCTTCATTATTCCTATTATTTTATTACTAGTTTTATTCCATCCTATTATTTTTGCTTTTTATCTCATCACTCTGGCTCTATACACTCTTCATTATTAATATTATTTTATTACTATTTTTATTCCATCTTATTATTGTTGCTTTAGATTACAACATTCTGGCTCAATACACTCTTCATTATTCCTATTATTTTATTACTAGTTTTATTCCATCTTATTATTGTTGCTTTTTATCTCATCACTCTGGCTCAATACACTCTTCATTATTAATATTATTTTATTACTATTTTTATTCTATCTTATTATTGTTGCTTTAGATTACAACATTCTGGCTCAATACACTCTTCATTATTCCTATTATTTTATTACTAGTTTTATTCCATCTTATTATTGTTGCTTTTTATCTCATCACTCTGGCTCTATACACTCTTCATTATTACAATTATTTTATTACTAGTTTTATTACATCGTATTATTGTTGCTTTTTACCCCAACACCCTGGCTCTATACACTCTTCATTATTACAATTATTTTATTACTAGTTTTATTCCATTTTATTATTGTTGCTTTTTACCCCAACACTCTGGCTCTATACACTCTTCATTATTACTATTATTTTATTACTAGTTTTATTCCATCGTATTATTGTTGCTTTTTATCCCAACACTCTGGCTCAATACACTCTTCATTATTATTTTATTCAGTCAAGCTCGCTCGTACAGTCATAGGTCTATCACGCAAACCATCACTGGCCTGCATCAAGGTCGGAAGGTCATTATGGTGGCATCCTTTGACATTGCAGGTGGTTGCTGGGCGACCAACCAGTCTTGCAACATGGCTAAGTGCCCAGAGCTGTAGATCAATCACAGGTTCTTGTTTTGCTCGCCAGCAGTTTCCTGCAAAGTCTTCATTATTAATACTATAATTGTATTCCTAGTTTTAATCCATGTTTCTATTGTTGGTTTTTATTCAATTACTTTTAAATTATTATTAGGTTCACTCCATTTTCTTATTAAGATTTTCATATTTCTTTATTAACGTATTATTTTAATGCTAATAAGGATGTTCTTCGCATAATTGGATTGTATTTATTAGGTTGGTGCAAAAATAATGTCGTTTTTTGACGTTCAACTTTATGTGAGAAAACGACATTATTTTTGCACCAACCTAATATTTATATATGCCTATGTGTGTTCAGACCTGATATTTCGAAATCCACATTGAGTAGTAGGTGGCAGAATATCTTCCCAATTCTCCAACTTTATTCTCACCGACTTTGTCCCTCAACCAAAAAATTCTGTGGTCTTTACATTTTGAGCCCTACCTAGGTTATTAAATACTTTCTATTGTAACTTTGTTGCAAATTCGAGAAACGTTCCTTACAATTAAAGAGTTCGTCAAGTATTAGAAGGTGGAAGAGAATAAATAATGAAGTCATTCCTTTTCAAATCAAGAAAGGAATTCTTCAACATCCCTTCATATTAACGTCCTGGGTAAGACGTTAAACTACATCCGCGTCCTGGGTAAGACGATAAACTACATCCAGCAGCAAGGTCTGTGATCAGGAGGTTTTGAGGAGCGTGAAACCACCTCTTAATTGCTGGTGTTCCCAGGTCCACCCTGACCCACGGTGGTAGCACCTGCTAGGGTCCCAGCTATGGGTAAATAGTTAACTATTACCAGCAATACGTTATGAAAAAAAATTATTACCAGAAATACAATTTTGAAGAAACAATATTACCAGAAACAGATTTTTGACGAAACAAAATATTACCAGCAATAAAAAATGTTGTCGGCATTAAATAACTCATTGAGGTTGATATGCTGTAAAACAAAATAAACCAAACCAAACCTTCATATTAGAGAATATGAATAAATAGAAAATGGAATCGCCTGTATTGTGGATGTTACTGAGAATGGGTTGATCTGATCAAGTTTTTTTTACACAGGACAGTTTATGCGACCATCAGATACTACAAAACAAAATTACTAATCAAACACGAATTATGCTCTTAGAGATACTCATCTCGTTTACCGACTCGTATGAATATAACGAATGTCCTTCAACTGATTCAGAACTATCTAAATTATCTTCTGTATGGAGCAGAGTTCCCAGATTAATGATGAAAATGAGTTCAAATGTTATATATATGCCTTGATATTGAACACTTTAACCTGTTAGAGTATATAATAAATCTATATTTTTATCATATATATATATATATATATATATATATGATGTGAGTGAACACTGAAGTCAACACCCAGAGGTGACAGTCTGTTTCATGCTTAAACACAATCTGTTAGAGTAATACAAAAGATTACCCACAATGCATCACTGACCTGTATATATATGCCTTGATATTGAACACTTTAACCTGTTAGAGTATATAATAAATCTATATTTTTATCATATATATATATATATATATATATATATATATATATATATATATATATATATATATCGCAAGGTTCGGAAGGAAATACTAATTAATACTGGAAAGTTCGACCAGAGCTACTTGATAAATCTGTTTTCCTGAAAAATCTTTTTCGAGAAAGATTTTATCAATTTCAACATGTCGCAGTACTGATTGGTCGGTCGATGAACGTAAAATATTTCCTTGTAGGGAAACGGCTTACCATTACGATAGTACATCGCATTTGTCTCTGAACTATAAAAGCAATTCCCTGTATAGAATTTCCAATGTTTTCCTCTCTCACCGAGAGATTGTAACTAAAGAGATTTTCAGACTTTTGCAAGCGAAATCTACACATGGGACTGAACTATTGACTGTATATTAAACGCATTACTGACACGGGCAAGGTGCTTTATAGACTGAAGTCAAAGGTCAGCGTGAAGTGTTTCCCCGGAGGAATCAAGGTCTCTGTGAACAAGGTGAGCTTTCTTGTCAGAAGGAGGACATCGGTTATAGTCTGACTTGGGACAAGGATAAATTCCCCCAGGCCTTCTTTGCCCAAGGAAAGCTATGCGGAGCGAGCTGTCCAGTTGCTTATCAGCCCAGCGATCTTCCGGCCACACGCATTCATGGAACTGATCATGATGTTTTCTTGTTACAGTGATGTTCACACTGTAAAAGGCTCGAAAGCCATTTGAGATAGAGGTTTACAGAGTTAAAGGCACAGATTATGTGAACATGTAGGGAAGATAACAGTTAACTCGAGACTTGAACAGATTAAGATTTTGTGATCGGGGAAGCATCCACATGGGAGTCGGTTCCACAAAGCAGCCGTTTGTGAGAAGAAGCTGTTCAAGTAGAACTTGCATCTCACTGATGGAATACGAATGAAACGAAGGTGGTTCGCTGCAATGTGACTAGAATATTGGGTCTTGGCCGTGAAGGTTAGAACTGGTGGAACTGAAAAATGTAGTTCTTCTGAACATTTTCCATGTTAATAGCGAGAGATAAGCTAGAGACTTGCGGCGTTTCGTGAGCGGGAAAGAGGTTGTAGGGTGGGAAATAATTTTGTCACCCAGAAGGATGTGGAGACGCCGTTGCAATATATCATAAATGAAAAGTGAATAGTGAGCAGCCCCCGCCCATATAGAGCAGTAGTACTCCATTTTCACACTAATCTGTCTCGTTCGAGTAGAGGTTGATGACATGGTTCCTGTTTAGGATTGGGTTTCCTGTTCTTTCTAATTATTTTTTCATTCTATTTCATTTCCAGTAGACACCCTTGCATTTTAATGGCATTATCAAGTTTCTGAGGGTCAATGGATTTTAAAATGTTACACTATTCCTATTGTAAAATCATTATTAATGTATTTTCACGCTAAAAGCATTCAGAATTCATTGACCAAACACTTAGCGTTAATATCAGTTGAGATGGATAAAACATTTTTATTCGTTGAGTTTTTAAGGTATTAGAATTCTTAAGTAGACGATCATTTTTCTAAAATTTATTCCTGCAGTAAATTATTTATAATGCGTTCCACTGATAAAGACATTTGCCTAACATTTCGCTAGTAAAAACATTTACAATGCATTCTTATAGTAAAATCTTTTACAATGCATTCGTATAGTAAAATCATTTACAATGCATTCGTATAGTAAATCCATTTCCAATGCATTCTTATAGTAAAATCATTTCCAATGCATTCTCATAGTAAAATCATTTACAATGCATTCGTATAGTAAATCCGTTTCCAATGCATTCTTATAGTAAAATCATTTCCAATGCATTCTCATAGTAAAATCATTTACAATGCATTCCTAGAGTAAAAGCATTAACAATGCATTCAAATAGTAAAATCCTTTACAATGCATTCTTATACTAAAATCATTTACAATGTATTGTTATAGTGAGACCATTTACAATGCATTCTTATAATAAAATCATTTACAATGCATCCTTATAGTAAAATCATTTACAATGCATCCTTATAGTAAAATCATTTACAATGCATTCTTATAGTAAAATCATTTACAATGATTTCTTATAGTAAAATCATTTACAATGCATCCTTATAGTAAAATCATTTACAATGCATTCTTATAGTAAAATCAATTATAATGCATTCTTATAGTAAAATCATTTGCAATGCATTCTTATAGTAAAATCATTTCCAATGCATTCTTATAGTAAAATCATTTCCAATGCATTCTTATAGTAAAATCATTTCCAATGCATTCTTATAGTAAAATCCTTTATAATGTATTCTTATAGTAAAATCATTTCCAATGCATTCGTATAGTAAAATCATTTCCAATGCATTCTTATAGTAAAATCATTTCCAATGCATTCTTATAGTAAAATCATTTATAATGCATTCTTATAGTAAAATCATTTCCAATGCATTCTTATAGTAAAATCATTTCCAATGCCTTCTTATAGTAAAATCATTTCCAATGCCTTCTTATAGTAAAATCATTTACAATGCATTCTTATAGTAAAATCATAAGAAATATAATCGGCTTAAATATAATCGGAAGGCCACGCACGTTTCCGGTCTCGCGATCTTCATCAGTCAAAGACTGGTTATTTTCACATATTATTAAAAGGAATTAATTTCACTTATGTTGAGAGACCAAGAAAAATTTGTATTACGACTACACACAAAAGACAATGGTTAAACATCGGAAAACATTTCTCGTTGGAACAACTATAACCTTTACCTTATATATATATATATATATATATATTGATAGATAAATAGATATGTATCTATGTATGTATGTCTGTATATATATATATATATATATATATATATATATATATATATATATATATATACATATAAAAGTGAACATAGATGTCAACACTTAGAGGTGACAGTCTGTTTCATGCTAGATGCAATCGTTAGGCCACGAGTGCTGATATCTTTCTCAGCTATTTATATATACGGGTCAGTGGTGCATATTGGGTAGTCTATTTTACCGGAAGTCGTTTATTTGTTTATTTATTTGTGTCAAATTATTTTTTTTTTTTTTTAAATAAAAATAAAAATAAATAATTTGACAGAAATAAATATAAACAAATAAACGACTTCCGGTAAAATAACCGCCAAAATAGACTACCCACAATGCCCCACTGTCGCCTCTAAGTGTTGACTTCTATGTTCACTTTTATATTTATACACGCTCTGTCTCTGATATTGAGCACTTTATCCCATAAAAATAGCACACTTTAAGACTATATTTCTTCATATATATATATATATATATATATATATATATATATATATATATATATATATACAGAGCTGTTCGATAAAAGTGACTCACGTGAATTTTCAACACTGTCATCTCTGTCTCTCTTATATATTTATATCATGTATCAATCCAACTAAATATATATATATATGTGTGTGTGTGTGTGTGTGTGTGTGTATACTGTGCGATAAAAGTGACTCACCTGATTTATTTTACTAAAAGTTCTCTTCTCCGATGAAACGAAACTTCAGCTATTTTCAAAGGATACGCGATTTAAAATCCAAAGAAGAAGCTTTGAAAGCTCTTTGAATTTAGCAGTAAATACTGTCAAGCATCCGTTCAGTATAATGATCTGGGGATGCTTTTCTTTTCATGGAACTGGTTTCTTAAAGCCTATTGAAAAGACCCTCAGGAGCGAGCAGTACAAGAGAATTTTAGCCTTGTCTGCTCCCTTCTTTTGAAAGGGTGCAAATCGAAATATCAAAAACTCATATCGGTATCGAAGAGGGTTCGTACATAAAATACGCCACATATATAGTTACGTTCTTTGTGCGTAACAATTGAAAGGCATTGTGCAAAATAACGATGACACAACTGCTGCCGTGCTATCTTCGTCCCGTTGACTCTTACTGATATCGCTATCGAAGAGGGTTCGTATATATTATACGCCACATATATAGTTACGTTGCTTGTGTGTAACAATTGAAACGCAGTGCGCAAAATAACGATGACCCACCCGGTGCCGTGCCATGTTCGTCCCTTGACGCGTACAGATATCGATATCGAAGAGGGTTCGTATATAAAATACGCCACATATATAGATACGTTGTTTGTGTGTAACAATTGAAAGGCAGTTTGCAAAATAACGATGACCCACCCGGTGCCGTGCTATCTTCGCCCCGTTGACGGGTACAGATATCGGTATCGAAGAGGGTTCGTACTTAAAATACGCCACATATATAGTTACGTTTTTTGTGCGTGACAATTGAAAGGCAGTTTGCATAATAAGGATGACCCACCCGCTGACGTGCTATCTTCGTCCCGTTGACGGGAACTGATATCGCTATAGAAGAGGCTTCGTATACATAATACGCAACATATATATATAGTTACGTATTTTGTGCGTAACAATTGAAACGAGGTGAGCAAAATAACGATGACCCACCCGGTGCCGTGCTATCTTCGTCCCGTTGACGCGTACTGATATCGCAATCGAAGAGGGTAGGTATATATAATACGCCACATATATAGTTACGTATTTTGTTCGTAACAATTGAAACGCGGTGAGCAAAATAACGATGACCCACCCGGTGCTGTGCTATCTTCGTCCCGTTGACGCGTACTGATATCGCAATCGAAGAGGGTAGGTATATATAATACGCCACATATATAGTTACATATTTTGTGCGTAACAATTGAAACGCGGTGAGCAAAATAACGATGACCCACCCGGTTTCCGTGCTATCTTCGTCCCGTTGACGCGTACTGACATCGCTATAGAAGTGGGAAGTATATATAATACGCCACATATATAGTTACGTTTTTTGTGTGTAACAATTGAAACGCAGTGTGCAAAATACCGATCCCTCCTATCTTCGTCCCGTTGACGCGTACAGATATCGCTATCGAAGAGGGTTCGTATATAAAATACGCCACATATATATTTATGTGTTTTTGTGTAACAATTGAACGACAGTGTGCAAAATAACGATCATGAACCCCGCCCCCGGTGCTGTGCTATCTTCGTCCCATTGACGCGTACTGACATCTCTATCGAAGAGGGTTCGTATATATAATACGCCACATATATATTTACTTTTTGTGTGTGTAACAATTGAAAGTCAGTGTGCAAAATAACGATGACCAACCCGGTGCCCTGCTATATTTGTCCCCTTGATGCGTACTGATATCGCTATCGAAGAGGGTAGGTATATATAATACGCCACATATATAGTTACGTTTTTTTGTGTGTAACAATTCAAAGGCAGTGTGCAAAATAACGATGACACACCCGGTGCCGTGCTATATTCGTCCCGTTTACGGCTACTCACATAGCTATCGAAGTGGGTTCGTATATAAAATACGCCACATATATAGTTACGTTTTTTGTGTGTAACAATTGAAAGGCAGTTTGCAAAATAACGATGACCCACCCGGTGCCGTGCTATCTTCGTCCTGTTGACGCGTACTGACATCGCTATAGGAGTGGCTTCCTATATATAATACGCCACATATATCTTCAAGAATGTTTTGTTCTTTTTTAGAAATTCATTTTAAACTTTTAAAATTATAATTAAAATCAGATTGGGAAACAATTCTTGTAATAATTCATTAGTCATCCAAAGAGGGTTTTTTTTATTCACACTATATTCTTCATTTATATTATTTTTGATAGTGTCGCAGTTAGCTCCTCCTCATTTCCTTAACCCTTCAACAGGGGTCTCTCTCTCCCGGGAGTATAAATACTGGCTGACCTTTCGCTTCTTCCTCTTTCCACGGCTTCGCACACCGTGGGGCCAACTGCCTCTCCTGGGGCCGCAACCTCGCGCGTGAGGCGAGGTAAAAAAAACTTTTTCACTTACCCCACTATGTGATCTCACACAAGCAGCGTTTCCCATATTCTGGGAACACGCTTACGCGTTCGTACGGACACTCACACAACTTTCCATACAACAGTGTAACATTTTATTCATGTCTTCAATGTATTTGTAATTCGTATATTAATCTATTTGTTATTAATATATATTTGCTTGCATACATGTATATCGGTCTCGTTCGTTTTCTTTTGCCTTCTTTGGACTCCATTATAGTCCAACATTCTTATGTATCTGGACCGGCCAGAGGAAGCCTTAACCTAGAGATAACTCATCTTCTCTTCTCACATTCACACCGCACGGTCCCTTACAATAGCAATTAAAAGATTATGCACTTAAATAATTAGATAGTCTTAATGCAGTTTTTATTTTACGCTCCGAAGAATATCTTGTTGAATTTGGTAACATCTTGAAAGAAAATATATCTGATGATACGTTGCTCTTAGTAGGACGACAAATAAGCAGGCTCTGAAATTACAGATTGAATCTACAGACTGTCATGGATTACTCAGACCTTCCAAATCTTACACCAAAAATATTATGCTTTGGGAACTGTTGCAGTAAACATAATTTTAGTTGTAAATATGCAACATTTAAAAGGATAATATACCTATCTTTCCTTAGGTGTTTATCAATTGTACACTGTTCAATTATAACATAAACAAAATCTATTTTAAATTACAAGATTTTACTTGGATTAAACGAAAATTATTTACAATATAATACATATTACTTAATACATTCCGTCTTGCCTTCTATTTTGACGGCACGGGTGCTTTAGTATCATGTATAAATATCCTCAATTTATCGTAGACATCTGAGCGACACAAATATCTCATATTTAAAGTTAAGCAACTCTGAGACTCATGAAAAAACAATGTTTAAAAGCCAGTATATGATAATGAGTTCGATCCTTACTGGGAGCCCTATAATTTCGGCCTTTTGCCTCAATCTAAGATACGCTTGGAAAATTGCTATAGTCATAAGTACGTTGTACAATAACGTAAATAATATTTTTGGTTTGTATTGTGATGTATCAGTTTCAATCCCAGTCAGAATTTTAAATAAATCTGATAACATCTCGTATTATGCAAACTCCACGCAATGTTTATTTACCAAACAACATAAGGCTTTTTTGTAACCAATGTAACTGTTGTCGCTGTAGTGTATCGCGATTTGTTCTCTTCAATTGCTGGCTCTGACCAAAAACATGAATGAGTGGGTGTCTGGAACTAGATCAAATCTCATACACATCGTCTTTATTGTGTTAAAGATGTGTTTGTAATATATGTAGCAACTGAATATATTCACCCCCAGACCTGAAATCGATTATTGGAGCATCAGAAAATAAAATAAATGCAAGTAAATACTATATTATTTAGAGTAGCTGGCATGGTAAATATAGAAGATAGCCTAGAAAAAGAAAACTTTTTAAGCATTTCATTTCACCCCAAGGAAGACGAGAGCGTCACTGGCACGCAAGGGGTTACAGAGGGTAGAGAACAAGAGTAAAGATGTGTGTTTGGGGACAGGATAAAGAGAAAGTTGAGGAACAAGATCAAGGTATCAGAAGATGTCGATTGACATTACGTTTGAATATTTGAAGATTATAGCTATCAAAGAAGCATGTAAGAGGAAGGGAGTTCCACTGTTGGGAAGTGCGAGAGTAGAAGCTGTTGGAGTAGAAGAGACGGTTATATTTAACAGTTTCGACGGTGAAAGTGTGGGGCCGAGATGCCAACCTAGCAGCACGCTTAAATTTATGCAGTTTGGGAACCAGAGAAAGCAACTCGTTGGAATAGTCGCCGTGAAAATACTTATAGAAGAGACAGAGGGAAGCCACGACACGTTTGTGAGAAAACGACTGTAGACTAGATGCCAGATCAGGACCTATTACATTGCATATCCGTCTCTGGATTTTGTCGAGAACCTCGAGACATCCAGCGAGGGTGCCAGACCATATATGACAGCAATATTTCATGCAAGGACTTATGGTTTCTTATTTTGAAATGTTTCGCTGATAAAACAAGGATAGCAGAAAAAATATATATTTTTTCAACCCAATCAACATCGGCGAAACAGAGGATGATTTACGCTAATCATTTGAACGCAGGACTTTTTAAAGTTTTATTTTTGAAAATCTTGTTCTTGTTACTGTTCTTTTTCTTCGTCTATGTGCAGTGTCCGTTTAGGATGTGGTCCAAAAAGATTATCCGTAACTTCCTGTCCCTTTGTTGTAGAGTTACTTTCCGCAGTGGAAACTGTATTTGGACTAAATTCGGTCCTAAATAGATTCAACGTACAAAAACGTTAGGAACTTGTTATAATAATTATTACGCAGAGTAATCTAGTTGTGGTAGCTGATTACTTTCCCGTATTCGACTCCCAGTCGGCCCTGACTGACTCCTACTTATATTAGGTGGGAGAGTCTATTATCTATAGACTAGATGTGTTTCACCATAACACCCTTATAGATCTATTCGTCTTTTTTTGTTATTTTTCCTAATCTTTATTCTGCCAAACATCTGCGCATGCTCGTTAGGTTGATTATTCGCTGTTTATACTCTATCCCTCTTGTTTTCAACATATTAAATGTTCTTCTTTCACTACCTTGCATTTCACTCCCATGCTGGTTCACTGCCTTGCTCTTTCACTCCCTTGATCTTTTACTACTTTGCTCTTTCACTCCCTTGCTCTTTCACTCCCTTGATCTTTTACTACTTTGCTCTTTCACTCCCTTGCTCTTTCACTCCCTTGATCTTTTACTACTTTGCTCTTTCACTCCCTTACTCTTTTACTACTTTGCTCTTTCACTCCCTTTTTCTTTCACAACCTTGCTCTTTCACTCCCTTGCTCTTTTACTACTTTGCTCTTTCACTCCCTTGCTCTTTCACTCCCTTCTTCTTTCACTACCTTGCTCTTTCACAACCTTGCTCTTTCACTCCCTTCTTCTTTCACTACCTTGCAGTTTCACTCCCTTGCTGTTTCACTCCCTTGCTCTTTCACTCCATTGCTCTTTCACTCCCTTGCTCTTTCACAACTTTGCTCTTTCACTCCCTTCCTCTTTCACTACCTTTTTCTTTCACTCCCTTACTCTTTGACAACCTTGCTCTTTCACTCCCTTGCTCTTTTACTACTTTGCTCTTTCACTCCCTTGCTCTTTCACTCCATTGCTCTTTCACAACCTTGCAGTTTCACTCCCTTGCTGTTTCACTCCCTTGCTCTTTTACTACTTTGCTCTTTCACTCCCTTCCTCTTTCCCTCCCTTGATCTTTCACTCCATTGCTCTTTCACTCCCTTGCTCTTTCACTCCATTGCTCTTTCACTACCTTGCAGTTTCAGTCCCTTGCTGTTTCACTCCCTTGCTCTTTTACTACTTTGCTCTTTCACTCCCTTCCTCTTTCACAATCTTGCTCTTTCACACCCTTGCTCTTTTACTACTTTGCTCTTTCACTCCCTTGCTCTTTCACTCCCTTGCTCTTTTACTACTTTGCTCTTTCACTCCCTTGCTCTTTCACACCCTTCCTCTTTCACTCCATTGCACTTTCACAACCTTGCTCTTTCACACCCTTGCTCTTTCACTGCCTTGATCTTTCACTCCCTTGCTCTTTCACTCCCTTGCTCTTTCACACCCTTCCTTTTTCCCTCCCTTGATCTTTCACTCCATTGCTCTTTCACTACCTTGCAGTTTCACTCCCTTGCTCTTTCACTCCCTTGCTCTTTCACAACCTTGCCCTTTCACTCCTTTGGTCTTTCACTCCCTTGCTCTTTCACTCCCTTGATCTTTCACTCCCTTCCTCTTTCACTCCCTTGCTCTTTCACTCCCTTGCTCTTTCACTCCCTTGCTCTTTCACTCCCTTCCTCTTTCACTCCCTTGCTCTTTCACTCCATTGCTCTTTCACACCCTTGCTCTTTCACTGCCTTGATTTTTCACTCCCTTGCTTTTTCACTCCCTTGATTTTTCACTCCCTTCCTCTTTCACTCCCTTGCTCTTTCACTCCCTTGCTCTTTCACTCCCTTGATCTTTCACTCCCTTGCTCTTTCACTCCCTTGATCTTTCACTCCCTTCCTCTTTCACTCCCTTGCTCTTTCACTCCCTTGTTCTTTCACTGCCTTGATCTTTCACTCCCTTGCTCTTTCACTCCCTTGATCTTTCACTCCCTTGCTCTTTCACTCCCTTGCTCTTTCACTCCATTGCTCTTTCACTCCCTTCCTTTTTCACTCCATTGCTCTTTCACAACCTTGCTCTTTCACTCCCTTCCTCTTTCACTCCCTTGATCTTTCACTCCCTTGATCTTTCACTCCCTTGATCTTTCACTACCTTGCTCTTTCACTCCCTTGCTCTTTCACTACCTTTCACTCTGGCTTGCTGTTTGAAGATTAAAAAACTGGTGACGGGATTGAGAGCAAAATTGATTAGGAGATTCTCGCTACACAAAATCGTCATGCACCAAAATGTTACATGACAAGAGCAAATTCCGAATAATCAAAATATGGTGTCTGATTTTCCAAGAGGAAAAAAAATAACAAATGAGATTACAGAAACTATTCGACTCTGAATGAGATCGCAAAAGAGAATTGCGTCCCAAAAATCAAAATCTTCTTCGTTTCGATGCTAAAACATATTTTCAGATGAAGTCTTAAAAAAATAATGATGCAAAAAAATTGCTCACATTCCGAAAGAGTGATTCGAAATTTTGGCGACAAATTATGAGAAAAGAAGTCTTGGCAAACTTAACACACACAGGATAGTCATCGAATCAATCTTTCACGTTTCAGAAAACAGAGGGAGGATCAAGAACTCCCAAAAAGGGGAGGGATCGTAAAAGATCAAGTACTGTTGAAAGCGACAAAATCCAGGAAGATGTGAAGAGTCATGATCGCCAACGGACATAAAGAAAGAATATCTGTGCATAAATGCGTGTATATATCTGTGTGTAACCGACTCGGCATCAAAGACGGAATTGCGTCGATGTTATGCCAAATATTTACAAACGCTAGCTAAGTAGGTTTCTCGCTGCTTACAACTACGTCTTTTACTTTTAACATACTCTGTGTGTATTTAAACTATTTACATTGTTCGGACTGCTGTCCTCATCTTTACTGTCATATTCACAACTTTTTGGCCGGTGTGCGCTCCGGCCTTCTTCAGTTGATACACGTTGGAATTTCAAACCGAACCCTTTAATGATTCCACCGGGGTATATTGTTCTAGTCCCACGTGCCATGGCTTTTTTGGATATCTTAGTTGCAGTTATTTTTCTTTAGTAACGTGACTCTCCAAATGGCCAGGTATTTAACTCACAACTCTTTGGATTCAAGTTGCTGAATTAGTTCAACCAACGCTTTTACCACTGAACCATCGGGAATATGAAAATAAAGATGAGGACAACAGTCCAAACTATGTAAATAGTGTAAAGAGTTACAATAACTCATCTTATAAATATAGACAAATCCTGAAGAAAGCCGGAGCGTACAACGGCCGAAATGCTATGAATATGACAATAAATATGAGGACAACAGTTCTGACAATGTAAATAGTGCAAATAGTTACAATGCCTCACATCAGAAACATAGACAGATCCTGAAGAAGACCGGAGCGTACAACGGCCGAAATTCTATGAATATGACAATAAAGATGAGGACAACAGTTCTGACAATGTAAATAGTGCAAATAGTTACAATGCCTCACATCAGAAACATAGACAGGTCCTGAAGAAGACCGGAGCGTACAACAGCCGAAATGCTATGAATATGACAATAAAGATGAGGACAACAGTTCTGACAATGTAAATAGTGCAAATAGTTACAATACCTCATCTCTGAAAAATAGACAGATCCTGAAGAAAGCCGAAATGTACAACGATGTTTCATCGTGAATATGAAAATAAAGATGAGGACAACAGTTCTGACAATGTAAATAGTGCAAAGAGTTAAAATAAGTCATTTCATAATATAGATTGATCCTGAAGAAAGCCGTAGCGTACAACAGCCAAAATACAGTGAATATTATAGTAAAGATGAGGACATACGAGTTTACACCCAGTTAAAGTTGGATTTTAGCATGAATATATTATATAATATATATGTGTTGTGCTAGGGAGAAGTGATTTACAAGAATAATTTCAACCTTTGTAAATATAAAGAATCTCTAATAATAAAAGCGATTTTTATGCAGTTCGATGTTTCCCTCTGAAAGGAGCGTGCGTACCGTTGCTAAGCAGTTCAGTCTATCTCTCGACACAACCAATAGATTTCTTGTAAAAATGACAGTCTATTTACTTGCGTCCCCCAACGGAAAATGATATCTCGACATTTCGAAGAGGAACCCTGACTTAAAAAGCTGTCGTTTGCTTCTCTACAATGCGCCTGGATGTCATGGCCAACACCAATCGATCGATGCTGGAGGCGTATTGGAAAGTTTTCAGGTCGCATTTTCAACACCTCATCTGCAGTTTTGCTTTCCCCGGATCCATTTAGCCACGGTCACCCACAGAAAAAAGCTAATAATGAATAATGCTTCTAAAATAATTAAAAAAATATAGTGATGCTGGGAATTTAGATATATAAAGAAAAACTGTCAATGTGAAATTTTACGATATAATAAGAAAATGAAAAACAAAACATGCATAGAGATTTTCCGTCCTCATATAATCTTTATTAGAGTCTGTTCTTACAATTGTTATATTTCATTATTATTTATCGTTGTTAAACTCTTATTGTGTCCAATTAGATCTATGCTAAGAACGAATCTTCTATCTGTCACATAATTTTTATCACGGTATATTGATATAATAGTTCCATTTTATCATTAGTCATTGCTGTTAATCCTTTATTTCATGATTAATATTGCTGTTAATCCCTTATTTCATGATTAATATCTACGCTTAGAACGAAATTTTCTATCTGTCACAGCTTTTATGACGGTATATTATTAAAAAAATGTTCCATTTTATCATTAGTTATTGTTAATCTTTTATTGTGCCCAATAAGGTCTCCGGTGAGAAGGAATCTTCTGTCCGTTCCATAACCTTTATTATGGTACGAGGGGGAGCTGTAAATTGGATAATTATGATGGAAAGATGCTAGAGCCGTGAAACTTTGCATGCCTTAATTTCAACTCTTATCAATGACGGAATTGTTTCTCTCCAGGTAAACTGATACGTGACTGTTCAAAGAAGGCTTCAAAAGTAACTAGAGTCGTGGTATTATTCTTCCACGAATCTTTCACGTACATTCATATCTGCTCATGGCGTATCAAATGTAAACAAATGACGTCACACATAAGTTTATAAGCAGTAAATTGGATCTTGACGACCGATCTATCCTCTGTGTCCGAAACGGTAAAAAGGCACGTCGGTCTATCTGACGGTTCTGTATAGGATGCAGGTTCGAATCCTGTCGGAAGATGAATATTTTCTATGAAAATTTCTCGGACATTCAGACCGGTAAATGATGTTTAATACTGTTTATTATAAACAGAGCATTTACTTAAATATTTGTATCTATAAAAAGAATGTTAAACATAAAAATGTCTTAAACTCTTTGACAGACTTTGTCCATTTCCTAATATATTCATTAGTTCTACCAGTTCAGGCCTTCTTGTCTAAGACTCGAAATGCTACAATCTCGAAGCCGAATCATCCACATTTCTCCCGTATTCAATCTGAAAAGAGGAAGTTCCATCCAGAGCGATTTTTTTCCAAGAAATTACTTTTGGAAGAAACTCCCAAGTGGATTCTTCCATGAACACGGAAATGTTAATTCCTTCAAGAGTCAATCATTATCTACCCTCATAGTTTTCACTTGCTTCAACCTTCTATTATTCATACCAGAAACCTAATTGAGTATCCCTCTACCTTGAGTGGCTCTTGAGTCTTGCACTGTAACATGTAATATGAGATGACAGTCGGTTGTCTTTGTCTAGATCTTTGTCTGTCTGCTGTCTGAAACAGAGAAATATACTTTCTTTAAGGGGCAAAGGTCAGCACGAATGTGAATCAAACTCTTTGCAGTCATTTCTAATCTTCTTACTTGAGAAATCTCTTCTCGGCTTTATCTGGACGGAGACAACATCTGTACAGAACCAGATTAACAGATCACCTAGCAAGGATTGAATGCAATCTCAATTCTCCACGAGATTACACGATGGTAAACATCTACACAGTTTATAACAATCCCCCGGCATATGTAGGTTATCGTAACGGTTAAATAAGCGGCGAGTGGAGTCGACGAACCGAGTTCAATTTCTGACCGTTCTGTTTTGTTAGAAAAGACATGGAGCTATCTTTTTCCAGCTGTGAGTTAAATAGTAAGACAGAGTAGAATCCCTTGTTTTGCGTAACAACCAGTCTGCTGGAAAGAAAATCAGCCTGACGAGGGATAGGTTTCGTCAGGTTATCTTACAATACATTTTAAAAAATAATATTACGAGCAATACAATTTTTAAAAAATATTACCAACAATACATTTTTGGAAAAAAAATTACCAGAAATACATTTTTGGAAAAAATATATATTACCAGCAATAAAAATCTTGTTGGCATTGAATAACTCATTGAAGTTGATATACCGTAAAACAAAACAAAACAACCTAAGGAAATTGATTGATATTCTTGGGCTTATCATATTAGTTTTTGTTTGGGGGGATAATGTCTGATTTAAAAATAAACAGTTTAATTTTGTTCTGCTATATTCTTATGATAGTTTCACAAAAGTATATCACTCATTGCTAATTATTAAAGTGTCTTGTTTGTTAATTTTATATTAATCTGTTTCAGAACTTAAAACATTATATACCTATCATCTTGAACAGCAAATCTTGCCGCAAAAGATGATTATGGTGACTGTCTGGTCACGTTATCCATTACAGCTTTTTGAAATCTAATCAGATCATCACTTCCTAAATTTACTGGCAGAAGCTGCAAAATGCCGCCAACACTGGTTAGTCGACGAGGACCAATTCTGATTCATGACAATGCTCCGCCTTATGCTACTAGAATGACAATACAAAAGCTTACCGACTTGGGATGAGAGACTTTGCCACATACTTCATATTCTCCTGATCTTTCGCCTACTGTCTACCCAATGAATCATGAGAAATGTTTAAGGCAAGAGATTCCATTGCAAAGAAGAAACTGCATTAAAAGATTTATTCACTTTCAAACCTTTAGAGTTTTATCGTAAAAGCATAAATAAGCCTATAACCATATGAGAGGAATATCCAGGCTTCTATCTGGACTGAATTAAACACTGTTTAAATACATCAATTCAGGAAGAAAATTCTAAAATTGGACATTGTTTTCCGAACAACCTAATATTTTTAAGTGTAGGACTATCTATTTAACGGGTGAATAATGCATTAATTTTTGTTTACGAATAAAATATGTACAGTTATAAGTCATACTATTTAATCCATTTACCCACCATAGATGAATCTCATTGACTCCTATAAGAATGGCCGGTGCCCAACTCCACGAGAGCGTCTCTCTGCGCCTGCTTGGTCTCACGTTTTCCACTGACCTGAGGTGAAACAACTACATTGAATCAATAGCTCCATCTACTGCAAGGAAAGTTGGTTCTCTGTGTCACGCCAGAAAGTTTTTCTCGCCTGAGTTCGTCCTTCAAATCTACAAATCTACCATTCGTCCTTGCATTAAAATACTGTTGCCATATATTGTCTGGTGCCACCGCTGATCATCTCGAGGTCCTCGACAAAATCCAGAGACGGATATGCAATGTGCTGTGGTCTGGTATAAAACTCACAACTCTTTGGGTATAGTCACTGGATCTAATCAACGTCTTTATCCACTGGCCAATGTGATAAAGCAGTCGTGAACCAAAACTTGGAGAATTCAGTTAAAAGGAAATAACTGAGACATCCGGAAGAGGCATGGCATGTCGAACAAGAAGTCTACCCCAATGGACGAAATAAAGGATTCGGTTCGAAATTTCGATCACTTGAAGAAGGTCGGAGCGTACAACGCCCGAAAGGTTGTGAATATGGCAATAATGTAAATAATGCAAGTAATCATAATACCTCATCTCAGAGATATAGACAGATATTCAAGAATAATTCCAATTACCTGAAGAAGGCCGGATCGTACAACGGCCGAAATATTGTGAATATGGCAATGAAGATGAGGATAACAGTCCGAATAATGTAAAAAATGCAAGTAATCATAATACCTCAACTCAGAGATATAGACAGATATTGTAGAATAATTCCAATCACCTGAGGAAGACCGGATCGTACAACGGCCGAAATGTTGTGAACATGGCAATTATGATGAGGATAAAAGTTCGAATAATGTAAATATTGCAAGCATTCTTTCCATATTACTTTTTACTAGCACGAAACGTAAAAGGTGACTATTATGATTAGACGTTCACTCGACAGGCATACATACATTTTTCATCTGCACATGATTCTGACACTTCAGAATGGTTTCGAGCGTTCTTTATTGGATTATTTTCTACATTATTACTTAGAGCATTTAAGCGACAACAGATAGTCTTCAGAATGTGGGCGATCATTACACTCCAAATTTGGATTTTCAACACTATTCCTATTCCTTGTTCTGCCGGCCATTTATTTACACAAGTTCATCAGATAGGTTATTTTCTGTCCGATTTACATGATTCGGAATATGTACCGTTTTTTGTTTCCGTTTCCCCTAAAACATTAATCACATGTTCTGTCCATGTTACGCTCAGTATCTTGCTGAGGAAGCCCATTTCTGCCACCCAGAAGACTCACCTTCATGCGTGAGGAGATTGTCCAGTGTTCACTGCTATAAAAGGTGACCGAACAAACTGAAAACTTCATTTTTACCCAAATTTGAGTAAATACACAAGATTAAAAAGAAAACAAAACACATTTCATGAAGTTATATTTAGTGAGCGGTTTATTCCAATCTTCATTGAGATATAGATCCACATTCTATAAATCAATATTCGAATTATGTATTGTTAATACACCATTAATCATTACTATTATTATTTTACTAGTTTTATTCCATATTATTGTTGCATTTTATCCCAACACTCTGGCTCTATACACTCTTCATTATTACTATTATTTTATTACTAGTTTTATTCCATCTTATTATTGTTGCTTTTTATCCCAACACTCTGGCTCTATACACTGTTCATTATTACTATTATTTTATTAATAGTTTTATTCCATCTTATTATTGTTGCTTTTTATCCCAACACTCTGGCTCTATACACTCTTCATTATTACTATTATTTTATTACTGGTTTTATTCCATCTTGTTATTGTTGCTTTTTATCCCAACACTCTGGCTCTATACACTCTTCATTATTACTATTATTTTATTACTAGTTTTATTCCATCTTATTATTGTTGCTTTTTATCCCAACACTCTGGCTCTATACACTCTTCATTATTACTATTATTTTATTACTGGTTTTATTCCATCTTGTTATTGTTGCTTTTTATCCCAACACTCTGGCTCTATACACTCTTCATTATTACTATTATTTTATTACTAGTTTTATTCCATCTTATTATTGTTGCTTTTTATCCCAACACTCTGGCTCTATACACTCTTCATTATTACTATTATTTTATTACTAGTTTTATTCCATCTTATTATTGTTGCTTTTTATCCCAACACCCTGGCTCTATACACTCTTCATTATTACTCTTATTTTATTACTAGTTTTATTCCATCTTATTATTGTTGCTTTTTATCCCAACACTCTGGCTCTATACACTCTTCATTATTACTATTATTTTATTACTAGTTTTATTCCATCTTATTATTGTTGCTTTTTATCCCAACACTCTGGCTCTATACACTCTTCATTATTACTATTATTTTATTACTAGTTTTATTCCATCTTATTATTGTTGCTTTTTATCCCAACACCCTGGCTCTATACACTCTTCATTATTACTCTTATTTTATTACTAGTTTTATTCCATCTTATTATTGTTGCTTTTTATCCCAACACTCTGGCTCTATACACTCTTCATTATTACTCTTATTTTATTACTAGTTTTATTCCATCTTATTATTGTTGCATTTTATCCCAACACTCTGGCTCTATACAGTCTTCATTATTACTATTATTTTATTACTAGTTTTATTCCATCTTATTATTGTTGCTTTTTATCCCAATACTATGGCTCTATACAGTCTTCATTATTACTATTATTTTATTACTAGTTTTATTCCATCTTATTATTGTTGCATTTTATCCCAACACTCTGGCTCTATACACTCTTCATTATTACTATTATTTTATTACAACTTTTATTCCATCTTATTATTGTTGCTTTTTATCCCAACACTCTGGCTCTATACACTCTTCATTATTACTCTTATTTTATTACTAGTTTTATTCCATCTTATTATTGTTGCTTTTTATCCCAACACTCTGGCTCTATACACTCTTCTTATTACTATTATTTTATTACTAGTTTTATTCCATCTTATTATTGTTGCTTTTTATCCCAACACTCTGGCTCTATACACTCTTCTTATTACTATTATTTTATTACTAGTTTTATTCCATCTTATTATTCTTGATTTTTATCCCAACACTCTGGCTCTATACACTCTTCATTATTACTATTATTTTATTACTGGTTTTATTCCATCTTGTTATTGTTGCTTTTTATCCCAACATTCTGGCTCTATACACTCTTCATTATTACTATCATTTTATTACTAGTTTTATTCCATCTTATTATTGTTGCTTTTTATCCCAACACTCTGGCTCTATACACTCTTCATTATTACTATTATTTTATTACTGGTTTTATTCCATCTTGTTATTGTTGCTTTTTATCCCAACACTCTGGCTCTATACACTCTTCATTATTACTATTATTTTATTACTAGTTTGATTCCATCTTATTATTGTTGCTTTTTATCCCAACACTCTGGCTCTATACACTCTTCATTATTACTATTATTTTATAACTAGTTTTATTCCATCTTATTATTGTTGCATTTTATCCCAACACTCTGGCTCTATACAGTCTTCATTATTACTATTATTTTATTACTAGTTTTATTCCATCTTATTATTGTTGCTTTTTATCCCAACACTCTGGCTCTATACACTCTTCATTATTACTATTATTTTATTACTAGTTTTATTCCATCTTATTATTGTTGCTTTTTATCCCAACACTCTGGCTCTATACACTCTTCATTATTACTATTATTTTATTACTGGTTTTATTCCATCTTGTTATTGTTGCTTTTTATCCCAACACTCTGGCTCTATACACTCTTCATTATTACTATTATTTTATTACTAGTTTTATTCCATCTTATTATTGTTGCTTTTTATCCCAACACTCTGGCTCTATACACTCTTCATTATTACTATTATTTTATTACTAGTTTTATTCCATCTTATTATTGTTGCTTTTTATCCCAACACTCTGGCTCTATACACTCTTCATTATTACTATTATTTTATTACTAGTTTTATTCCATCTTATTATTGTTACTTTTTATCCCAACACCCTGGCTCTATACACTCTTCATTATTACTATTATTTTATTACTAGTTTTATTCCATCTTATTATTGTTGCATTTTATCCCAACACTCTGGCTCTATACAGTCTTCATTATTACTATTATTTTATTACTAGTTTTATTCCATCATATTATTGTTGCTTTTTATCCCAACACTGGTTGTATACACTCTTCATTATTACTATTATTTTATTACTGGTTTTATTCCATCTTGTTATTGTTGCTTTTTATCCCAACACTCTGGCTCTATACACTCTTCATTATTACTATTATTTTATTACTAGTTTTATTCCATCTTATTATTGTTGCTTTTTATCCCAACACTCTGGCTCTATACACTCTTCATTATTACTATTATTTTATTACTAGTTTTATTTCATCTTATTATTGTTGCTTTTTATCCCAACACTCTGGCTCTATACACTCTTCATTATTACTATTATTTTATTACTAGTTTTATTCCATCTTATTATTGTTGCTTTTTATCCCAACACTGGTTGTATACACTCTTCATTATTACTATTATTTTATTACTAGTTTTATTCCATCTTATTATTGTTGCTTTTTATCCCAACACTCTGGCTCTATACACTCTTCATTATTACTATTATTTTATTACTAGTTTTATTCCATCTTATTATTGTTGCTTTTTATCCCAACAGTCTGGCTCAATACACTCTTCATTATTACTATTATTTTATTACTAGTTTTATTCCATCTTATTATTGTTGTTTTTTATCCTAACACTCTGTCTCTATACACTCTTCATTATTACTATTATTTTATTACTAGTTTTATTCCATCTTATTATTGTTGCTTTTTATCCCAACACTCTGGCTCTATACACTCTTCATTATTACTCTTATTTTATTACTAGTTTTATTCCATCATATTATTGTTGCTTTTTATCCCAACACTGGTTGTATACACTCTTCATTATTACTATTATTTTATTACTGGTTTTATTCCATCTTGTTATTGTTGCTTTTTATCCCAACACTCTGGCTCTATACACTCTTCATTATTACTATTATTTTATTACTAGTTTTATTCCATCTTATTATTGTTGCTTTTTATCCCAACACTCTGGCTCTATACACTCTTCATTATTACTATTATTTTATTACTAGTTTTATTCCATCTTATTATTGTTGCTTTTTATCCCAACACTCTGGCTCTATACACTCTTCATTATTACTATTATTTTATTACTAGTTTTATTCCATCTTATTATTGTTGCTTTTTATCCCAACACTCTGGCTCTATACACTCTTCATTATTACTATTATTTTATTACTAGTTTTATTCCATCTCATTATTGTTGCTTTTTATCCCAACACTCTGGCTCAATACACTCTTCATTATTACTATTATTTTATTACTAGTTTTATTCCATCTTATTATTGTTGTTTTTTATCCTAACACTCTGTCTCTATACACTCTTCATTATTACTATTATTTTATTACTAGTTTTATTCCATCTTATTATTGTTGCTTTTTATCCCAACACTCTGGCTCTATACACTCTTCATTATTACTCTTATTTTATTACTAGTTTTATTCCATCTTATTATTGTTGTTTTTTATCCTAACACTCTGTCTCTATACACTCTTCATTATTACTATTATTTTATTACTGGTTTTATTCCATCTTGTTATTGTTGCTTTTTATCCCAACACTCTGGCTCTATACACTCTTCATTATTACTATTATTTTATTACTAGTTTTATTCCATCTTATTATTGTTGTTTTTTATCCTAACACTCTGTCTCTATACACTCTTCATTATTACTATTATTTTATTACTGGTTTTATTCCATCTTGTTATTGTTGCTTTTTATCCCAACACTCTGGCTCTATACACTCTTCATTATTACTATTATTTTATTACTAGTTTTATTCCATCTTATTATTGTTGCTTTTTATCCCAACACTCTGGCTCTATACACTCTTCATTATTACTATTATTTTATTACTAGTTTTATTCCATCTTATTATTGTTGTTTTTTATCCTAACACTCTGTCTCTATACACTCTTCATTATTACTATTATTTTATTACTGGTTTTATTCCATCTTGTTATTGTTGCTTTTTATCCCAACACTCTGGCTCTATACACTCTTCATTATTACTATTATTTTATTACTAGTTTTATTCCATCTTATTATTGTTGCTTTTTATCCCAACACTCTGGCTCTATACACTCTTCATTATTACTATTATTTTATTACTAGTTTTATTCCATCTTATTATTGTTGCTTTTTATCCCAACACTCTGGCTCTATACACTCTTCATTATTACTATTATTTTATTACTAGTTTTATTCCATCTTATTATTGTTGCTTTTTATCCCAACACTCTGGCTCTATACACTCTTCATTATTACTATTATTTTATTACTAGTTTTATTCCATCTTATTATTGTTGCTTTTTATCCCAACACTCTGGCTCTATACACTCTTCATTATTACTATTATTTTATTACTAGTTTTATTCCATCTTATTATTGTTGCTTTTTATCCCAACACTCTGGCTCAATACACTCTTCATTATTACTATTATTTTATTACTAGTTTTATTCCATCTTATTATTGTTGTTTTTTATCCTAACACTCTGTCTCTATACACTCTTCATTATTACTATTATTTTATTACTGGTTTTATTCCATCTTGTTATTGTTGCTTTTTATCCCAACACTCTGGCTCTATACACTCTTCATTATTACTATTATTTTATTACTAGTTTTATTCCATCTTATTATTGTTGCTTTTTATCCCAACACTCTGGCTCTATACACTCTTCATTATTACTATTATTTTATTACTAGTTTTATTCCATCTTATTATTGTTGCTTTTTATCCCAACACTCTGGCTCTATACACTCTTCATTATTACTATTATTTTATTACTAGTTTTATTCCATCTTATTATTGTTGCTTTTTATCCCAACACTCTGGCTCTATACACTCTTCATTATTACTATTATTTTATTACTAGTTTTATTCCATCTTATTATTGTTGCTTTTTATCCCAACACTCTGGCTCTATACACTCTTCATTATTACTATTATTTTATTACTAGTTTTATTCCATCTTATTATTGTTGCTTTTTATCCCAACACTCTGGCTCAATACACTCTTCATTATTACTATTATTTTATTACTAGTTTTATTCCATCTTATTATTGTTGTTTTTTATCCTAACACTCTGTCTCTATACACTCTTCATTATTACTATTATTTTATTACTAGTTTTATTCCATCTTATTATTGTTGCTTTTTATCCCAACACTCTGGCTCTATACACTCTTCATTATTACTCTTATTTTATTACTAGTTTTATTCCATCATATTATTGTTGCTTTTTATCCCAACACTGGTTGTATACACTCTTCATTATTACTATTATTTTATTACTAGTTTTATTCCATCATATTATTGTTGCTTTTTATCCCAACACTGGTTGTATACACTCTTCATTATTACTCTTATTTTATTACTAGTTTTATTCCATCATATTATTGTTGCTTTTTATCCCAACACTGGTTGTATACACTCTTCATTATTACTATTATTTTATTACTGGTTTTATTCCATCTTGTTATTGTTGCTTTTTATCCCAACACTCTGGCTCTATACACTCTTCATTATTACTATTATTTTATTACTAGTTTTATTCCATCTTATTATTGTTGCTTTTTATCCCAACAGTCTGGCTCAATACACTCTTCATTATTACTATTATTTTATTACTAGTTTTATTCCATCTTATTATTGTTGTTTTTTATCCTAACACTCTGTCTCTATACACTCTTCATTATTACTATTATTTTATTACTAGTTTTATTCCATCTTATTATTGTTGCTTTTTATCCCAACACTCTGGCTCTATACTCTCTTCATTATTACTATTATTTTATTACTAGTTTTATTCCATCTTATTATTGTTGCTTTTTATCTCAATACTCTGGCTTTATACACTCTTCATTATTAATATTATTTTATTACTACTTTTATTCCATCTTATTATGGCTTTTTAACATAACATCGATACACTTTTCATTATTATTGTTATTTCATTAGTAATTTTCTCTTCCTTATATTTTATTTTCATCTCAACACTTTCAAATGATAAACGTCTTATTAGGACAATTATTTTCTTTCAAGTATTTCTTGATCGTATTATTTTTTTTAATTTTTAATCTCAACACTTAATCAATGCTTTCATTATTATTTCTGTTATTTTACGACACACTGACGAGAGAATCATTTCTCAGGAGTTTTATCTGATTATGCTTTTCGTCTTTGTTTCATTGAATGGAAGTCGATGTTTTATTTGAGACAAAAAAATTAATAGCACATACATAATGTATCATACACCTGCCTTTAAGTGCGCGTCCATTTTCATCTTTTCACATGATAGCAAAAATGATTTCCAAAACACTCTAATTACGCTGTCAGGAATCAAAGGAATCTTCTGGAAATATGAGATCCATTATGCATATTAATGCCCGCCAATCTTCAAACCGGCTTCAGTTGCAACAATAAGACAAGGATTGAAACCAAAATTTCGTAGAATTGCATCAAGATGAACTGATGTAGATTGGTCCGTCTGTCACCCGGTTCACACTTCTCCCCAGTCTTTTGAACAGGAGTAGTTATTTATCCATAATTCCCTGTTTAGAATTGGGTTTCCGCTTCCTTCTAAAGTCTTGTCATTCTCTTTCTTTCCGGGTAGCCCGTTGTGCCTTAGTGGCATTATCGCCTTGCTTGGGGGGAATTGATTAAAAGAAAGGAAATGGAAAATGTTTTACAATTACACCTAGTTCTTATCATCACCCTAGATATTGTCTCCCAGGAGATGTGTCCATTGATTAATTACTCGCAAAAACCAGTACCATACTTGCTTCCTTCCTTGCTGTTCAAATACCCAAAGGTTTTGGGCGACTTCCAGATTCGACCAAAAACGTTCACGCCGGCTCGCATACATAACAAAACCTATACATGTGCATTTATCTGTCTGTTTATCTCTTTGTATATATGTATGTCAAATCACCGAAGTTAAGCATCGTAGAGCCAGGTCAGTACTTAGATGGGGGACCGCTTGGGAACACCTGGTACTGTATGCAGTGTGGCTGTGTTGCTTTAGAATCACGAGGCACCGAGTTCGAATCCTGGCTATCGGATTCCAAGCACATTTGTCTGTTCCATAGCCACGGGTCCACCAAAAGCCATGTGAGGGAATTTGGGAGAGGAAACTGTGTGGGCCAAAGCTAGCGCTCTAAAAACTGTTAATTGGCTCTGCACAAGCCAATAACAGTATAAACTACAGGTAGGCTCTGTGGGCATTTCCCAGTTGGGAAATTGCAAAAAATGCCTGTGCAAATGTTGCAATATGCGCTAGCTGTGCATTGCAATGGGTGTCCTCGATATCGAGTGGCCAATTATTTATTTATGTATGTATGTATGTACGTATCTTTCAAAGAAGGGCTGGGTGAATCATGTGAAGTCACATAAAAAAAACCACCATTGACATATCCTCAGACACAGAGTGTAAGAGCCTGCACGCTGTGTGACAAGGTATGCACAACCAGCCCTGGACTCAAAAGACATGATGGTGCACAGTATTCAGGCACCGCGGTGTGACCCATCAAGGTTGTGGCATGCATATTGTTCGTCTGTCCCTTGTGTAAAAAGTCATGCAAGTCCGCAGCCAGCCTGCAGCAGATCATAATTATCATATATAAATAGAACTGTATGTATGTATGTATTCAAATATATATATATATATAGTGATTGAAAAGTAACTTCGCATTTTAAAATCCTTAACGTTTATTTATTAACTATAATTGTTACAAGAAATGGATACAAGGGGAAAGCGTTTAGCATGAGGTTTTATTCAAAATTCGATATGGGCACCAGATTTTGCTACCAGCTTCTCGAGCCGCCCACGATATCGCGTCAAATGATTTCACCAGGAACTCTAGTGGTATGGGAGACATAACATGTATTCGGCCTTCAAGTTCTTCCAAAGTCTTGGTTTCGTATGGCAGACATTCTCTTTTGGTCAACACCAAAGAAAAAAGTTGCAGAGTGTTAAGTCAGAAGTTCTGGCTGACCACGCGGACATAAAATTGAGTTATTTTTCAGTCACCCTACAAACACACACATACACACACACACATATATATATATATATATATACAATTCTATTCATATATACATACGTTATTCTTCTTTTATATATACATATATATATATATATATATATATATATATATATATATGAAAAGAAGAAATAACCGTGACATAAATACGTGTGCATACAGACATCAATCCTATACTTGTATATATAAGGATTATATATATTCTGATATATATATATATATATATATATATATATATATATATATTAATATATATATATATATATATATATATATATATATATATATATATATCAAGTATGTGGTGCAGTTTAATTTACATGACATGAATCATTCATACAAAAAAACAGATATTGAATTTAATGATATAAAGATGTATTCTCGCCATGTATATCATTAACTTCAATAACTGTTTTTTGTATGAATGATTCATGTCATATATATATATATATATATATATATATATATATATATATATATGGAAATGTGACTGCATATAGTTACACACACACACAAACACACACACACATATATATATATCAGATTTTTGGAATATATATATATATATATATATGTATATATGAAAGTGAACATTGAAGTCAACTCTCAGAGGCGACAGTCTGTTTAATGCTAGGTGCAATCGTCGGCCCACGTGTGTTTGGTTTTGTTTCAACTATTTATATATACGGGTCACTGGTGCATTGAGGGTAATCCATTCTGGCGGTTATTTTTGCGGGAGTGGTTTGTTTGTTTTTTTTATTTATTTGGGTTAATTTATTTTACTCGTTTTTTTATTTATTGTTATTTTTTAATTTTATATATTCTTTTCGGTTTTCGATGTTTTAGTAAATTAGTGAAAAAATTTTGAGATTAGTTTGTCCGTTTATTTAATTGTTTGTTTTGGTCCGGGAAGGTAATTAAAGCTATTTTTCGTCCAATTTTTGGATTGATTGCTGTAGTTTATTCTAACTGTTATTTTCGTGGGGCAGTTTTTTTAAATAAAAAATAAAAATAAATAAAAAAACAAGTAAAATAAATTAACACAACTAAATAAATAAATAAATAAACCACTCCTGCCAAAATAACCGTCAGAATGGACTACCCACAATGCGCCACTGACTCGTATATATAAATAATCGAGGAAAAACCTAACACACGTGGGGTGATGATTGAGTGTTGACTTCAATGTTTACTTTTATTTTTACATACGCTCTATCTCTGATATATATATATATATATATATATATATATATATATATTTAAAAATTATAAAATAAATATGTTATAAAATCACTACAAAAATAGCCATTTTGTTTCAACACCTCCGGTGTCTTATGAATATAAGATAATATAAGATAGACTTGATAAGACACTGGAGGTGTTGAAACAAAATGGTTATTTTTGTAGTGATTTTATAACATATTTATGTTATAATTTTCAAATAAATAATTATATCTGCTCTACTATGTATTGAGCACTCTTTTAAAAATAGTAATTATTGGTTATTGGACTATTCCGTATACACCAATCCTATACATGGGTATATATATATATATATATATATATATATATATATATATATATATATATATATATATAAGAGATATGCGTATGTGGAAATGTTCTTAATTTGACACACTTCCCGAAATATGTTACCATCGTACAATATTGATTCTATTGTTATACCTAAGTATAAATAATGACCGACTACATTTTCCGTCGAGCACGCAATTTTCCAAAGGCGTCCAGCTAATCTCTTTTGCAGAAGCCTGCTCAGGCGTATTTCTTATTATTTATTTTCTTACTAGTTTTATTCCATCTTTTTATTGTTGCTTTTTAACTCAATGCGCTGGGCCAATACAGATTTCCTTATTACTCTTTATTCTACGCAATTGTTACATCCTACAACCCTGGATTGATAGAATTTATGCCAGTTCCTGCAAACAGCAATAACCCAGAACTTATTTCGGATGAGTTGTGACCTTGTACCCTTTTAGTTACGTTCGACTTTTTTAAAATTTACGATTTAGATAGAAAGATACAAAGTGTCCGAGATA
>OZ038513.1:60814740-60904740 GCA_964036315.1 Acanthosepion esculentum | reverse complement strand
AATATATTAGGTAATGTCATGTCTCTTCAGAACGTAGTCAATCATGGCTCTCCACAGATTCCATTTACTCTTAGGCCACACTCACCTCCTATTAAAAATTTAAGTCTATAGAAAGTTACAAGACATTTGCTAATGCCATGGTCCCTTCATGACATAGGCGATCATGGCTCTCCACAGATTCCATTTACTCTTAGGCCACACTCACCTCCTATTAAAGATTTAAGTCTATAGAAAGTTACAAGACATTTGCTAATGCCATGGTCCCTTCATGACATAGGCGATCATGGCTCTCCACAGATTCCATTTACTCTTAGACCACACTCACCTCCTATTAAAGATTTAAGTCTATAGAAAGTTACAAGACATTTGCTAATGCCATGGTCCCTTCATGACATAGGCGATCATGGCTCTCCACAGATTCCATTTACTTTTAGGCCACACTCACCACCTATTAAAGATTTAAGTCTATAGAAAGTTACAAGACATTTCCTAACGCCATGGTCCCTTCATGACATAGGCGATCATGGCTCTCCACAGATTCCATTTACTTTTACGCCACACTCACCTCCTATTAAAGATTTAAGTCTATAGAAAGTTACAAGACATTTCCTAACGCCATGGTCCCTACATGACATAGGCGATCATGGCTCTCCACAGATTCCATTTACTCTTAGGCCACACTCACCTCCTATTAAAGATTTAAGTCTATAGAAAGTTACAAGTCATTTGCTAATGTCATGGTCCCTTCATGACATAGGCGATCATGGCTCTCCACAGATTCCATTTACTTTTACGCCACACTCACCTCCTATTAAAGATTTAAGTCTATAGAAAGTTACAAGACATTTGCTAATGCCATGGTCCCTTCATGACATAGGCGATCATGGCTCTCCACAGATTCCATTTACTCTTAGGCCACACTCACCTCCTATTAAAGATTTAAGTCTATAGAAAGTTACAAGACATTTGCTAATGTCATGGTCCCTTCATGACATAGGCCATCATGGCTCTCGACAGATTTCATTTACTTTTAGGCCACACTCACCTCCTATTCAAAATTTAAGTCTATAGAAAGTTACAAGACATTTGCTAATGCCATGGCCCCTTCATGACATAGGCGATCATGGCTCTCCACAGATTTCATTTACTTTTAGGCCACACTCACCTCCTATTCAAAATTTAAGTCTATAGAAAGTTACAAGACATTTGCTAATGCCATGGTCCCTTCATGACATAGGCGATCATGGCTCTCCACAGATTCCATTTACTTTTAGGCCACACTCACCACCTATTAAAGATTTAAGTCTATAGAAAGTTACAAGATATTCCCTAACGCCATGGACCCTTCATGACATAGGCGATCATGGCTCTCCACAGATTCCATTTACTTTTACGCCACACTCACCTCCTATTAAAGATTTAAGTCTATAGAAAGTTACAAGACATTTGCTAATGCCATGGTCCCTTCATGACATAGGCGATCATGGCTGTCCACAGATTTCATTTACTTTTAGGCCTCACTCACCTCCTATTAAAAATTTAAGTCTATAGAAAGTTACAAGACATTTGTTAATGCCATGGTCCCTTCATGACATAGGCGATCATGGCTCTCCACAGATTCCATTTACTTTTAGGCCACACTCACCTCCTATTAAAGATTTAAGTCTATAGAAAGTTACAAGACATTTGCTAATGCCATGGTCCCTTCATGACATAGGCGATCATGGCTCCCCACAGATTCCATTTACTCTTAGGCCACACTCACCTCCTATTAAAAATTTAAGTCTATAGAAAGTTACAAGACATTTGCTAATGCCATGGTCCCTTCATGACATAGGCGATCATGGCTCTCCACAGATTCCATTTACTCTTAGGCCACACTCACCTCCTATTAAAGATTTAAGTCTATAGAAAGTTACAAGACATTTGCTAATGCCATGGTCCCTTCATGACATAGGCGATCATGGCTCTCCACAGATTCCATTTACTCTTAGGCCACACTCACCTCCTATTAAAGATTTAAGTCTATAGAAAGTTACAAGACATTTGCTAATGCCATGGTCCCTTCATGACATAGGCGATCATGGCTCTCCACAGATTCCATTTACTCTTAGACCACACTCACCTCCTATTAAAGATTTAAGTCTATAGAAAGTTACAAGACATTTGCTAATGCCATGGTCCCTTCATGACATAGGCGATCATGGCTCTCCGCAGATTCCATTTACTTTCAGGCCACACTCACCACCTATTAAACATTTAAGTCTATAGAAAGTTACAAGACATTTCTTAACGCCATGGTCCCTTCATGACATAGGCGATCATGGCTCTCCACAGATTCCATTTACTTTTACGCCACACTCACCTCCTATTAAAGATTTAAGTCTATAGAAAGTTACAAGACATTTGCTAATGCCATGGTCCCTTCATGACATAGGCGATCATGGCTCTCCACAGATTTCATTTACTTTTAGGCCACACTCACCTCCTATTAAAAATTTAAGTATTTAGAAAGTTACAAGACATTTGCTAATGCCATGGTCCCTTCATGACATAGGAGATCATGGCTCTCCACAGATTCCATTTACTTATAGGCCACACTCACCACCTATTAAAGATTTAAGTCTATAGAAAGTTACAAGACATTTCCTAACGCCATGGTCCCTCCATGACATAGGCGATCATGGCTCTCCACAGATTCCATTTACTTTTACGCCACACTCACCTCCTATTAAAGATTTAAGTCTATAGAAAGTTACAAGACATTTCCTAACGCCATGGTCCCTTCATGACATAGGCGATCATGGCTCTCCACAGATTCCATTAACTCTTAGGCTACACTCACCTCCTATTAAAGATTTAAGTCTATAGAAAGTTACAGGTCATTTGCTAATGTCATGGTCCCTTCATGACATAGGCGATCATGGCTCTCCACAGATTCCATTTACTTTTACGCCACACTCACCTCCTATTAAAGATTTAAGTCTATAGAAAGTTACAAGACATTTGCTAATGCCATGGTCCCTTCATGACATAGGCGATCATGGCTGTCCACAGATTCCATTTACTCTTAGGCCACACTCACCTCCTATTAAAGATTTAAGTCTATAGAAAGTTACAAGACATTTGCTAATGTCATGGTCCCTTCATGACATAGGCCATCATGGCTCTCCACAGATTTCATTTACTTTTAGGCCACACTCACCTCCTATTCAAAATTTAAGTCTATAGAAAGTTACAAGACATTTGCTAATGCCATGGCCCCTTCATGACATAGGCGATCATGGCTCTCCACAGATTTCATTTACTTTTAGGCCACACTCACCTCCTATTCAAAATTTAAGTCTATAGAAAGTTACAAGACATTTGCTAATGCCATGGTCCCTTCATGACATAGGCGATCATGGCTCTCCACAGATTCCATTTACTTTTAGGCCACACTCACCACCTATTAAAGATTTAGGTCTATAGAAAGTTACAAGATATTCCCTAACGCCATGGAACCTTCATGACATAGGCGATCATGGCTCTCCACAGATTCCATTTACTTTTACGCCACACTCACCTCCTATTAAAGATTTAAGTCTATAGAAAGTTACAAGACATTTGCTAATGCCATGGTCCCTTCATGACATAGGCGATATTGGATGTCCACAGATTTCATTTACTTTTAGGCCACACTCACCTCGTATTAAAAATTTAAGTCTATAGAAAGTTACAAGACATTTGCTAATGCCATGGTCCCTTCATGACATAGGCGATCAGGGCTCTCCACAGATTCCATTTACTTTTAGGCCACACTCACCTCCTATTAAAGATTTAAGTCTATAGAAAGTTACAAGACATTTGCTAATGCCATGGTCCCTTCATGACATAGGCGATCATGGCTCTCCACAGATTCCATTTACTCTTAAACCACACTCACCTCCTATTAAAAATTTAAGTCTATAGAAAGTTACAAGACATTTGCTAATGCCATGGTCCCTTCATGACATAGGCGATCATGGCTCTCCACAGATTCCATTTACTCTTAGGCCACACTCACCTCCTATTAAAGATTTAAGTCTATAGAAAGTTACAAGACATTTGCTAATGCCATGGTCCCTTCATGACATAGGCGATCATGGCTCTCCACAGATTCCATTTACTCTTAGGCCACAGTCACCTCCTATTAAAGATTTAAGTCTATAGAAATTTACAAGACATTTGCTAATGCCATGGTCCCTTCATGACATAGGCGATCATGGCTCTCCACAGATTCCATTTACTCTTAACCAACACTCACCTCCTATTAAAAATTTAAGTCTATAGAAAGTTACAGGACATTTCCTAATGCCATGGTCCCTTCATGACATAGGCGATCATGGCTCTCCACAGATTCCATTTACTTGTAGGCCACACTCACCTCCTATTAAAGATTTAAGTCTATAGAAAGTTATAAGACATTTGCTAATGCCATGGTCCCTTCATGACATAGGCGATCATGGCTCTCCACAGATTCCATTTACTCTCAGGCCACACTCACCTCCTATTAAAGATTTAAGTCTATAGAAATTTACAAGACATTTGCTAATGCCATGGTCCCTTCATGACATAGGCGATCATGGCTCTCCACAGATTCCATTTACTCTTAGGCCACACTCACCTCCTATTAAAGATTTAAGTCTATAGAAAGTTACAAGACATTTGCTAATGCCATGGTCCCTTCATGACATAGGCGATCATGGCTCTCCACAGATTCCATTTACTCTTAGGCCACACTCACCTCCTATTAAAGATTTAAGTCTATAGAAAGTTACAAGACATTTGCTAATGCCATGGTCCCTTCATGACATAGGCGACCATGGCTCTCCACAGATTCCATTTACTCTTAGGCCACACTCATCTCCTATTAAAAAATTAAGTCTATAGAAAGTTACAAGACATTTGCTAATGCCATGGTCCCTTCATGACATAGGCGATCATGGCTCTCCACAGATTCCATTTACTTTTAGGCCACACTCACCTCCTATTAAAGATTTAAGTCTATAGAAAGTTACAAGACATTTGCTAATGCCATGGTCCCTTCATGACATAGGCGATCATGGCTCTCCACAGATTCCATTTACTCTTAGGCCACACTCACCTCCTATTAAAGATTTAAGTCTATAGAAAGTTACAAGACATTTGCTAATGCCATGGTCCCTTCATGACATAGGCGACCATGGCTCTCCACAGATTCCATTTACTCTTAGGCCACACTCATCTCCTATTAAAAATTTAAGTCTATAGAAAGTTACAAGACATTTGCTAATGCCATGGTCCCTTCATGACATAGGCGATCATGGCTCTCCACAGATTCCATTTACTTTTAGGCCACACTCACCTCCTATTAAAGATTTAAGTCTATAGAAAGTTACAAGACATTTGCTAATGCCATGGTCCCTTCATGACATAGGCGATCATGGCTCTCCACAGATTCCATTTACTTTTAGGCCACACTCACCTCCTATTAAAAATTTAAGTCTATGGAAAGTTACAAGACATTTGCTAATGACATGGTCCCTTCATGACATAGGCGATCATGGCTCTCCACAGATTCCATTTACTTGTAGGCCACACTCACCTCCTATTAAAGATTTAAGTCTATAGAAAGTTACAAGACATTTACTAATGCCATGGTCTCTCCATGACATAGGCGATCATGGCTCCCCACAGATTCCATTTACTCTTAGGCCACACTCACCTCCTATTAAAGATTTAAGTCTATAGAAAGTTACAAGACATTTGCTAATGCCATGGTCCCTTCATGACATAGGCGATCATGGCTCTCCACAGATTCCATTTACTCTTAGGCCACACTCACCTCCTATTAAAGATTAAATCTATAGAAAATTACAAGACATTTGCTAATGCCATGGTCCCTTCATGACATAGGCGATCATGGCTCTCCACAGATTCCATTTACTCTTAGGACACACTCACCTCCTATTAAAGATTTAAGTCTATAGAAAGTTACAAGTCATTTGCTAATGCCATGGTCCCTTCATGACATAGGCGATCATGGCTCTCCACAGACTCCATTTACTTTTACGCCACACTCACCTCCTATTAAAGATTTAAGTCTATAGAAAGTTACAAGACATTTGCTAATGCCATGGTCCCTTCATGACATAGGCGACCATGGCTCTCCACAGATTCCATTTACTCTTAGGCCACACTCACCTCCTATTAAAGATTTAAGTCTATAGAAAGTTACAAGACATTTGCTAATGCCATGGTCCCTTCATGACATAGGCGATCATGGCTCTCCACAGATTCCATTTACTCTTAGGCCACACTCATCTCCTATTAAAAATTTAAGTCTATAGAAAGTTACAAGACATTTGCTAATGCCATGGTCCCATCATGACATAGGCGATCATGGCTCTCCACAGATTCCATTTACTTTTAGGCCACACTCACCTCCTATTAAAGATTTAAGTCTATAGAAAGTTACAAGACATTTGCTAATGCCATGGTCCCTTCATGACATAGGCGATCATGGCTCTCCACAGATTCCATTTACTTTTAGGCCACACTCACCTCCTATTAAAAATTTAAGTCTATGGAAAGTTACAAGACATTTGCTAATGCCATGGTCCCTTCATGACATAGGCGATCATGGCTCTCCACAGATTCCATTTACTTGTAGGCCACACTCACCTCCTATTAAAGATTTAAGTCTATAGAAAGTTACAAGACATTTGCTAATGCCATGGTCCCTTCATGACATAGGCGACCATGGCTCTCCACAGATTCCATTTACTCTTAGGCCACACTCATCTCCTATTAAAAAATTAAGTCTATAGAAAGTTACAAGACATTTGCTAATGCCATGGTCCCTTCATGACATAGGCGATCATGGCTCTCCACAGATTCCATTTACTTTTAGGCCACACTCACCTCCTATTAAAGATTTAAGTCTATAGAAAGTTACAAGACATTTGCTAATGCCATGGTACCTTCATGACATAGGCGATCATGGCTCTCCACAGATTCCATTTACTCTTAGGCCACACTCACCTCCTATTAAAGATTTAAGTCTATAGAAAGTTACAAGACATTTGCTAATGCCATGGTCCCTTCATGACATAGGCGACCATGGCTCTCCACAGATTCCATTTACTCTTAGGCCACACTCATCTCCTATTAAAAATTTAAGTCTATAGAAAGTTACAAGACATTTGCTAATGCCATGGTCCCTTCATGACATAGGCGATCATGGCTCTCCACAGATTCCATTTACTTTTAGGCCACACTCACCTCCTATTAAAGATTTAAGTCTATAGAAAGTTACAAGACATTTGCTAATGCCATGGTCCCTTCATGACATAGGCGATCATGGCTCTCCACAGATTCCATTTACTTTTAGGCCACACTCACCTCCTATTAAAAATTTAAGTCTATGGAAAGTTACAAGACATTTGCTAATGACATGGTCCCTTCATGACATAGGCGATCATGGCTCTCCACAGATTCCATTTACTTGTAGGCCACACTCACCTCCTATTAAAGATTTAAGTCTATAGAAAGTTACAAGACATTTACTAATGCCATGGTCTCTCCATGACATAGGCGATCATGGCTCCCCACAGATTCCATTTACTCTTAGGCCACACTCACCTCCTATTAAAGATTTAAGTCTATAGAAAGTTACAAGACATTTGCTAATGCCATGGTCCCTTCATGACATAGGCGATCATGGCTCTCCACAGATTCCATTTACTCTTAGGCCACACTCACCTCCTATTAAAGATTAAATCTATAGAAAATTACAAGACATTTGCTAATGCCATGGTCCCTTCATGACATAGGCGATCATGGCTCTCCACAGATTCCATTTACTCTTAGGACACACTCACCTCCTATTAAAGATTTAAGTCTATAGAAAGTTACAAGTCATTTGCTAATGCCATGGTCCCTTCATGACATAGGCGATCATGGCTCTCCACAGACTCCATTTACTTTTACGCCACACTCACCTCCTATTAAAGATTTAAGTCTATAGAAAGTTACAAGACATTTGCTAATGCCATGGTCCCTTCATGACATAGGCGACCATGGCTCTCCACAGATTCCATTTACTCTTAGGCCACACTCACCTCCTATTAAAAATTTAAGTCTATAGAAAGTTACAAGACATTTGCTAATGCCATGGTCCCTTCATGACATAGGCGATCATGGCTCTACACAGATTCCATTTACTCTTAGGCCACACTCACCTCCTATTAAAGATTTAAGTCTATAGAAAGTTACAAGACATTTGCTAATGCCATGGTCCCTTCATGACATAGGCGATCATGGCTCTCCACAGATTCCATTTACTCTTAGGCCACACTCATCTCCTATTAAAAATTTAAGTCTATAGAAAGTTACAAGACATTTGCTAATGCCATGGTCCCATCATGACATAGGCGATCATGGCTCTCCACAGATTCCATTTACTTTTAGGCCACACTCACCTCCTATTAAAGATTTAAGTCTATAGAAAGTTACAAGACATTTGCTAATGCCATGGTCCCTTCATGACATAGGCGATCATGGCTCTCCACAGATTCCATTTACTTTTAGGCCACACTCACATCCTATTAAAAATTTAAGTCTATGGAAAGTTACAAGACATTTGCTAATGCCATGGTCCCTTCATGACATAGGCGATCATGGCTCTCCACAGATTCCATTTACTTGTAGGCCACACTCACCTCCTATTAAAGATTTAAGTCTATAGAAAGTTACAAGACATTTGCTAATGCCATGGTCTCTTCATGACATAGGCGATCATGGCTCTCCACAGATTCCATTTACTCTTAGGCCACACTCACCTCCTATTAAAGATTTAAGTCTATAGAAAGTTACAAGACATTTGCTAATGCCATGGTCCCTTCTTGACATAGGCGATCATGGCTCTCCACAGATTCCATTTACTCTTAGGCCACACTCACCTCCTATTAAAGATTTAAGTCTATAGAAATTTACAAGACATTTGCTAATGCCATGGTCCCTTCATGACATTGGCGATCATGGCTCTCCACAGATTCCATTTACTCTTAGGCCACACTCACCTCCTATTAAAGATTTAAGTCTATAGAAAGTTACAAGACATTTGCTAATGCCATGGTCCCTTCATGACATAGGCGATCATGGCTCTCCACAGATTCCATTTACTCTTAGGCCACACTCACCTCCTATTAAAGATTTAAGTCTATAGAAAGTTACAAGACATTTGCTAATGCCATGGTCCCTTCATGACATAGGCGACTATGGCTCTCCACAGATTCCATTTACTCTTAGGCCACACTCATCTCCTATTAAAAATTTAAGTCTATAGAAAGTTACAAGATATTTGCTAATGCCATGGTCCCTTCATGACATAGGCGATCATGGCTCTCCACAGATTCCATTTACTCTTAGGCCACACTCACCTCCTATTAAAGATTTAAGTCTATAGAAAGTTACAAGACATTTGCTAATGCCATGGTCCCTTCATGACATAGGCGATCATGGCTCTCCACAGATTCCATTTACTTTTAGGCCACACTCACCTCCTATTAAAAATTTAAGTCTATGGAAAGTTACAAGACATTTGCTAATGCCATGGACTCTTCATGACATAGGCGATCATGGCTCTCCACAGATTCCATTTACTCTTAGGCCACACTCACCTCCTATTAAAGATTTAAGTCTATAGAAAGTTACAAGACATTTGCTAATGCCATGGTCCCTTCATGACATAGGCGATCATGGCTCTCCACAGATTCCATTTACTCTTAGGCCACACTCACCTCCTATTAAAGATTAAATCTATAGAAAATTACAAGACATTTGCTAATGCCATGGTCCCTTCATGATATAGGCGATCATGGCTCTCCACAGATTCCATTTACTCTTAGGCCACACTCACCTCCTATTAAAGATTTAAGTCTATAGAAAGTTACAAGTCATTTGCTAATGCCATGGTCCCTTCATGACATAGGCGATCATGGCTCTCCACAGATTCCATTTACTTTTACGCCACACTCACCTCCTATTAAAGATTTAAGTCTATAGAAAGTTACAAGACATTTGCTAATGCCATGGTCCCTTCATGACATAGGCGACCATGGCTCTCCACAGATTCCATTTACTCTTAGGCCACACTCACCTCCTATTAAAAATTTAAGTCTATAGAAAGTTACAAGACATTTGCTAATGCCATGGTCCCTTCATGACATAGGCGATCATGGCTCTCCACAGATTCCATTTACTTTTAGGCCACACTCACCTCCTATTAAAGATTTAAGTCTATAGAAAGTTACAAGACATTTGCTAATGCCATGGTCCCTTCATGACATAGGCGACCATGGCTCTCCACAGATTCCATTTACTCTTAGACCACACTCACCTCCTATTAAAAATTTAAGTCTATAGAAAGTTACAAGACATTTGCTAATGCCATGGTCCCATCATGACATAGGCGATCATGGCTCTCCACAGATTCCATTTACTTTTAGGCCACACTCACCTCCTATTAAAGATTTAAGTCTATAGAAAGTTACAAGACATTTGCTAATGCCATGGTCCCTTCATGACATAGGCGATCATGGCTCTCCACAGATTCCATTTACTTTTAGGCCACACTCACCTCCTATTAAAAATTTAAGTCTATGGAAAGTTACAAGACATTTGCTAATGCCATGGTCCCTTCATGACATAGGCGATCATGGCTCTCCACAGATTCCATTTACTTGTAGGCCACACTCACCTCCTATTAAAGATTTAAGTCTATAGAAAGTTACAAGACATTTGCTAATGCCATGGTCTCTTCATGACATAGGCGATCATGGCTCTCCACAGATTCCATTTACTCTTAGGCCACACTCACCTCCTATTAAAGATTTAAGTCTATAGAAAGTTACAAGACATTTGCTAATGCCATGGTCCCTTCTTGACATAGGCGATCATGGCTCTCCACAGATTCCATTTACTCTTAGGCCACACTCACCTCCTATTAAAGATTTAAGTCTATAGAAAGTTACAAGACATTTGCTAATGCCATGGTCCCTTCATGACATAGGCGACCATGGCTCTCCACAGATTCCATTTACTCTTAGGCCACACTCATCTCCTATTAAAAAATTAAGTCTATAGAAAGTTACAAGACATTTGCTAATGCCATGGTCCCTTCATGACATAGGCGATCATGGCTCTCCACAGATTCCATTTACTTTTAGGCCACACTCACCTCCTATTAAAGATTTAAGTCTATAGAAAGTTACAAGACATTTGCTAATGCCATGGTCCCTTCATGACATAGGCGATCATGGCTCTCCACAGATTCCATTTACTCTTAGGCCACACTCACCTCCTATTAAAGATTTAAGTCTATAGAAAGTTACAAGACATTTGCTAATGCCATGGTCCCTTCATGACATAGGCGATCATGGCTCTCCACAGATTCCATTTACTCTTAGGCCACACTCATCTCCTATTAAAGATTTAAGTCTATAGAAAGTTACAAGACATTTGCTAATGCCATGGTCCCTTCATGACATAGGCGATCATGGCTCTCCACAGATTCCATTTACTTTTAGGCCACACTCACCTCCTATTAAAAATATAAGTCTATGGAAAGTTACAAGACATTTGCTAATGACATGGTCCCTTCATGACATAGGCGATCATGGCTCTCCACAGATTCCATTTACTTGTAGGCCACACTCACCTCCTATTAAAGATTTAAGTCTATAGAAAGTTACAAGACATTTACTAATGCCATGGTCTCTCCATGACATAGGCGATCATGGCTCCCCACAGATTCCATTTACTCTTAGGCCACACTCACCTCCTATTAAAGATTTAAGTCTATAGAAAGTTACAAGACATTTGCTAATGCCATGGTCCCTTCATGACATAGGCGATCATGGCTCTCCACAGATTCCATTTACTCTTAGGCCACACTCACCTCCTATTAAAGATTAAATCTATAGAAAATTACAAGACATTTGCTAATGCCATGGTCCCTTCATGACATAGGCGATCATGGCTCTCCACAGATTCCATTTACTCTTAGGACACACTCACCTCCTATTAAAGATTTAAGTCTATAGAAAGTTACAAGTCATTTGCTAATGCCATGGTCCCTTCATGACATAGGCGATCATGGCTCTCCACAGACTCCATTTACTTTTACGCCACACTCACCTCCTATTAAAGATTTAAGTCTATAGAAAGTTACAAGACATTTGCTAATGCCATGGTCCCTTCATGACATAGGCGACCATGGCTCTCCACAGATTCCATTTACTCTTAGGCCACACTCACCTCCTATTAAAAATTTAAGTCTATAGAAAGTTACAAGACATTTGCTAATGCCATGGTCCCTTCATGACATAGGCGATCATGGCTCTACACAGATTCCATTTACTCTTAGGCCACACTCACCTCCTATTAAAGATTTAAGTCTATAGAAAGTTACAAGACATTTGCTAATGCCATGGTCCCTTCATGACATAGGCGATCATGGCTCTCCACAGATTCCATTTACTCTTAGGCCACACTCATCTCCTATTAAAAATTTAAGTCTATAGAAAGTTACAAGACATTTGCTAATGCCATGGTCCCATCATGACATAGGCGATCATGGCTCTCCACAGATTCCATTTACTTTTAGGCCACACTCACCTCCTATTAAAGATTTAAGTCTATAGAAAGTTACAAGACATTTGCTAATGCCATGGTCCCTTCATGACATAGGCGATCATGGCTCTCCACAGATTCCATTTACTTTTAGGCCACACTCACCTCCTATTAAAAATTTAAGTCTATGGAAAGTTACAAGACATTTGCTAATGCCATGGTCCCTTCATGACATAGGCGATCATGGCTCTCCACAGATTCCATTTACTTGTAGGCCACACTCACCTCCTATTAAAGATTTAAGTCTATAGAAAGTTACAAGACATTTGCTAATGCCATGGTCTCTTCATGACATAGGCGATCATGGCTCTCCACAGATTCCATTTACTCTTAGGCCACACTCACCTCCTATTAAAGATTTAAGTCTATAGAAAGTTACAAGACATTTGCTAATGCCATGGTCCCTTCTTGACATAGGCGATCATGGCTCTCCACAGATTCCATTTACTCTTAGGCCACACTCACCTCCTATTAAAGATTTAAGTCTATAGAAATTTACAAGACATTTGCTAATGCCATGGTCCCTTCATGACATTGGCGATCATGGCTCTCCACAGATTCCATTTACTCTTAGGCCACACTCACCTCCTATTAAAGATTTAAGTCTATAGAAAGTTACAAGACATTTGCTAATGCCATGGTCCCTTCATGACATAGGCGATCATGGCTCTCCACAGATTCCATTTACTCTTAGGCCACACTCACCTCCTATTAAAGATTTAAGTCTATAGAAAGTTACAAGACATTTGCTAATGCCATGGTCCCTTCATGACATAGGCGACTATGGCTCTCCACAGATTCCATTTACTCTTAGGCCACACTCATCTCCTATTAAAAATTTAAGTCTATAGAAAGTTACAAGATATTTGCTAATGCCATGGTCCCTTCATGACATAGGCGATCATGGCTCTCCACAGATTCCATTTACTCTTAGGCCACACTCACCTCCTATTAAAGATTTAAGTCTATAGAAAGTTACAAGACATTTGCTAATGCCATGGTCCCTTCATGACATAGGCGATCATGGCTCTCCACAGATTCCATTTACTTTTAGGCCACACTCACCTCCTATTAAAAATTTAAGTCTATGGAAAGTTACAAGACATTTGCTAATGCCATGGACTCTTCATGACATAGGCGATCATGGCTCTCCACAGATTCCATTTACTCTTAGGCCACACTCACCTCCTATTAAAGATTTAAGTCTATAGAAAGTTACAAGACATTTGCTAATGCCATGGTCCCTTCATGACATAGGCGATCATGGCTCTCCACAGATTCCATTTACTCTTAGGCCACACTCACCTCCTATTAAAGATTAAATCTATAGAAAATTACAAGACATTTGCTAATGCCATGGTCCCTTCATGATATAGGCGATCATGGCTCTCCACAGATTCCATTTACTCTTAGGCCACACTCACCTCCTATTAAAGATTTAAGTCTATAGAAAGTTACAAGTCATTTGCTAATGCCATGGTCCCTTCATGACATAGGCGATCATGGCTCTCCACAGATTCCATTTACTTTTACGCCACACTCACCTCCTATTAAAGATTTAAGTCTATAGAAAGTTACAAGACATTTGCTAATGCCATGGTCCCTTCATGACATAGGCGACCATGGCTCTCCACAGATTCCATTTACTCTTAGGCCACACTCACCTCCTATTAAAAATTTAAGTCTATAGAAAGTTACAAGACATTTGCTAATGCCATGGTCCCTTCATGACATAGGCGATCATGGCTCTCCACAGATTCCATTTACTTTTAGGCCACACTCACCTCCTATTAAAGATTTAAGTCTATAGAAAGTTACAAGACATTTGCTAATGCCATGGTCCCTTCATGACATAGGCGACCATGGCTCTCCACAGATTCCATTTACTCTTAGACCACACTCACCTCCTATTAAAAATTTAAGTCTATAGAAAGTTACAAGACATTTGCTAATGCCATGGTCCCATCATGACATAGGCGATCATGGCTCTCCACAGATTCCATTTACTTTTAGGCCACACTCACCTCCTATTAAAGATTTAAGTCTATAGAAAGTTACAAGACATTTGCTAATGCCATGGTCCCTTCATGACATAGGCGATCATGGCTCTCCACAGATTCCATTTACTTTTAGGCCACACTCACCTCCTATTAAAAATTTAAGTCTATGGAAAGTTACAAGACATTTGCTAATGCCATGGTCCCTTCATGACATAGGCGATCATGGCTCTCCACAGATTCCATTTACTTGTAGGCCACACTCACCTCCTATTAAAGATTTAAGTCTATAGAAAGTTACAAGACATTTGCTAATGCCATGGTCTCTTCATGACATAGGCGATCATGGCTCTCCACAGATTCCATTTACTCTTAGGCCACACTCACCTCCTATTAAAGATTTAAGTCTATAGAAAGTTACAAGACATTTGCTAATGCCATGGTCCCTTCTTGACATAGGCGATCATGGCTCTCCACAGATTCCATTTACTCTTAGGCCACACTCACCTCCTATTAAAGATTTAAGTCTATAGAAATTTACAAGACATTTGCTAATGCCATGGTCCCTTCATGACATTGGCGATCATGGCTCTCCACAGATTCCATTTACTCTTAGGCCACACTCACCTCCTATTAAAGATTTAAGTCTATAGAAAGTTACAAGACATTTGCTAATGCCATGGTCCCTTCATGACATAGGCGATCATGGCTCTCCACAGATTCCATTTACTCTTAGGCCACACTCACCTCCTATTAAAGATTTAAGTCTATAGAAAGTTACAAGACATTTGCTAATGCCATGGTCCCTTCATGACATATGCGACTATGGCTCTCCACAGATTCCATTTACTCTTAGGCCACACTCATCTCCTATTAAAAATTTAAGTCTATAGAAAGTTACAAGATATTTGCTAATGCCATGGTCCCTTCATGACATAGGCGATCATGGCTCTCCACAGATTCCATTTACTCTTAGGCCACACTCACCTCCTATTAAAGATTTAAGTCTATAGAAAGTTACAAGATATTTGCTAATGCCATGGTCCCTTCATGACATAGGCGATCATGGCTCTCCACAGATTCCATTTACTTTTAGGCCACACTCACCTCCTATTAAAAATTTAAGTCTATGGAAAGTTACAAGACATTTGCTAATGCCATGGACTCTTCATGACATAGGCGATCATGGCTCTCCACAGATTCCATTTACTCTTAGGCCACACTCACCTCCTATTAAAGATTTAAGTCTATAGAAAGTTACAAGACATTTGCTAATGCCATGGTCCCTTCATGACATAGGCGATCATGGCTCTCCACAGATTCCATTTACTCTTAGGCCACACTCACCTCCTATTAAAGATTAAATCTATAGAAAATTACAAGACATTTGCTAATGCCATGGTCCCTTCATGATATAGGCGATCATGGCTCTCCACAGATTCCATTTACTCTTAGGCCACACTCACCTCCTATTAAAGATTTAAGTCTATAGAAAGTTACAAGTCATTTGCTAATGCCATGGTCCCTTCATGACATAGGCGATCATGGCTCTCCACAGATTCCATTTACTTTTACGCCACACTCACCTCCTATTAAAGATTTAAGTCTATAGAAAGTTACAAGACATTTGCTATTGCCATGGTCCCTTCATGACATAGGCGACCATGGCTCTCCACAGATTCCATTTACTCTTAGGCCACACTCACCTCCTATTAAAAATTTAAGTCTATAGAAAGTTACAAGACATTTGCTAATGCCATGGTCCCTTCATGACATAGGCGATCATGGCTCTCCACAGATTCCATTTACTTTTAGGCCACACTCACCTCCTATTAAAGATTTAAGTCTATAGAAAGTTACAAGACATTTGCTAATGCCATGGTCCCTTCATGACATAGGCGACCATGGCTCTCCACAGATTCCATTTACTCTTAGACCACACTCACCTCCTATTAAAGATTTAAGTCTATAGAAAGTTACAAGACATTTCCTAACGCCATGGTCCCTTCATGACATAGGCGATCATGGCTCTCCACAGATTCCATTTACTTTTACGCCACACTCACCTCCTATTAAAGATTTAAGTCTATAGAAAGTTACAAGACATTTCCTAATGCCATAGTCCCTTCATGACATAGGCGATCATGGCTCTCCACAGATTTCATTTACTTTTAGGCCACACTCACCTCCTATTAAAAATTTAAGTCTATAGAAAGTTACAAGACATTTGCTAATGCCATGGTCCCTTCATGACATAGGCGATCATGGCTCTCCACAGATTCCATTTACTTTTAGGCCACACTCACCTCCTATTAAAGATTTAAGTCTATAGAAAGTTACAAGACATTTGCTAATGCCATGGTCCCTTCATGACATAGGCGATCATGGCTCTCCACAGATTCCATTTACTTTTAGGCCACACTCACCTCCTATTAAAAATTTAAGTCTATGGAAAGTTACAAGACATTTGCTAATGCCATGGTCCCTTCATGACATAGGCGATCATGGCTCTCCACAGATTCCATTTACTTGTAGGCCACACTCACCTCCTATTAAAGATTTAAGTCTATAGAAAGTTACAAGACATTTGCTAATGCCATCGTCCCTTCATGACATAGGCGATCATGGCTCTCCACAGATTCCATTTACTCTTAGGCCACACTCACCTCCTATTAAAGATTTAAGTCTATAGAAAGTTACAAGACATTTGCTAATGCCATGGTCCCTTCATGACATAGGCGATCATGGCTCTCCACAGATTCCATTTACTCTTAGGCCACACTCACCTCCTATGAAAAATTTAAGTCTATAGAAAGTTACAAGACCTTTGCTAAAGCCATGGTCCCTTCATGACATAGGCGATCATGGCTCTCCACAGATTCCATTTACTTTTAGGCCACACTCACCTCCTATTAAAGATTTAAGTCTATAGAAAGTTACAAGACATTTGCTAATGCCATGGTCCCTTCTTGACATAGGCGATCATGGCTCTCCACCGATTCCATTGACTTTTAGGCCACACTCACCTCCTATTAAAAATTTAAGTCTATGGAAAGTTACAAGACATTTGCTAATGCCATGGTCCCTTCATGACATAGGCGATCATGGCTCTCCACAGATTCCATTTACTTGTAGGCCACACTCACCTCCTATTAAAGATTTAAGTCTATAGAAAGTTACAAGACATTTACAAATGCCATGGTCTCTTCATGACATAGGCGATCATGGCTCTCCACAGATTCCATTTACTCTTAGGCCACACTCACCTCCTATTAAAGATTTAAGTCTATAGAAAGTTACAAGACATTTGCTAATGCCATGGTCCCTTCATGACATAGGCGATCATGGCTCTCCACAGATTCCATTTACTCTTAGGCCACACTCACCTCCTATTAAAGATTTAAGTCTATAGAAAGTTACAAGACATTTGCTAATGCCATGGTCCCTTCATGACATAGGCGATCATGGCTCTCCACAGATTCCATTTACTCTTAGGCCACACTCACCTCCTATTAAAGATTAAATCTATAGAAAATTACAAGACATTTGCTAATGCCATGGTCCCTTCATGATATAGGCGATCATGGCTCTCCACAGATTCCATTTACTCTTAGGCCACACTCACCTCCTATTAAAGATTTAAGTCTATAGAAAGTTACAAGTCATTTGCTAATGCCATGGTCCCTTCATGACATAGGCGATCATGGCTCTCCACAGATTCCATTTACTTTTACGCCACACTCACCTCCTATTAAAGATTTAAGTCTATAGAAAGTTACAAGACATTTGCTAATGCCATGGTCCCTTCATGACATAGGCGACCATGGCTCTCCACAGATTCCATTTACTCTTAGGCCACACTCACCTCCTATTAAAAATTTAAGTCTATAGAAAGTTACAAGACATTTGCTAATGCCATGGTCCCTTCATGACATAGGCGATCATGGCTCTCCACAGATTCCATTTACTTTTAGGCCACACTCACCTCCTATTAAAGATTTAAGTCTATAGAAAGTTACAAGACATTTGCTAATGCCATGGTCCCTTCATGACATAGGCGACCATGGCTCTCCACAGATTCCATTTACTCTTAGACCAAACTCACCTCCTATTAAAGATTTAAGTCTATAGAAAGTTACAAGACATTTCCTAACGCCATGGTCCCTTCATGACATAGGCGATCATGGCTCTCCACAGATTCCATTTACTTTTACGCCACACTCACCTCCTATTAAAGATTTAAGTCTATAGAAAGTTACAAGACATTTGCTAATGCCATAGTCCCTTCATGACATAGGCGATCATGGCTCTCCACAGATTTCATTTACTTTTAGGCCACACTCACCTCCTATTAAAAATTTAAGTCTATAGAAAGTTACAAGACATTTGCTAATGCCATGGTCCCTTCATGACATAGGCGATCATGGCTCTCCACAGATTCCATTTACTTTTAGGCCACACTCACCTCCTATTAAAGATTTAAGTCTATAGAAAGTTACAAGACATTTGCTAATGCCATGGTCCCTTCATGACATAGGCGATCATGGCTCTCCACAGATTCCATTTACTTTTAGGCCACACTCACCTCCTATTAAAAATTTAAGTCTATGGAAAGTTACAAGACATTTGCTAATGCCATGGTCCCTTCATGACATAGGCGATCATGGCTCTCCACAGATTCCATTTACTTGTAGGCCACACTCACCTCCTATTAAAGATTTAAGTCTATAGAAAGTTACAAGACATTTGCTAATGCCATCGTCCCTTCATGACATAGGCGATCATGGCTCTCCACAGATTCCATTTACTCTTAGGCCACACTCACCTCCTATTAAAGATTTAAGTCTATAGAAAGTTACAAGACATTTGCTAATGCCATGGTCCCTTCATGACATAGGCGATCATGGCTCTCCACAGATTCCATTTACTCTTAGGCCACACTCACCTCCTATGAAAAATTTAAGTCTATAGAAAGTTACAAGACCTTTGCTAAAGCCATGGTCCCTTCATGACATAGGCGATCATGGCTCTCCACAGATTCCATTTACTTTTAGGCCACACTCACCTCCTATTAAAGATTTAAGTCTATAGAAAGTTACAAGACATTTGCTAATGCCATGGTCCCTTCATGACATAGGCGATCATGGCTCTCCACCGATTCCATTTACTTTTAGGCCACACTCACCTCCTATTAAAAATTTAAGTCTATGGAAAGTTACAAGACATTTGCTAATGCCATGGTCCCTTCATGACATAGGCGATCATGGCTCTCCACAGATTCCATTTACTTGTAGGGCACACTCACCTCCTATTAAAGATTTAAGTCTATAGAAAGTTACAAGACATTTACTAATGCCATGGTCTCTTCATGACATAGGCGATCATGGCTCTCCACAAATTCCATTTACTCTTAGGCCACACTCACCTCCTATTAAAGATTTAAGTCTATAGAAAGTTACAAGACATTTGCTAATGCCATGGTCCCTTCATGACATAGGCGATCATGGCTCTCCACAGATTCCATTTACTCTTAGGCCACACTCACCTCCTATTAAAGATTTAATTCTATAGAAATTTACAAGACATTTGCTAATGCCATGGTCCCTTCATGACATTGGCGATCATGGCTCTCCACAGATTCCATTTACTCTTAGGCCACACTCACCTCCTATTAAAGATTTAAGTCTATAGAAAGTTACAAGATATTTGCTAATGCCATGGTCCCTTCATGACATAGGCGATCATGGCTCTCCACAGATTCCATTTACTCTTAGGCCACACTCACCTCCTATTAAAGATTTAAGTCTATAGAAAGTTACAAGACATTTGCTAATGCCATGGTCCCTTCATGACATAGGCGACCATGGCTCTCCACAGATTCCATTTACTCTTAGGCCACACTCATCTCCTATTAAAAATTTAAGTCTATAGAAAGTTACAAGACATTTGCTAATGCCATGGTCCCTTCATGACATAGGCGATCATGGCTCTCCACAGATTCCATTTACTCTTAGGCCACACTCACCTCCTATTAAAGATTTAAGTCTATAGAAAGTTACAAGACATTTGCTAATGCCATGGTCCCTTCATGACATAGGCGATCATGGCTCTCCACAGATTCCATTTACTTTTAGGCCACACTCACCTCCTATTAAAAATTTAAGTCTATGGAAAGTTACAAGACATTTGCTAATGCCATGGACTCTTCATGACATAGGCGATCATGGCTCTCCACAGATTCCATTTACTCTTAGGCCACACTCACCTCCTATTAAAGATTTAAGTCTATAGAAAGTTACAAGACATTTGCTAATGCCATGGTCCCTTCATGACATAGGCGATCATGGCTCTCCACAGATTCCATTTACTCTTAGGCCACACTCACCTCCTATTAAAGATTAAATCTATAGAAAATTACAAGACATTTGCTAATGCCATGGTCACTTCATGATATAGGCGATCATGGCTCTCCACAGATTCCATTTACTCTTAGGCCACACTCACCTCCTATTAAAGATTTAAGTCTATAGAAAGTTACAAGTCATTTGCTAATGCCATGGTCCCTTCATGACATAGGCGATCATGGCTCTCCACAGATTCCATTTACTTTTACGCCACACTCACCTCCTAATAAATATTTAAGTCTATAGAAAGTTACAAGACATTTGCTAATGCCATGGTCCCTTCATGACATAGGCGACCATGGCTCTCCACAGATTCCATTTACTCTTAGACCACATTCACCTCCTATTAAAGATTTAAGTCTATAGAAAGTTACAAGACATTTCCTAACGCCATGGTCCCTTCATGACATAGGCGATCATGGCTCTCCACAGATTCCATTTACTTTTACGCCACACTCACCTCCTATTAAAGATTTATGTCTATAGAAAGTTACAAGACATTTGCTAATGCCATAGTCCCTTCATGACATAGGCGATCATGGCTCTCCACAGATTTCATTTACTTTTAGGCCACACTCACCTCCTATTAAAAATGTAAGTCTATAGAAAGTTACAAGACATTTGCTATTGCCATGGTCCCTTCATGACATAGGCGATCATGGCTCTCCACAGATTCCATTTACTTTTAGGCCACACTCACCTCCTATTAAAGATTTAAGTCTATAGAAAGTTACAAGACATTTGCTAATGCCATGGTCCCTTCATGACATAGGCGATCATGGCTCTCCACAGATTCCATTTACTTTTAGGCCACACTCACCTCCTATTAAAAATTTAAGTCTATGGAAAGTTACAAGACATTTGCTAATGCCATGGTCCCTTCAAGACATAGGCGTTCATGGCTCTCCACAGATTCCATTTACTTGTAGGCCACACTCACCTCCTATTAAAGATTTAAGTCTATAGAAAGTTACAAGACATTTGCTAATGCCATCGTCCCTTCATGACATAGGCGATCATGGCTCTCCACAGATTCCATTTACTCTTAGGCCACACTCACCTCCTATTAAAGATTTAAGTCTATAGAAAGTTACAAGACATTTGCTAATGCCATGGTCCCTTCATGACATAGGCGATCATGACTCTCCACAGATTCCATTTACTCTTAGGCCACACTCACCTCCTATGAAAAATTTAAGTCTATAGAAAGTTACAAGACCTTTGCTAAAGCCATGGTCCCTTCATGACATAGGCGATCATGGCTCTCCACAGATTCCATTTACTTTTAGGCCACACTCACCTCCTATTAAAGATTTAAGTCTATAGAAAGTTACAAGACATTTGCTAATGCCATGGTCCCTTCATGACATAGGCGATCATGGCTCTCCACAGATACCATTTACTCTTATGCCACACTCACCTCCTATTAAAGATTTAAGTCTATAGAAAGTTACAAGACATTTGCTAATGCCATGGTCCCTTCATGACATAGGCGATCATGGCTCTCCACAGATTCCATTTACTTTTAAGCCACACTCACCTCCTATTAAAAATTTAAGTCTATGGAAAGTTACAAGACATTTGCTAATGCCATGGACTCTTCATGACATAGGCGATCATGGCTCTCCACAGATTCCATTTACTCTTAGGCCACACTCACCTCCTATTAAAGATTTAAGTCTATAGAAAGTTACAAGATATTTGCTAATGCCATGGTCCCTTCATGACATAGGCGATCATGGCTCTCCACAGATTCCATTTACTCTTAGGCCACACTCACCTCCTATTAAAGATTAAATCTATAGAAAATTACAAGACATTTGCTAATGCCATGGTCACTTCATGATATAGGCGATCATGGCTCTCCACAGATTCCATTTACTCTTAGGCCACACTCACCTCCTATTAAAGATTTAAGTCTATAGAAAGTTACAAGTCATTTGCTAATGCCATGGTCCCTTCATGACATAGGCGATCATGGCTCTCCACAGATTCCATTTACTTTTACGCCACACTCACCTCCTATTAAAGATTTAAGTCTATAGAAAGTTACAAGACATTTGCTAATGCCATGGTCCCTTCATGACATAGGCGACCATGGCTCTCCACAGATTCCATTTACTCTTAGACCACACTCACCTCCTATTAAAGATTTAAGTCTATAGAAAGTTACAAGACATTTCCTAACGCCATGGTCCCTTCATGACATAGGCGATCATGGCTCTCCACAGATTCCATTTACTTTTACGCCACACTCACCTCCTATTAAAGATTTAAGTCTATAGAAAGTTACAAGACATTTGCTAATGCCATAGTCCCTTCATGACATAGGCGATCATGGCTCTCCACAGATTTCATTTACTTTTAGGCCACACTCACCTCCTATTAAAAATGTAAGTCTATAGAAAGTTACAAGACATTTGCTAATGCCATGGTCCCTTCATGACATAGGCGATCATGGCTCTCCACAGATTCCATTTACTTTTAGGCCACACTCACCTCCTATTAAAGATTTAAGTCTATAGAAAGTTACAAGACATTTGCTAATGCCATCGTCCCTTCATGACATAGGCGATCATGGCTCTCCACAGATTCCATTTACTCTTAGGCCACACTCACCTCCTATTAAAGATTTAAGTCTATAGAAAGTTACAAGACATTTGCTAATGCCATGGTCCCTTCATGACATAGGCGATCATGGCTCTCCACAGATTACATTTACTCTTAGGCCACACTCACCTCCTATTAAAGATTTAAGTCTATAGAAAGTTACAAGACATTTGCTAATGCCATAGTCCCTTCATGACATAGGCGATCATGGCTCTCCACAGATTTCATTTACTTTTAGGCCACACTCACCTCCTATTAAAAATGTAAGTCTATAGAAAGTTACAAGACATTTGCTAATGCCATGGTCCCTTCATGACATAGGCGATCATGGCTCTCCACAGATTCCATTTACTTTTAGGCCACACTCACCTCCTATTAAAGATTTAAGTCTATAGAAAGTTACAAGACATTTGCTAATGCCATGGTCCCTTCATGACATAGGCGATCATGGCTCTCCACAGATTCCATTTACTTTTAGGCCACACTCACCTCCTATTAAAAATTTAAGTCTATGGAAAGTTACAAGACATTTGCTAATGCCATGGTCCCTTCATGACATAGGCGATCAAGGCTCTCCACAGATTCCATTTACTTGTAGGCCACACTCACCTCCTATTAAAGATTTAAGTCTATAGAAAGTTACAAGACATTTGCTAATGCCATCGTCCCTTCATGACATAGGCGATCATGGCTCTCCACAGATTCCATTTACTCTTAGGCCACACTCACCTCCTATTAAAGATTTAAGTCTATAGAAAGTTACAAGACATTTGCTAATGCCATGGTCCCTTCATGACATAGGCGATCATGGCTCTCCACAGATTCCATTTACTCTTAGGCCACACTCACCTCCTATGAAAAATTTAAGTCTATAGAAAGTTACAAGACCTTTGCTAAACCATGGTCCCTTCATGACATAGGCGATCATGGCTCTCCACAGATACCATTTACTCTTAGGCCACACTCACCTTCTATTAAAGATTTAAGTCTATAGAAAGTTACAAGTCATTTGCTAATGTCATGGTCCCTTCATGACATAGGCGATCATGGCTCTCCACAGATTCCATTTACTTTTACGCCACACTCACCTCCTATTAAAGATTTAAGTCTATAGAAAGTTACAAGACATTTGCTAATGCCATGGTCCCTTCATGACATAGTCAATCATGGCTCTCCACAGATTTCATTTACTTTTAGGCCACACTCACTTCCTATTAAAAATTTAAGTATATAGAAAGTTACAAGACATTTGGTAATGCCATGGTCCCTTCATGACATAGGCGATCATGGCTCTCCACAGATTCCATTTACTTTTAGGCCACACTCACCTCCTATTAAAAATTTAAGTCTATGGAAAGTTACAAGACATTTGCTAATGCCATGGTCCCTTCATGACATAGGCGACCATGGCTCTCCACAGATTCCATTTAATTGTAGGCCACACTCACCTCCTATTAAAGACTTAAGTCTATAGAAAGTTACAAGACATTTGCTAATGCCATGGTCCCTTCATGACATAGGCGATCATGGCTCTCCACAGATTCCATTTACTCTTAGGCCACACTCACCTCCTATTAAAGATTTAAGTCTATAGAAAGTTACAAGACATTTGCTAATGCCATGGTCCCTTCATGACATAGGCGATCATGGCTCTCCACAGATTCCATTTACTCTTAGGCCACACTCACCTCCTATTAAAGATTAAATCTATAGAAAATTACAAGACATTTGCTAATGCCATGGTCCCTTCATGATATAGGCGATCATGGCTCTCCACAGATTCCATTTACTCTTAGGCCACACTCACCTCCTATTAAAGATTTAAGTCTATAGAAAGTTACAAGTCATTTGCTAATGCCATGGTCCCTTCATGACATAGGCGATCATGGCTCTCCACAGATTCCATTTACTTTTACGCCACACTCACCTCCTATTAAAGATTTAAGTCTATAGAAAGTTACAAGACATTTGCTAATGCCATGGTCCCTTCATGACATAGGCGACCATGGCTCTCCACAGATTCCATTTACTCTTAGGCCACACTCACCTCCTATTAAAAATTTAAGTCTATAGAAAGTTACAAGACATTTGCTAATGCCATGGTCCCTTCATGACATAGGCGATCATGGCTCTCCACAGATTCCATTTACTTTTAGGCCACACTCACCTCCTATTAAAGATTTAAGTCTATAGAAAGTTACAAGACATTTGCTAATGCCATGGTCCCTTCATGACATAGGCGACCATGGCTCTCCACAGATTCCATTTACTCTTAGACCAAACTCACCTCCTATTAAAGATTTAAGTCTATAGAAAGTTACAAGACATTTCCTAACGCCATGGTCCCTTCATGACATAGGCGATCATGGCTCTCCACAGATTCCATTTACTTTTACGCCACACTCACCTCCTATTAAAGATTTAAGTCTATAGAAAGTTACAAGACATTTGCTAATGCCATAGTCCCTTCATGACATAGGCGATCATGGCTCTCCACAGATTTCATTTACTTTTAGGCCACACTCACCTCCTATTAAAAATTTAAGTCTATAGAAAGTTACAAGACATTTGCTAATGCCATGGTCCCTTCATGACATAGGCGATCATGGCTCTCCACAGATTCCATTTACTTTTAGGCCACACTCACCTCCTATTAAAGATTTAAGTCTATAGAAAGTTACAAGACATTTGCTAATGCCATGGTCCCTTCATGACATAGGCGATCATGGCTCTCCACAGATTCCATTTACTTTTAGGCCACACTCACCTCCTATTAAAAATTTAAGTCTATGGAAAGTTACAAGACATTTGCTAATGCCATGGTCCCTTCATGACATAGGCGATCATGGCTCTCCACAGATTCCATTTACTTGTAGGCCACACTCACCTCCTATTAAAGATTTAAGTCTATAGAAAGTTACAAGACATTTGCTAATGCCATCGTCCCTTCATGACATAGGCGATCATGGCTCTCCACAGATTCCATTTACTCTTAGGCCACACTCACCTCCTATTAAAGATTTAAGTCTATAGAAAGTTACAAGACATTTGCTAATGCCATGGTCCCTTCATGACATAGGCGATCATGACTCTCCACAGATTCCATTTACTCTTAGGCCACACTCACCTCCTATGAAAAATTTAAGTCTATAGAAAGTTACAAGACCTTTGCTAAAGCCATGGTCCCTTCATGACATAGGCGATCATGGCTCTCCACAGATTCCATTTACTTTTAGGCCACACTCACCTCCTATTAAAGATTTAAGTCTATAGAAAGTTACAAGACATTTGCTAATGCCATGGTCCCTTCATGACATAGGCGATCATGGCTCTCCACCGATTCCATTTACTTTTAGGCCACACTCACCTCCTATTAAAAATTTAAGTCTATGGAAAGTTACAAGACATTTGCTAATGCCATGGTCCCTTCATGACATAGGCGATCATGGCTCTCCACAGATTCCATTTACTTGTAGGCCACACTCACCTCCTATTAAAGATTTAAGTCTATAGAAAGTTACAAGACATTTACTAATGCCATGGTCTCTTCATGACATAGGCGATCATGGCTCTCCACAGATTCCATTTACTCTTAGGCCACACTCACCTCCTATTAAAGATTTAAGTCTATAGAAAGTTACAAGACATTTGCTAATGCCATGGTCCCTTCATGACATAGGCGATCATGGCTCTCCACAGATTCCATTTACTCTTAGGCCACACTCACCTCCTATTAAAGATTTAATTCTATAGAAATTTACAAGACATTTGCTAATGCCATGGTCCCTTCATGACATTGGCGATCATGGCTCTCCACAGATTCCATTTACTCTTAGGCCACACTCACCTCCTATTAAAGATTTAAGTCTATAGAAAGTTACAAGATATTTGCTAATGCCATGGTCCCTTCATGACATAGGCGATCATGGCTCTCCACAGATTCCATTTACTCTTAGGCCACACTCACCTCCTATTAAAGATTTAAGTCTATAGAAAGTTACAAGACATTTGCTAATGCCATGGTCCCTTCATGACATAGGCGACCATGGCTCTCCACAGATTCCATTTACTCTTAGGCCACACTCATCTCCTATTAAAAATTTAAGTCTATAGAAAGTTACAAGACATTTGCTAATGCCATGGTCCCTTCATGACATAGGCGATCATGGCTCTCCACAGATTCCATTTACTCTTAGGCCACACTCACCTCCTATTAAAGATTTAAGTCTATAGAAAGTTACAAGACATTTGCTAATGCCATGGTCCCTTCATGACATAGGCGATCATGGCTCTCCACAGATTCCATTTACTTTTAGGCCACACTCACCTCCTATTAAAAATTTAAGTCTATGGAAAGTTACAAGACATTTGCTAATGCCATGGACTCTTCATGACATAGGCGATCATGGCTCTCCACAGATTCCATTTACTCTTAGGCCACACTCACCTCCTATTAAAGATTTAAGTCTATAGAAAGTTACAAGACATTTGCTAATGCCATGGTCCCTTCATGACATAGGCGATCATGGCTCTCCACAGATTCCATTTACTCTTAGGCCACACTCACCTCCTATTAAAGATTAAATCTATAGAAAATTACAAGACATTTGCTAATGCCATGGTCACTTCATGATATAGGCGATCATGGCTCTCCACAGATTCCATTTACTCTTAGGCCACACTCACCTCCTATTAAAGATTTAAGTCTATAGAAAGTTACAAGTCATTTGCTAATGCCATGGTCCCTTCATGACATAGGCGATCATGGCTCTCCACAGATTCCATTTACTTTTACGCCACACTCACCTCCTAATAAATATTTAAGTCTATAGAAAGTTACAAGACATTTGCTAATGCCATGGTCCCTTCATGACATAGGCGACCATGGCTCTCCACAGATTCCATTTACTCTTAGACCACATTCACCTCCTATTAAAGATTTAAGTCTATAGAAAGTTACAAGACATTTCCTAACGCCATGGTCCCTTCATGACATAGGCGATCATGGCTCTCCACAGATTCCATTTACTTTTACGCCACACTCACCTCCTATTAAAGATTTATGTCTATAGAAAGTTACAAGACATTTGCTAATGCCATAGTCCCTTCATGACATAGGCGATCATGGCTCTCCACAGATTTCATTTACTTTTAGGCCACACTCACCTCCTATTAAAAATGTAAGTCTATAGAAAGTTACAAGACATTTGCTATTGCCATGGTCCCTTCATGACATAGGCGATCATGGCTCTCCACAGATTCCATTTACTTTTAGGCCACACTCACCTCCTATTAAAGATTTAAGTCTATAGAAAGTTACAAGACATTTGCTAATGCCATGGTCCCTTCATGACATAGGCGATCATGGCTCTCCACAGATTCCATTTACTTTTAGGCCACACTCACCTCCTATTAAAAATTTAAGTCTATGGAAAGTTACAAGACATTTGCTAATGCCATGGTCCCTTCAAGACATAGGCGTTCATGGCTCTCCACAGATTCCATTTACTTGTAGGCCACACTCACCTCCTATTAAAGATTTAAGTCTATAGAAAGTTACAAGACATTTGCTAATGCCATCGTCCCTTCATGACATAGGCGATCATGGCTCTCCACAGATTCCATTTACTCTTAGGCCACACTCACCTCCTATTAAAGATTTAAGTCTATAGAAAGTTACAAGACATTTGCTAATGCCATGGTCCCTTCATGACATAGGCGATCATGACTCTCCACAGATTCCATTTACTCTTAGGCCACACTCACCTCCTATGAAAAATTTAAGTCTATAGAAAGTTACAAGACCTTTGCTAAAGCCATGGTCCCTTCATGACATAGGCGATCATGGCTCTCCACAGATTCCATTTACTTTTAGGCCACACTCACCTCCTATTAAAGATTTAAGTCTATAGAAAGTTACAAGACATTTGCTAATGCCATGGTCCCTTCATGACATAGGCGATCATGGCTCTCCACAGATACCATTTACTCTTATGCCACACTCACCTCCTATTAAAGATTTAAGTCTATAGAAAGTTACAAGACATTTGCTAATGCCATGGTCCCTTCATGACATAGGCGATCATGGCTCTCCACAGATTCCATTTACTTTTAAGCCACACTCACCTCCTATTAAAAATTTAAGTCTATGGAAAGTTACAAGACATTTGCTAATGCCATGGACTCTTCATGACATAGGCGATCATGGCTCTCCACAGATTCCATTTACTCTTAGGCCACACTTACCTCCTATTAAAGATTTAAGTCTATAGAAAGTTACAAGATATTTGCTAATGCCATGGTCCCTTCATGACATAGGCGATCATGGCTCTCCACAGATTCCATTTACTCTTAGGCCACACTCACCTCCTATTAAAGATTAAATCTATAGAAAATTACAAGACATTTGCTAATGCCATGGTCACTTCATGATATAGGCGATCATGGCTCTCCACAGATTCCATTTACTCTTAGGCCACACTCACCTCCTATTAAAGATTTAAGTCTATAGAAAGTTACAAGTCATTTGCTAATGCCATGGTCCCTTCATGACATAGGCGATCATGGCTCTCCACAGATTCCATTTACTTTTACGCCACACTCACCTCCTATTAAAGATTTAAGTCTATAGAAAGTTACAAGACATTTGCTAATGCCATGGTCCCTTCATGACATAGGCGACCATGGCTCTCCACAGATTCCATTTACTCTTAGACCACACTCACCTCCTATTAAAGATTTAAGTCTATAGAAAGTTACAAGACATTTCCTAACGCCATGGTCCCTTCATGACATAGGCGATCATGGCTCTCCACAGATTCCATTTACTTTTACGCCACACTCACCTCCTATTAAAGATTTAAGTCTATAGAAAGTTACAAGACATTTGCTAATGCCATAGTCCCTTCATGACATAGGCGATCATGGCTCTCCACAGATTTCATTTACTTTTAGGCCACACTCACCTCCTATTAAAAATGTAAGTCTATAGAAAGTTACAAGACATTTGCTAATGCCATGGTCCCTTCATGACATAGGCGATCATGGCTCTCCACAGATTCCATTTACTTTTAGGCCACACTCACCTCCTATTAAAAATTTAAGTCTATGGAAAGTTACAAGACATTTGCTAATGCCATGGTCCCTTCATGACATAGGCGATCAAGGCTCTCCACAGATTCCATTTACTTGTAGGCCACACTCACCTCCTATTAAAGATTTAAGTCTATAGAAAGTTACAAGACATTTGCTAATGCCATCGTCCCTTCATGACATAGGCGATCATGGCTCTCCACAGATTCCATTTACTCTTAGGCCACACTCACCTCCTATTAAAGATTTAAGTCTATAGAAAGTTACAAGACATTTGCTAATGCCATGGTCCCTTCATGACATAGGCGATCATGGCTCTCCACAGATTACATTTACTCTTAGGCCACACTCACCTCCTATTAAAGATTTAAGTCTATAGAAAGTTACAAGACATTTGCTAATGCCATAGTCCCTTCATGACATAGGCGATCATGGCTCTCCACAGATTTCATTTACTTTTAGGCCACACTCACCTCCTATTAAAAATGTAAGTCTATAGAAAGTTACAAGACATTTGCTAATGCCATGGTCCCTTCATGACATAGGCGATCATGGCTCTCCACAGATTCCATTTACTTTTAGGCCACACTCACCTCCTATTAAAGATTTAAGTCTATAGAAAGTTACAAGACATTTGCTAATGCCATGGTCCCTTCATGACATAGGCGATCATGGCTCTCCACAGATTCCATTTACTTTTAGGCCACACTCACCTCCTATTAAAAATTTAAGTCTATGGAAAGTTACAAGACATTTGCTAATGCCATGGTCCCTTCATGACATAGGCGATCAAGGCTCTCCACAGATTCCATTTACTTGTAGGCCACACTCACCTCCTATTAAAGATTTAAGTCTATAGAAAGTTACAAGACATTTGCTAATGCCATCGTCCCTTCATGACATAGGCGATCATGGCTCTCCACAGATTCCATTTACTCTTAGGCCACACTCACCTCCTATTAAAGATTTAAGTCTATAGAAAGTTACAAGACATTTGCTAATGCCATGGTCCCTTCATGACATAGGCGATCATGGCTCTCCACAGATTCCATTTACTCTTAGGCCACACTCACCTCCTATGAAAAATTTAAGTCTATAGAAAGTTACAAGACCTTTGCTAAACCATGGTCCCTTCATGACATAGGCGATCATGGCTCTCCACAGATACCATTTACTCTTAGGCCACACTCACCTTCTATTAAAGATTTAAGTCTATAGAAAGTTACAAGTCATTTGCTAATGTCATGGTCCCTTCATGACATAGGCGATCATGGCTCTCCACAGATTCCATTTACTTTTACGCCACACTCACCTCCTATTAAAGATTTAAGTCTATAGAAAGTTACAAGACATTTGCTAATGCCATGGTCCCTTCATGACATAGTCAATCATGGCTCTCCACAGATTTCATTTACTTTTAGGCCACACTCACTTCCTATTAAAAATTTAAGTATATAGAAAGTTACAAGACATTTGGTAATGCCATGGTCCCTTCATGACATAGGCGATCATGGCTCTCCACAGATTCCATTTACTTTTAGGCCACACTCACCTCCTATTAAAAATTTAAGTCTATGGAAAGTTACAAGACATTTGCTAATGCCATGGTCCCTTCATGACATAGGCGACCATGGCTCTCCACAGATTCCATTTAATTGTAGGCCACACTCACCTCCTATTAAAGACTTAAGTCTATAGAAAGTTACAAGACATTTGCTAATGCCATGGTCCCTTCATGACATAGGCGATCATGGCTCTCCACAGATTCCATTTACTCTTAGGCCACACTTACCTCCTATTAAAAATTTAAGTCTATAGAAAGTTACAAGACATTTGCTAATGCCATGGTCCCTTCATGACATAGGCCATCATGGCTCTCCACAGATTCCATTTACTCTTAGGCCACACTCACCTCCTATTAAAGATTTAAGTCTATAGAAAATTACAAGACATTTGCTAATGCCATGGTCCCGTCATGACATAGGCGATCATGGCTCTCCACAGATTCCATTTACTCTTAGGCCACACTCACCTCCTATTAAAGGTTTAAGTCTATAGAAAGTTACAAGTCATTTGCTAATGCCATGGTCCCTTCATGACATAGGGGATCATGGCTCTCCACAGATTCGATTTACTTTTAGGCCACACTCACCTCCTATTAAAGATTTAAGTCTATAGAAAGTTACAAGACATTTTCTAATGCCATGGTCCCTTCATGACATAGGCGATCATGGCTCTCCACAGATTCCATTTACTCTTAGGCCACACTCACCACCTATTAAAGATTTAAGTCTATAGAAAGTTATAAGACATTTGCTAATGCCATGGTCCCTTCATGACATAGGCGATCATGGCTCTCCACAGATTCCATTTACTTTTAGGCCACACTCACCTCCTATTAAAGATTTAAGTCTATAGAAAGTTACAAGTCATTTGCTAATGCCATGGTCCCTTCATGACATAGGCGATCATGGCTCTCTACAGATTCGATTTACTTTTAGGCCACACTCACCTCCTATTAAAGATTTAAGTCTATAGAAAGTTACAAGACATTTGCTAATGCCATGGTCCCTTCATGACATAGGCGATCATGGCTCTCCACAGATTCCATTTACTCTTAGGCCACACTCACCTCCTATTAAAGATTTAAGTCTATAGAAAGTTACAAGACATTTGCTAATGCATGGTCCCTTCATGACATAGGCGATCATGGCTCTCCACAGATTCCATTTACTCTTAGGCCACACTCACCTCCTATTAAAAATTTAAGTCTATAGAAAGTTACTAGACATTTGCTAATGCCATGGTCCCTTCTTGACATAGGCGATCATGGCTCTCCACAGATTCCATTTACTCTTAGGCCACACTCACCTCCTATTATAGATTTATTTCTATACAAAGTTACAAGACATTTGCTAATGCCATGGTCCCTTAATGACATAGGGGATTATGGCTCTCCACAAATTCGATTTACTTTTAGCCCACACTCACCTCCTATTAAAGATTTAAATCTATAGAAAGTTACAAGACATTTGCTAATGCCATGGTCCCTTCATGACATAGGCGATCATGGCTCTCCACAGATTCCATTTACTCTTAGGCCACACTCACCTCCTATTAAAGATTTAAGTCTATAGAAAGTTACGAGACATTTGCTAATGCCATGGTCCCTTCATGACATAGGCAATCATGGCTCTCCACAGATTCCATTTACTCTTAGGCCACACTCACCTCCTATTATAGATTTATTTCTATAGAAAGTTACAAGACATTTGCTAATGCCATGGTCCCTTAATGACATAGGGGATCATGGCTCTCCACAAATTCGATTTACTTTTAGGCCACACTCACCTCCTATTAAAGATTTAAGTCTATAGAAAGTTACAAGACATTTGCTAATGCATAGTCCCTTCATGACATAGGCGATCATGGCTCTCCACAGATTCCATTTACTCTTAGGCCACACTCACCTCCTATTAAAAATTTAAGTCTATAGAAAGTTACTAGACATTTGCTAATGCCATGGTCCCTTCATGACATAGGCGATCATGGCTCTCCACAGATTCCATTTACTCTTAGGCCACACTCACCACCTATTAAAGATTTAAGTCTATAGAAAGTTACAAGACATTTGCTAATGCCATGGACCCTTCATGACATAGGCGACCATGGCTCTCCACAGATTCCATTTACTCTTAGGCCACACTCACCTCCTATTAAAGATTTCAGTCTATAGAAAGTTACAAGACATTTGCTAATGCATGGTCCCTTCATGACATAGGCGATCATGGCTCTCCACAGATTCCATTTACTCTTAGGCCACACTCACCTCCTATTAAAGATTTAAGTCTATAGAAAGTTACAAGACATTTGCTAATGCATGGTCCCTTCATGACATAGGCGATCATGGCTCTCCACAGATTCCATTTACTCTTAGGCCACACTCACCTCCTATTATAGATTTATTTCTATAGAAAGTTACAAGACATTTACTAATGCCATGGTCCCTTAATGACATAGGGGATCATGGCTCTCCACAAATTCGATTTACTTTTAGGCCACACTCACCTCCTATTAAATATTTAAGTCTATAGAATGTTACAAGACATTTGCTAATGCCATGGTCCCTTCATGACATAGGCGATCATGGCTCTCCACAGATTCCATATACTCTTAGGCCACACTCACCTCCTATTAAAGATTTAAGTCTATAGAAAGTTACGAGACATTTGCTAATGCCATGGTCCCTTCATGACATAGGCGATCATGGCTCTCCACAGATTCCATTTACTCTTAGGCCACACTCACCTCCTATTATAGATTTATTTCTATAGAAAGTTACAAGACATTTACTAATGCCATGGTCCCTTAATGACATAGGGGATCATGGCTCTCCACAAATTCGATTTACTTTTAGGCCACACTCACCTCCTATTAAATATTTAAGTCTATAGAATGTTACAAGACATTTGCTAATGCCATGGTCCCTTCATGACATAGGCGATCATGGCTCTCCACAGATTCCATTTACTCTTAGGCCACACTCACCTCCTATTAAAGATTTCAGTCTATAGAAAGTTACAAGACATTTGATAATGCCATGGTCCCTTCATGACATAGGCGATCATGGCTCTCCACAGATTCCATTTACTCTTAGGCCACACTCACCTCCTATTAAAGATTTAAGTCTATAGAACGTTACAAGACATTTGCTAATGCCATGGTCCCTTCATGACATAGGCGATCATGGCTCTCCACAGATTCCATTTACTCTTAGGCCACACTCACCTCCTATTAAAGATTTAAGTCTATAGAAAGTTACAAGACATTTGCTAATGCCATGGTCCCTTCATGACATAGGCGATCATGGCTCTCCACAGATTCCATTTACTCTTAGGCCACACTCACCTCCTATTAAAGATTTAAGTCTATATAAAGTTACAAGACATTTGCTAATGCCATGGTCCCTTCATGACATAGGCGATCATGGCTCTCCACAGATTCCATTTACTTTTAGGCCACACTCACCTCCTATTAAATATTTATGTCTATATAAAGTTACAAGACATTTGCTAATGCCATGGTCCCTTCATGACATAGGCGATCATGGCTCTCCACAGATTCCATTTACTCTTAGGCCACACGCACCTCCTATTAAAGATTTAAGTCTATAGAAAGTTACAAGACATTTGCTAATGCATGGTCCCTTCATGACATAGGCGTTAATGGCTCTCCACAGATTCCATTTACTCTTAGGCCACACTCACCTCCTATTAAAAATTTAAGTCTATAGAAAGTTACAAGACATTTGCAAATGCCATGGTCCCTTCATGACATAGGCGATCATGGCTCTCCACAGATTCCATTTACTCTTAGGCCACACTCACCTCCTATTAAAGATTTAAGTCTATAGAAAGTTACAAGATATTTGCTAATACCATGGTCCCTTCATGACATAGGCGATCATGGCTCTCCACAGATTCCATTTACTCTTAGGCCACACTCACCTCCTATTAAAGATTTAAGTCTATATAAAGTTACAAGACATTTGCTAATTCCATGGTCCCTTCATGACATAGGCGGTCATGGCTCTCCACAGATTCCATTTACTATTAGGCCACACTCACCTCCTATTAAAGATTTAAGTCTATATAAAGTTACACGACATTTGCTAATGCCATTTTCCCTTCATGACATAGGCGATCATGGCTCTCCACAGATTCTATTTACTCTTAGGCCACACTCACCTCCTATTAAAAATTATGTCTATAGGAAGTTACAAACATTTGCTAATGCCATGGTCCCTTCATGACATAGGCGATCATGGCTCTCCACAGATTCCATTTACTCTTAGGCCACACTCACCTCCTATTAAAGATTTAAGTCTATAGAAAGTTACAAGACATTTGCTAATGCCATGGTCCCTTCATGACATAGGCGATCATGGCTCTCCACCGATTCCATTTACTCTTAGGCCACACTCACCTCCTATTAAAGATTTAAGTCTAAATAAAGTTACAAGACATTTGCTAATGCATGGTCCCTTCATGACATAGGCGTTCATGGCTCTCCACAGATTCCATTTACTCTTAGGCCACACTCACCTCCTATTAAAAATTTAAGTCTATAGAAATTTACAAGACATTTGCTAATGCCATGGTCCCTTCATGACATAGGCGATCATGGCTCTCCACAGATTTCATTTACTCTTAGGCCACACTCACCTCCTATTAAAGATTTAAGTCTATAGAAAGTTACATGACATTTGCTAATGCCATGGTCCCTTCATGACATAGGCGATCATGGCTCTCCACAGATTCCATTTAATCTTAGGCCACACTCACCTCCTATTAAAGATTTAAGTCTATATAAAGTTACAAGACATTTGCTAATGCCATGGTCCCTTCATGACATAGGCGATCATGGCTCTCCACAGATTCCATTTACTTTTAGGCCACACTCACCTCCTATTAAAGATTTGAGTCTATATAAAGTTAAACGACATTTGCTAATGCCATGGTCCCTTCATGACATAGGCGATCATGGCTCTCCACAGATTCTATTTACTCTTTGGCCACACTCAGCTCCTATTAAAAATTATGTCTATAGGAAGTTACAAGACATTTGCTAATGCCATGGTCCCTTCAAGACATAGGCGATCATGGCTCTCCACAGATTCCATTTACTCTTAGGCCACACTCACCTCCTATTAAAGATTTAAGTCTATATAAAGTTACAAGACATTTGCTAATGCATGGTCCCTTCATGACATAGGCGTTCATGGCTCTCCACAGATTCCATTTACTCTTAGGCCACACTCACCTCCTATTAAAAATTTAAGTCTATAGAAATTTACAAGACATTTGCTAATGCCATGGTCCCTTCATGACATAGGCGATCATGGCTCTCCACAGATTTCATTTACTCTTAGGCCACACTCACCTCCTATTAAAGATTTAAGTCTATAGAAAGTTACATGACATTTGCTAATGCCATGGTCCCTTCATGACATAGGCGATCATGGCTCTCCACAGATTCCATTTAATCTTAGGCCACACTCACCTCCTATTAAAGATTTAAGTCTATATAAAGTTACAAGACATTTGCTAATGCCATGGTCCCTTCATGACATAGGCGATCATGGCTCTCCACAGATTCCATTTACTTTTAGGCCACACTCACCTCCTATTAAAGATTTGAGTCTATATAAAGTTACACGACATTTGCTAATGCCATGGTCCCTTCATGACATAGGCGATCATGGCTCTCCACAGATTCTATTTACTCTTAGGCCACACTCAGCTCCTATTAAAAATTATGTCTATAGGAAGTTACAAGACATTTGCTAATGCCATGGTCCCTTCAAGACATAGGCGATCATGGCTCTCCACAGATTCCATTTACTCTTAGGCCACACTCACCTCCTATTAAAGATTTAAGTCTATATAAAGTTACAAGACATTTGCTAATGCATGGTCCCTTCATGACATAGGCGTTCATGGCTCTCCACAGATTCCATTTACTCTTTGGCCACACTCACCTCCTATTAAAAATTTAAGTCTATAGAAATTTACAAGACATTTGCTAATGCCATGGTCCCTTCATGACATAGGCGATCATGGCTCTCCACAGATTTCATTTACTCTTAGGCCACACTCACCTCCTATTAAAGATTTAAGTCTGTAGAAAGTTACAAGTCATTTGCTAATGCCATGGTCCCTTCATGACATAGGCGATCATGGCTCTCCACAGATTCTATTTACTCTTAGGCCACACTCACCTCCTATTAAAAATTATGTCTATAGGAAGTTACAAGACATTTGCTAATGCCATGGTCCCTTCATGACATAGGCGATCATGGCTCTCCACAGATTCCATTTACTCTTAGGCCACACTCACCTCCTATTAAAGATTTAAGTCTATAGAAAGTTACAAGACATTTGCTAATGCCATGGTCCCTTCATGACATAGGCGATCATGGCTCTCCACAGATTTCATTTACTCTTAGGCCACACTCACCTCCTATTAAAGATTTAAGTCTATAGAAATTTACAAGACATTTGCTAATGCCATGGTCCCTTCATGACATAGGCGATCATGGCTCTCCACAGATTCTATTTACTCTTAGGCCACACTCACCTCCTATTAAAAATTATGTCTATAGGAATTTACAAGACATTTGCTAATGCCATGGTCCCTTCATGACATAGGCGATCATGGCTCTCCACAGATTCCATTTACTCTTAGGCCACACTCACCTCCTATTAAAGATTTAAGTCTATAGAAAGTTACAAGACATTTGCTAATGCCATGGTCCCTTCATGACATAGGCGATCATGGCTCTCCACAGATTCCATTTACTCTTAGGCCACACTCACCTCCTATTAAAGATTTAAATCTATAGAAAGTTACACGACATTTGCTAATGCCATGGTCCCTTCATGACATAGGCGATCATGGCTCTCCACAGATTCCATTTACTCTTAGGCCACACTCACCTTCTATTAAAGATTTAAGTCTATAGAAAGTTACAAGACATTTGCTAATGCCATGGTCCCTTCATGACATAGGCGATCATGGCTCTCCACAGAATCCATTTACTTTTAGGCCACACTCACCTCCTATTAAAAATTTAAGTCTATATAAAGTTACACGACATTTGCTAATGCCATGGTCCCTTCATGACATAGGCGATCATGGCTCTCCACAGATTCCATTTACTCTTAGGCCACACTCACCTCCTATTAAAGATTTAATTCTATATAAAGTTACAAGACATTTGCTAATTCCATGGTCCCTTCATGACATAGGCGATCATGGCTCTCCACAGATTCCATTTACTTTTAGGCCACACTCACCTCCTATTAAAGATTTAATTCTATATAAAGTTACAAGACATTTGCTAATGACATGGTCCCTTAATGGCATAGTCGATCATGGCTCTCCACAGATTCCATTTACTTTTAGGCCACACTCACCTCCTATTAAAGATTTAAGTCTATAGAAATTTACAAGACATTTGCTAATGCCATGGTCCCTTCATGACATAGGCGATCATGGCTCTCCACAGATTCTATTTACTCTTAGGCCACACTCACCTCCTATTAAAAATTATGTCTATAGGAAGTTACAAGACATTTGCTAATGCCATGGTCCCTTCATGACATAGGCGATCATGGCTCTCCACAGATTCCATTTACTCTTAGGCCAGACTCACCTCTTATTAAAGATTTAACTCTATAGAAATTTACAAGACATTTGCTAATGCATGGTCCCTTCATGACATAGGCGTTCATGGCTCTCCACAGATTCCATTTACTCTTAGGCCACACTCACCTCCTATTAAAAATTTAAGTCTATAGAAATTTACAAGACATTTGCTAATGCCATGGTCCCTTCATGACATAGGCGATCATGGCTCTCCACAGATTTCATTTACTCTTAGGCCACACTCACCTCCTATTAAAGATTTAAGTCTATAGAAAGTTACAAGACATTTGCTAATGCCATGGTCCCTTCATGACATAGGCGATCATGGCTCTCCACAGATTCCATTTACTCTTAGGCCACACTCACCTCCTATTAAAGATTTAAGTCTATATAAAGTTACAAGACATTTGCTAATTCCATGGTCCCTTCATGACATAGGCGATCATGGCTCTCCACAGATTCCATTTACTTTTAGGCCACACTCACCTCCTATTAACGATTTAAGTCTATAGAAAGTTACAAGACATATGCTAATACCATGGTCCCTTCATGACATAGGCGATCATGGCTCTCCACAGATTCCATTTACTCTTAGGCCACACTCACCTACTATTAAAGATTTAAGTCTATAGAAAGTTACAAGACATTTGCTAATGCCATGATCCCTTCATGACATAGGCGATCATGGCTCTCCACAGATTCCATTTACTCTTAGGCCACACTCACCTCCTATTAAAGATTTAAGTCTATAGAAAGTTACAAGACATTTGCTAATGACATGGTCCCTTAATGGCATAATCGATCTTGGCTCTCCACAGATTCCATTTACTTTTAGGCAACACTCACCTCCTATTAAAGATTTAAGTCTATAGAAATTTACAAGACATTTGCTAATGCCATGGTCCCTTCATGACATAGGCGATCATGGCTCTCCACAGATTCCATTTACTCTTAGGCCACACTCACCTCCTATTAAAGATTTAAGTCTATAGAAAGTTACAAGACATTTGCTAATGCCATGGTCCCTTCATGACATAGGCGATCATGGCTCTCCACAGATTCCATTTACTTTTAGGCCACACTCACCTCCTATTAAAGAATTTAAGTCTATAGAAAGTTACAAGACATTTGCTAATGCCATGGTCCCTTCATGACATAGGCGATCATGGCTCTCCACAGATTCCATTTACTCTTAGGCCACACTCACCTCCTATTAAAGATTTAAGTCTATAGAAAGTTACAAGACATTTGCTAATGACATGGTCCCTTAATGGCATAGTCGATCTTGGCTCTCCACAGATTCCATTTACTTTTAGGCCACACTCACCTCCTATTAAAGATTTAAGTCTATAGAAATTTACAAGACATTTGCTAATGCCATGGTCCCTACATGACATAGGCGATCATGGCTCTCCACAGATTCCATTTACTTTTAGGCCACACTCACCTCCTATTAAAGATTTAAGTCTATAGAAAGTTACAAGACATTTGCTAATGCCATGGTCCCTTCATGACATAGGCGATCATGGCTCTCCACAGATTCCATTTACTTTTAGGCCACACTCACCTCCTATTAAAGATTTAAGTCTATAGAAAGTTACAAGACATTTGCTAATGCCATGGTCCCTTCATGACATAGGCGATCATGGCTCTCCACAGATTCCATTTACTCTTAGGCCACACTCACCTCCTATTAAAGATTTAAGTCTATAGAAAGTTACAAGACATTTGCTAATGACATGGTCCCTTAATGGCATAGTCGATCTTGGCTCTCCACAGATTCCATTTACTTTTAGGCCACACTCACCTCCTATTAAAGATTTAAGTCTATAGAAATTTACAAGACATTTGCTAATGCCATGGTCCCTTCATGACATAGGCGATCATGGCTCTCCACAGATTCCATTTACTCTTAGGCCACACTCACCTCCTATTAAAGATTTAAGTCTATAGAATGTTACAAGACATTTGCTAATGCCATGGTCCCTTCATGACATAGGTGATCATGGCTCTCCACAAATTCCATTTACATTTAGGCCACACTCACCTCCTATTAAAAATTTAAGTCTATAGAAAGTTACAAGACATTTGCTAATGCCATGGTCCCTTCATGACATAGGCGATCATGGCTCTCCACAGATTCCATATAGTGTTAAGCCAGACTCACTTCCTATTAACAATTACGTCTATACAAAGTTACATGACATTTATTAATGCCATGGTCCCTTCCTGACATAGACGATCATGGCTCTCCACAGTTACCATTTAGTCTTAGACCTCACTCAGCTCCTATTAACAATCAAGTCTATAGCAAGTTACAAGACATTTGCTAATGCCATGGTTCGTTTTTGACATAGGCGACATGGCTCTCCACAGATTCCATTTCCTATTAGGCCACACTCACCTCCTATTAACAATCAAGTCTATAGAAAGTTACATGTTTAAGTTAACCTTAAAATCATCCCCATGTCTTTCCCCAGAGCGATATTGTGAAATGTTTTGAATCGTACGAAATTTGACTTGTTCCCTCGTTGATAACTGGTGGCCTATCCTCATACTTATTTAAGAGTTAATTAATTTGAAACACTTCACTGAAATATCCATCTATTTTCCGTGACTAACAAAAGAATATTTAAACGCTGAAATAATCATTTAAACTGACATATATGTTCTCTTACTTCATAAAGATAGTGATGATTTTGTACGGAAAAACACCGAAATATCTGTTGAAATTGATTTTTTCTTACTTTGGGCCGAGTTTTCACACTTTTTCGTCTTGTATCCAGTCTAGTTTATTTGTCTTTTTATTCAGTTAATGATACACTTTATGTGAAAATTTGTAGCATACCTATCGACAAGTTATCGATTTTGCTGTGAAATGTGAAGAGAAGCAATGCTTATTGATTAATAGGTTTGCTATTGTTTTGCTTGTATTAAAAAACCTGATTGTGTTTCCGTTGAGACATACAACTGGGTTTCATTAAGTGAATAAAAAAAGTCACTTAAGTCATTGTAATGTAACAATAATTACTGTTTGAAAGCCACACTAACCTATTTTGTTTTCTTTTTATCTCCTCTTTCGTAATATTTCTCATGTGCTTCTGAAGTTCAATTCCGTCTGTTATTTGCAGGATTCATTAAGGAGTAATGAATCGTTTGCTGAAAGCTCAACTCAGTTTTATTTACATTTCTCATTCGACGACTTCCTTCTTTGTTTTAACGTTTGATTTGCGTTGCCAAAAATTGTTACAATCTGCGAAATTAAAGGCAACACAAGCAATAGCCAGTCAGTTAACTTGGCCCTTTTGGTTTGTTTTGTTTTGTTTTACGGTATATCAACTTCAATGGATTATTTAATTCCGACAAGATTTTTATTGCTAGTAATATTTTCTTAAAAATTACATTACTCCTAATATTTTTTCCAAACATATATTGCTGCTAATTTTTTTTCAAAAAATATATTCTTGCTAATATTTTTTCAAAAAATGTCTTCCTGCTAATATTTTTTTCAAAAAATGTATTCCTGCTAATATTTTTTAAAATGTATTCCTGCTAATATTTTTTTCAAAATTGTATTCGTGCTAATATTTCTTTACAAAAATGTATTCCTGCTAATATTTTTTTTAAATGTATTCCTGCTAATATTTTTTTTAAAATGTATCCCTGCTAATATTTTTTTTTAAATGTATTCCTGCTAATATTTTTTCAAAAATGCATTCCTGCTAATATCTTTCCAAAAAAATAAATTCCTGCTAATATTTTTTCAAAAATAAATTCCTGCTAATATTTTTTTAAAAATGTATCTCTGCTAATATTTTTTCAAAAAATGTATTCCTGCTAATATTTTTTCAAAAAATGTATTCCTGCTAATATTTTTTCAAAAAATGTATTCCTGCTAATATTTTTTCAAAAAATGTATTCCTGCTAATATTTTTTCAAAAAATGTATTCCTGCTAATATTTTTTCAAAAAATGTATTCCTGCTAATATTTTTTCAAAAAATGTATTCTTGCTAATATTTTTTCAAAAAATGTATTCCTGCTAATATTTTTTCAAAAAGTGTATTCCTGCTAATATTTTTTTCAAAATTGTATTCCTGCTAATATTTTTCAAAAAATGTATTCCTGCTAATATTTTTTTAAATGTATCCCTGTTAATATTTTTTTAAATGTATTCCTGCTAATATTTTTCCCAAAAATGTATTCTTGCTAATATTTTTCCAAAAATGTATTCCTGCTAATATTTAAAAAAAAAATGTATTCCTGCTATTTTTTTTTCCACAAATGTATTGCTGAGAATATTCTTTCCTTCAAAAATGCATTGCTGGTAATAATTTTTTCTTCAAAAATTAATTGCTGGTAATATTTTTACAAAAATATATTGCTGGTATTAAAACCTTTTTTCACACTTTCTTAGTGTTTTTACCCCAGTTTGGGGGTTAACTATTTGCCCACAGCTGGGACCCTAACAGTTGCTACCACCCCGGGTCAAAGTGGACCTGGGAATACCAGCAAGATGTAAGAGGTGGTTGCACGCTCCTCAAAACCTCCTGTTCAGAAGCCTTGGTGCCCGATGTAGTTTATCGTCATACCCAGGACGCCGTGGCATTTTTATTAGATTAAAATTTTACAACATAACCAGTCAAAATTATTTAGTCATATAAGTAGTGGGTATGATGATAATAATAATAATAATAATAATAATAATAATAATAATAATAATAATTATTATTATTTTTATTATTATTATTATTGTTGTTATTATTTCTTTTGATTTCTGTTGTGTACACATTTCTTTCTGGGTCCCGCCCAGGGACCTAAGGTAAGAAATAGCATTATGATATTTTCCTCTGACCAATTAAAAAAAAAACAAAAAAAAAAACCCACAAACATATTTTACATAGATAAAGACCTTCATAAGGTGTTGGCTGAAAACTCGTGAGAACAATTATTTATATTTCTTTAAGGCATGGACTTCCAGGAATCCCTTCAGTGGAATCTTTTCCAACCAATCCGAGGGCTCCAACGACAACAGGGATTGTTCATATTCCCATGTGCCACATTTTAGAAATTTCGATTTCACGGTCCTTGTATTTTGATAGCTTTCTGAAGATCTTCAAATATCTCATGCAGTCCGCAGGGACTGCCATATCAATAACGAGGCACTTTTTGTTTGCGGTCTCTAATAACAATGTTTGCGCGGTTAGCTTTAATTGTTTTGTCTGTGTGTATTGTGTAGTCCCATAAAATTGTAACAGGTCCTATCTCCGTAACCGGGTCTGGGTGGTGTTCATACCAATTTCTTTCAGTTTCCTTCCCGTAGATGTTGCAGATTTCCCAGTGCAGTTATTGGCCAACTCTGTCGTGCCGGGTTTTATATTCAGTGGATGCTAATACCGTGCAACCTGATAGAAGATGGCCAATTGTTTCTGGATATTTATCAATTATTATTATTATTATTATTATTATTATTATTATTATTATTGATTCCTTTGATTGCTGTTGTATACTTATTTCATTTCTGGTCTTAACCAGATATTGAAGGTCAAAAATGACTTCATAAACCTCTTCGTAAAGTGTGAGCTGTACTTGTGAGTACAATAGTTTGTATTTACAGAATGGGATTCCAGGAATTCCTTCAATGTGTCTATCGGAACGTTTTGCAATCAATACTAAGCTTTCGATTAAAACTGGAATTGTTGATGTCCTCATGCGCCACATTTTTGAGATCTCAATTTCGGGTGGGACCTATATGCCAATCTAGTAGCACACTTAAATTCATGTAGTCGGGGCACTAGGGAAAGAGCAGTTGCCATGAAAATATTTGTAGAAAAGACAGAGGGAAGCCACTTCACGTCGGTTAGAATGTGACTGAAGTCGAGATGCCAAGTCAGGATCGATTACATTACACATCTTTTCTCCATCTTTTATATTCCCTATCTCTTCAGGGCGTGAACGATCACGGGTCTACACAACTTCCATCGTTTGTAGCTCTAAGCAAAGTTTATCTTTCACAATCCCTGTTCTGTCATCCACATAAATAAGCTCATTAGGTTGGTCACTCTATGTTTCATTCTGCCCCACTTGCCTTCAATATGTCCTGTGAGTGTCAAATACACGAAGCCTTCTTTCCTCATTATTTATCCTAGAAATTTCAACTGCCATTTTCTAACTCGAAGTAAGAGTATCGTTTTAAATTTCCATTTTCCTTAAGGCATCTTAGTTGCTCACGTGCTATGTTTCTGGTATTCTCAGCATCCTTCTGTAGAACCACATCTTTGTTGCCTTAAGTCTTTACAGGAAAACTGATATTACACCCGTGTGCAAATTAATAGAAAGAGAACGAATAATTCCGTTATTATTTACTTTTATGATAGTAGTTCGTATGTCCATTCTACGAAGTCGTTTCTTGCAGATTGAACACAGATTCTCGATTGGATTTAAATCAAGAGTGTTTCTGGGCCAATCTATAGTACTTTGATTTGCTCACTACTAAGTCTTGCCAGTGTGTTCGTGCAGTATTACAATTTTCTTACGCTTCCTTGTAGTAACATCCATGTCAGACGTTGGCCGTTGGACAACTAATAGACAGTCTAGACAATAGTATCTGGGCGTGATAAAAATCTGATATAATCACGGATAATGCAATAATTTTCAAGACCAAACAAATTTCATCATACACTCCGAAAATAGATTCATATTACTGCACACCACTGCAAATGACCTAATCTGAGGAAAAAATAGAAATCGATTACACCGTTTCATTCCAGTGGGTCTAAAACTGACTGTATGGTGAAAGAAAGGCAATTAAAGCGCCCGTTTCAATTAATTTGCACAAGGGATAATATATAGCAGTTTTTTATCTTGAAAATATTTTCAAACCATCACATGCTTGCACCTACTGGATGATTACTCTAAGTTTCACTGAAAACTTGCATGAATTTCTTCCAAGAACAATGTGAAATATTACCAAAATAACTTGATCGGGTTTCGAATATATTTTATTCGTAAGCGTCGAACGGAAGAAAGAAAACGTAGCACTATATAAGCGCTTCGATAGTCCTCTTTTATTTCGTTCATGCGTAACCGGTACTTCCGGTTGAATGCGATGATATCATTGTGGGTTTCCCATTTTTAGAATGGACCTTCTGGTCTACTCTGTAAATAACATGATGAGCAAAATATTGAATTTACATTTTATATCCAGGCGTGTTTTTGCCCAAGGTATAAAATTAAAATTATCACTTATCTATAGATATTTTTGAAAATGTATGCACGAACAAGCAATAAAGACTTCGAAGATTTCCCTAATATTGAGCAAAATCTGATACTGATGAAAAATCAGAATCATTAAAAACGAAGAGGATTCATTTTCGCCTTTTTTATTTCTTTACAGATATTCACAAACATTGTTTCATATCAATGTCTCGCATAAAATAAAGCATAAACCCTCATTAAAAATATCTAGTAATAAAAATATCTGACACCATATTCCAACAAATTTATTTTTCTCGTTCTAAGCTATGCTTCTAATAAAATCAGATACTTAGAACTGTGCGTTTTTTACTAGTAATATATGGACTGCAAACAAGTGATATTTTCACAAGTTATTTCCCTTGGCGAAGTTAGCTGTTTTTCCTTCTGTTGCCGACGCTATGTAAATATTTACATTTCTTTAATATTATCTGAATAAATCGAGGATTTTTCAGGTGTAAGAAATGAAAAATGGAGAAATTCATCTTGTTAATTTCATTTCTACAAACGAATTGAAATAATGGAAAATAATACAAACATCACACCTTGCAATTCCAGAAAGAAATTTTTAAAAATTTCTGCCGACTATAATACAAAGCGTACAGCTGCTGAAATTTAAATCAGTGGCTCAAATCTCAGGGTAAAACTTATCTAAAATGACACAACAATGAAAAACTAGTAATATATGGACTGGGTTAGCGGATTTTATAATATACTAGCTGCATGGCCCGGCGTTGCCCGGGCTTGATTCAAAAATCGTACGACTCATACAGCAATTTTTTGCCCTTCCTTGCCTTTAAAGGAGTGCCCTTTGCCGTGCTGATGTTGCTACATGCCTAACTTCTTGCCTATCTCACACTGCAATTTTTCTCTAAGCTCTATACTAAACATTAAATCTGTTACGAAAAAAAGAACTAAACAAAATGAACACAAAACGATCAGCTTTAAAAAAGGACTCGTAACTCGAAAAACCGAATGAAAAAAGAATGTTAACAACAAATTATTTTCACACCCAACCCAGTTCTGCGGAATCAGAATCACCGTTGAGTTTATGCAAGCAAATGAGCCAATTGGAGTAAAGTGCCATGCAGATTTAAATTTTTCCCACTTGTGACGAATGCAGCTATCGATTTTTTTTGTATGCAAGCATGCTAGTTAATATTCGTGTCAGTCATCTGTTGGCTCTCACGCTGGCCAATGGAATCTTCCTGCCTATTCGTGGCAGCCAGCTATAGGCTCTCACTCTGGCCAGTAGAAAATGGCCGCAAACTACATGAAAACTACCGTAGAAGCATGAAAAAAATCGATTATTTCCACTATCGATGGGAGTTAGGAAATGTAAATTCGGTCTTTGCCTTTTCGATAACTTGGAGCATGTGCGTGTAAATTTTGGTGCAAATCCGTCGAAAATTGCGGCCGTGCATTCGTTACAAACACACACACAGACACACACACACACACACACACACACACACGCATCCTGCCTTTTATAGATAGAGATCAAGTATTTATTTACGACGTATCGACTGTTGATACAATGTATTTACTGTTGATTTTTTTAAAACTTTTTTTTATTACATTTAGTTCCATTTGTCATGTTTATTTTTTGTGTACAGATAAACAATTGTCGGGTTTCTCATTGATTCACGAGGTAAATCCTGGGAAGAAGTGAATAGTTAAATATTGGCCTGTTTTATACTCCGACATCGGTCGGGTATACACTTGATTCCTCAATCCGAGCTGCTATCTATTACTCCACCGGGCCACCCTTACATATGCTTAACGTTAATTTTTAAATTCACTATAACGGAGCCTCTTTCATGCGAATTTACAAAAAGATCACAATATTCAAATACATTAATTTTTTGTCTTAGCAATTCACCCATGTATATGATCTTGGATGAGATTGAAAGTGTGTATCAAATCGGTATCGTTATAAACAGGATCAAATCTGTATTCTTACAAGAATGGATCACATTTCTATCCTTCCAAGTGTGGATGAAAACTGTATCCTTACATGAATTGATTTAATCTGTATCCATTCAAACGTGAATCAAATTTTGGCACTTATATTCATGGAGAATATTGTATCCTTACAAGAGTGGATCAATTCGTATCCATCCAAATACGGATAAAATTTATAACCTTACAAACATTCATTAAATCCGCATCTATTTAAATGTAGATCAAATCTGGTTCCTTACATGAATTATTAAAATCCGTATCCTTACAAATGGTGGCTCAAATCCATATGCTTTCGTGAATGGATCAAATGCGCATCCATACAAGTGTGAATCAAATAAGTATCCTTACAAGAATATTTGAAATCCGTATCCCTACAAGAGGATATCAAATCTATATGCTGCCAATGTGGACCAAATATATACTCGTACATGAATCCGTATCCAATCAAATGTGCATCAAATCTGGTCACTTACGTGAATGGAGAAAATAGGTATCATTCAAAATGGGGATCAAATCCATATACTTACAAAAGTGAATAAAATCCGCATCTTTACAAGAGGTTATCAAATTCGTTTTCTGACAAGTGTGGATCAAATTCACATCATTAAAAAAATGTATCAAATTCATAGCCTCTCAAACGTGTATAAAAACCATATCGTGATATGGATGGATCAAAAGGGTATCCATCTAAGTGTGGTTCAAATCCGTGTCCTTATTAGTGTGGATCAATCCTTACTTGTATTTGTTAGGTTATAGTTTACTAATAATATTTTATTTATTACATATATATATATATATATATATATATATATATATACTAGCAGCATGGCCCGGCGTTGCCCGTGCTTGATTCAAAAATCGTACGACTCATACAGCAATCTCTGTCACTTGACTTAAAATATTTTTGCCCTTCCTTGCCTTTAAAGGAGTGCCCATTGCCGTGCTGATGCTCCTACATATCTTACTTCTTGCCTATCTCACACTGTGTATATATATAGCCTGATGATTGCATCTAACATGAAACAGTCTGTCGCCTCTGTGTGTTGACTTCAATGTTCACTTTTATATTTACATACGCTCTATCTCTGATAATGAGCACTTTATCCCATAAATATAGCATACCTTAAGACTATATTTTTTCATATATATGTATATATATATTGATAAACTCCTTGCACGCAGCGTCTTTACAGCCATAAAAATGCTCCTGAATTATAACTTTACATTATAGTTTTTTATGTTTTAAAATATTATCTGATCCTAAATATGATAGCTAAGACGTAACTCAAAAGTTACTTTTTAAACAACATAATTTCTTTTGTTCTTAAAAGAATAAATCATTTTGAATTCTTTCCATATTTGAATACAGAGAGAAGAAAAAAATATAATCCCATCAAAAGTAAGAAAGGAACAAGATCATCTTGTCACAACAAACATTCTATATCATATAATTAATATCTATGCATTACGAAACAATCAATTCATGTGGATTATTGATTGAACGAAAATCGATCAGAGATTTAAGTCAATATTTGACCTTAAATCTCGACTGTTCACTGCTCAGAGCAATGGTTTCTTTTATCTAGGTACACCGGGCTAATGATGGAATTAAAACATGTTTGAGACAAAGGATATCTAATTTTAAATTTCCTCGTCTAAGCAAATTCAAAGTTGAAATATTAATCATAGAATATATATATATATATATATATATATATATATATATATATATATATATATATATAAGTGAACATAGAAGTCAACACTTAGAGACGACAGTCTGTTTCATGCTAGATGCAATCGTCAGAGTTGCCTGACGATTGCATCTAGAATCCGGTGTTCTTATAGATATTTTATTTTTACATAATAGTGCTCAATGTAAATTTGCAGAGCATTAATATTATAAATTAATTGATTTAAAATATGTTTTTTTTCGCTACACAGTGATAACCATGTTTCAAAAATGGAAGCTAAAGCCTCCGAATTTAATTTTGTTATTAAATTAAAGACATTAGTTTCATTTCCTCGTCAAGCGAATTTTGGAGTCCAAAAGACTCTTCGGTAAATCGAATCGAGTTCTCTCAGTCACTGTGTGTTTATCTAAATATAAACACGCTTAAATTCACCTTCTTCTCTGCCGTGCGCCAACGGCTTCAGGGTAAAATTTCCGACTGACGCGAATTCAGCCGGTTTTCGATTCTAGCCAGAGGCAACCGGACATCTAGCCACACTGATGAGCTGTGATACAGCGAAACAGTCTGCCTGTGGATGACAATATATATATATATATATATATATATATATATATATATATATATATAATATAAAAGGCTCAAACACTAATATTCCATGTTTATAATTTATTACATTGGAATCGTAATCACGATCCAATTCATCAGACATACAAATTCAAAACAATTTAAAAAGAAAGCGGAAAATATAACTCCGGGTATAAAAAAAATTCAGTGAGAGTGTATGTGTTGAAGTTGGAAACACGGGTGAGAGGGAAATGTATGGAAGCTTTAGAGAGAAGTGTAACGGAAGAAAGAGGAACAGGAAAGCCCGACGATGAAGGTGTGGATTTTAATTTAAAAGAGAAAAGTTTTAAAGAGAGAAGTTAAATAACAGTTTCAATGAGTACGATACAAATAAATATTAATTGCATATATATCTATATAATATTCATAATTGTTTTAAAAAATGACTGGCAATTAAAAAAAGTTCAAATAAAAATCTCCAAAGATTTAAATGCAGCATCAACCGCCATCTTCTGTCTTTCTCCTCATTAATGTCATCCCATTCTATTTCACTTTCAGTAACCCCTTTCATCTCAGTGGCCTTATCACCTTGCTTGGGGTGAAAGCAATATATTCCAGAGTGTTACCACACCCACTCATCAGATTTTTTTTTCGGTTATCTCATTTATTCCCTACTCCGTTCCCGCTTATTAGATTTTGAAAAAAAAAAGTCCAGCCCACGCAAACTCTTATTCCAACCGCATTTCATTTGAAGACCCGGATGTATCATTTGAAGTGCGTAAGCGGATAAATGAATATTCCTTTCATCCAATCAACGGGCAAAGTCAACGCTTTAAAATTTCCCCAAAAATTATCCAGTTATATATTTGCTGGTAAAAATCATTTCATTCCCGTGGTCACTTTTCAAAGTAGTTCTATTCTAAAAGCACAGAGATTTACACGCACACAGACACACACACGCAGACACACACAGATATATATATATATATATATATATATATATATATATATATATATATATATATATATATATATATATATATATATCGGTTGAGCACTGTGGGTGTGAGGTGTGCGTTTGTAAAACAGTGACTATTAAAGCTAATATAGCATGACTCTTCGGTAGAATTGAGTCACTGTCAGTCACTGTGTGTTTATCTAAATCTAAAAATAAACTTGCTAAAGTTCACCTTCATCCCTGCCGACGATTTAGTGGTAGAAGATCCGACTGACGCCAATTCAGTCGGGTTTCGATCTTAACTAGAGGCAACCGGACATCTAGCCACACTGATGAGCTGCGAAACAGTCCTTCTGTGGATGACAAATATTATATATATATATATATATATATATTAATGCATGTTTCATTAAATAATAAAGAAAGATTTTGTCTATTTATTTTAAGTAGGTTCCTTTCATATTGTTTGATAAGCTTGATCAAATTATCGTTGAAAGACGAAAGGAAAACACCATATTGATACATGTTTAAATCCAATCTAATATAAATTTGTTGACTACACAACTATACTTAAACCTGGAAACAATAAACAAAAATTTTAAATTCTTGAAGCTATATACATAAAACAGTCGAAACCTAACCTGAACAAAATAAACTATGAAATCTCCACAAATATTCTTAAATGCCAATTATTTATAACAGAAGCCATTGGTTTATACCAACGGCTTCCCATACTTAATACTTCTCGTTTTTCACTCACGCGTGGTCATGTGTGACGTCACGAGCTGCAACGTGAATTTCGCTTCCGCGTTTCGTATATACGAATTGTCGTTATTTTGAGCTTATTCAAGCAGCAAGGGCTGACTATCATTGTGGTTTCGTCTGTGTGTCGTTTGATTTATTGAAATTGTCATCTTTGCTAATGGCTTATGTAGGCTGAAAGCTTAGATTAGATTGGATTTAAAGATGTATCAATATGGTGTTTTCCTTTCGACTTTCAACGATAATGTGATTAAGCTTATCAGACAATACGAAAGGAACTCACTTAAAATAGACAAAAACCTGGCTATATTATTTAATGAAACATGCATTAATGAAAAATTGCTGCCGAAATATATATATATAAATATATATTGATAGTAATACTCGGTGGGAACAAGCTCGGATTGCACAACTTGCAGATATGTCAAAACAAATTAGTACCCCCCCCCAAAAAAATTGGAAAATAGAAAGAACAATAAAAATCTCTATCTATAAAAGGCAGGATGTGTGTGTGTGTGTGTGTGTGTGTGTGTGTGTGTGTGTGTGTGTAACGAATGAACGGCCGCAATTTTCGACGGATTTGCACCAAAATTTACATGCACATGCTCCAAGTTGCATTTCCCAAATCCCATCAATAGTGGAAATAATCGATTTTTTCATGCTTCTACGGCAGTACTGTACTCAGATTGGCGACGTTTGTATTGAAGCTTCCCTCGCGAATGCTAAGCAGTACAGCATCTGTTTCCAAATTTAGTCATGGTGCTCTTTTTCGCACAGACAATACCCAACTGGCCCTACTATACTATACAAAATAAAAAAGAAACAACGCGAAATTATATATATATATATATATATATATATATATATATATATATATATATAAAAGTGAACATTGAAGTCAACAATCAGAGGCGACAGGATGTGGTTTGCTGGGCGCAATCGTCGGGCCTGACGAATGCGTCCAGCATGAAACAATGTTCACTTTTATATTTATATTTACATACGATCTGTCTCTGATATTGAGCACTTTATCCCATAAATATAGCACACCTTAAGACTATATTTCTTCATACATATATATATATATATATATATATATATATATATATATATATATATATATATATATATATATATATGTATTTGCGCAGTAAATTTTATTCGTTAAATATAACAGACAAGAGAAATTTGCTGAAATTTTTATTTAGTTTTTTTTCTTATATTCTCATATTTCTTCATTTGGAAAGGGCAAGGGGCTGTAAAAATTACCCGTATTGTTTATTGTCCAAACTGCTTTCGGACACTCATTTAGACATTTTTAAAGATATTTGTTGTTGAGTGTTATTAATTTCTTTTCATGGATTTCTTTGTAGAGATGTAGTTGCGAGATATGTATAGAGTAGTATCTTTTATTTATTAGGAACGTGGCTAGAATTCGAGTAGAATTTCTTCTATTTTAAAAATGAGGTTTAACACATGATTTCCGTTGTTAAATAAGGTGAGATTAATCACGGGTTCCACATGATTAATGCATAGGGTTTTCTCTGTCAGCCAAACGTTTTTCAGTTACCGGATTCACGAAGAATAATCGAGTTAAAGAGAAAATTCCTTATGGAATTCATTGTGGGTTGTTAAATGCTTTTTTATGACACTTTAGTCAGATAAGTGACACGTGAGTCGTCTGCTCAATGAGATAGTAGTGTTATGATCGATATAGCCAATTGATTTATGACAACAAACACATTTAATAATTATAATTATCTGGTTCCTAGGCCTCATGAATTTAAACGTCCCACGAGGCTGGCATACCATTCCCACCCCTTCACCGTTGAAACTGTTAGATGTAGACGTCTCTTCTACTCCAATAGCTTCATGTCTCGCACATCTCGCCTGTGGAACTCCCTTCCTTATTCCTGTTTCCCTAACAAATACAATCTCCAACTATTTAAGTGTAACGTCAGTCGACATCTCCAGTTGCCTTGATCTATCCACTTCCCTTCTCCACATCCTTTCCCCTTTCATTCCTATCTGCTCTCGCTCCAAATCTTCTGTAACCCCCTTACCTTGATCGATCCACTATCTTTCTCCACATCCTCTCCTTTACCACTCCTATCTGCTCTTCCTCCAAACCTTCTGTAACCCCTTGCGTGCTAGTGGCTTCTAGCCTTGCTTGGGGTGATAAGCTTAAAAAAAAATACTTATACATTTATTCTCCACTGGCAATTGGAATATCCATGAAACCTCGAGTAATCATCGCGAACAAATGTCTAATTGTCCTGAGTGTACATTTTAGCTTTTAATTTATATTGTGCACTGTTTTATAGACGTATATTGCAAGACTCTTCGTTATGACGAATCGAGTTCTCCGGTCGCTGGCGTGTTTGTCTAATAATAAATACGTATACATTCACGTTCATCCCTACCGTGCGCCCAGGGCTTAGGGGTAAAATCTCCGACTTCAATTCCGGCTTGAATCAGTCTGACGTCTAGTCACACTGATGATCTGTGAAACAGTTAAACACTCTGTCTGTGAATTACAATATATATATACATGATCCTGAAAAAATCATTTCGACTGAGCTCTTCGGGGAGAAAAGTCTATTTGTAAAGAGTGACAATTACCACTGCTGATGCAAGACTCTTCGTTAAGACAAATCGAGTTCTCCGGTCGCTGGCGTGTTTGTCTAATAATAAATACGTATAAATTCACGTTCATCCCTACCGTGCACAAATGGCTTAGGGTTAGGGGTAAAATCTCCGACTTCAATCCCGGCTTGAGGCCGTCTGATGTCTAGCCAAACTGATAAGCTGTGATACAGCGAAACACTCTGTTTATGGATGACAATATATGTACATGCTCCTGAAAAAATTATTTGAGCTCTTCGGAGAGAAAAGTGGATTTGTAATCTGACTATTACTGGTGCTGACGCAAGAATCTTTGTTAAGACGAATCGAGTTCTCCGGTCACTGGTGTGTTTGTCTAAAAATAAATACGTCTAAGTTCACCTTCATCCCTGCCTTGCGCCAGTAGCTTAGGTATAAAATATCCGACAATATAGATGACAATATATATATATATATATATATATATATATATATATATATATTTATATATATATATATAAACTGAGTTCAAAGCAGTAAAGCTACAAAAACGCAAGGGGTTACTGACCGAGGAAGAGTTAGAAAAAGGAATATCTCTAAGGCGGAAGAACAGAGGAAGTGTAATCAGGATAACATTAGATAGTGATTCACGTTGCTTTTAAATTTTGGAAGATGAAAGTTGGCTGGAAAGCATGGAGTCGGCAGGGAGTTGCACAAGCGAAAAGAAACTGTTTGCATAGAATTTAGGGTTGCAATTAGCCAGCTGAAGTATAAATTGATGAGACCACGACGCCAGTCTAGTACTGCATTTAAATTCATAAAGCTAGATATCATAGCAAAGAACTAATAAGAACAGCTTCCATAAAAGGATTTAATAAAAAGCCAAAAGGGCGACAACCTTACGACGGTGGCAAAGTGATATATATATATATATATATATATATATATATATATATATATATAAAAGTGAACATAGAAGTCAACAGTTGGAGTCGACAGTCTGTTTCATGCTAGATTGCAATCGTCAGACTGTCGCCTCCAAGTGTTGACTTCTATGTTCACTTTTATATTTACACAGGCTCTATCTCTGATATTGAACACTTTATGCCATAAATATAGCACGTCCTAAGACTATATTTCTTCATATACATATATATATATATATATATATATATATATATATATATATATATATATATATATATATATATACTGTTCTTATAGATAAATTTAAATTATATCTAAATTAACACACAGATACACACACACATATATGTATGTTTAATATTTCATTTTAATATTTCAAACTTTATTTTTAGTGGATACCCGTATTCTAAATAAACGCTTTGTTTTTTGTTTTTTGTTTTATTTCCAACGTTAAGTTTGTAAACGTAATACACATAATAATTGAAAAAATATTTTTTAATTTCCCATTTCAGCAGTCGAGGCTGCTAAAGACAACCTACCGGAAAATTAGATTCATGAAAAATTTAGCATTTTTAAGTGTGAGATTATTATGGGCGCCGCTGATTCATGTCGCTAAGTTCAATGCCTGAGTTACAATTGACCCGGAGTTATAAAAGTAATGTGCAGAGTCATCTAAAATGAAGTAATTAATCGTGGATCAATTAAATATTCAGGTCAATAATGGATAGCGGCTCGGACTGAGGAATTGGAGAGCCGACTTCGAATTCCAGTGAAATCCATTACATTCACTTACGTGCTAATAACCTTGGGAAAAGTATGAATCTTCTAGATTTTCCCGGAGGAGTAATGGATAGCGGCTCGGACTGAGGAATGGGGGAGCCGAGTTCAAATTCTAGTCGAATAATTTACATTCACTTACGTGTTAATAACGTTTGTAAAGGTATTAAACCTCTTCTAGATTTTCCCGGAGGAGTAATAGATAGCGGCACAGACTGACGAATCGGAGAGCCGAGTTCGAATTCCAGTCGAATCCATTACATTCACTTACGTGCTAATACCCATGGGAAAGGTATGAATCCTCTTTTAGATTTTCGCGGAGGAGTAATGGATAGCGTCACGGACTGAGGAATCAGAGAGCCGAGTTCGGATTCCAGTCGAATCCATTACATTCACTTACGTGCTAATACCCTTGGGAAAGGTATGAATCCTCTTCTAGATTTTCCCAGAGGAGTAATGGATAGCGGTTCGGACTGAGGAATCGGTGAGTCGAGATCGAATTCCCGTCAAATCTATTACATTCACTTACGTGCTAATACCCTTGGGAAAGGTATAAATCCCTCTTTTTCTCCCCTGATCTGAAACTTACAGATACCTATAAATATATTCCCAGGCAATTAGTGGGAAATTCAATTCCAATTAGAAAAACTTTATCAATATTATACCTTTGTATGTTTAACCCTTTCTTTTCGAGTTCCTTCACTCCCACAGTGTAATATAGGAAGAAAATGAATAACTACCGACACCGAGGTTCGAGCGTGACACTTTGGACTTATGAATATATGTTTTTCACCAGGTGTATTAATAGTGATGTCAGGCTACTGACTGCAGCAATTATTGTGTGACTATTGAATTGAACTATCCAGTCGAATTAGTGTGAATTATTGTGCGTCGATGAATTGTGTTTTGACTTAGGATTTACTGGACGTTAAGTCGAGCCGCGCTAATAACAAGGTATTCACTGAAATGGTTAATTATCGTTGGTTGACTTTATTCTTGCAAAGTATTTATTTACGGTTGTAATTAAATACTGTTTTATCTTAACACTGAAGTCTTGAGTTATACTTAATTATTAACGGCCACCGTGCGTGACAAATGTAATCTTTTACAATGTTTTTCACTAAAAGAAATATCAACAATTATATTAAGTCGGTTGATTGGCCTGCGGTTAAGAGAGTTGAGTGACTAGACAATTCTTCCCGCCATAATCTTTCGTAAACATCTGCAAAATTATCGGCCCTGGTATCCCAACTGCAGTCACTTTCCCACAACCGAAACTGACATATAGGAAGAAAATGAGTAACTACCGACACCGAGGTTCGAGCGTGACACTCTGGACTTATGTCTTCCGCCAGGTGTATAAATAGCGATGTCAGGCTACTGACTGCAGTGATTATTGAGTGACTATTGTGCGGAACTATCCAGTCGAATTAGTGTGACATATTGTGCGGCGATGATTTAGTTTTTGATTTAGGATTTACTGGACGTTAAGCCGAGCAGCGCTACTAACAAGGTATTCACTGAAATGGTTAATTATTTTTTGTTGACTTTTACTTCTTTGTTCTTGCAAAGTATTTATTTGCGGTTGTAATTAAATACTGTTTTATCTTAACATTGAAGTCTTGTGTTATACTTAATTATTAATGGCCACCATACGTCACAAGAAAAATAGGTCCAAAAGTGTACTGCATATCGGATATTCCAAATTCAAACAAGTACAAAAATTTAAATCTCTTGGAAGTGTTTTGACAGTGGACGGAAAGCGTGACACTGAAATCACAAGGCTTATTGGGATAGCAAAAGATGCCTTCCTAAAGCTAAGTAGAGTACTAAGAAATAGAAAACAAGGAAAAGATTACTAAACTGTTACGTGATATCTGTCTAAGATGAAGAAGAGACTTGAATCAAGAGTGGTTCTACTGAAGGATGCTGAGGATACCAGGGACAGAACGACGAAGTTTTAGAGAAAATGGAAACAAAAAGCAGACTTATGCTTAACATCAGGTAGAAACAGTTGAAATTTCTAGGGTACATAATGAGGAAAGAGGGGTTAGAAAATGTGATACTCACAAGACATGTTAAATTCATGGCATGAAACGCAAATGTGTTTATTAAATTATTGTCGTCTACAAATGGTTATGTAACATTTCAGATAAATATATATCTGTAAAAGGACAATATGAAGAAAAACAAAAGAAAAACTCATCTTAACCGACACCCTTCGTCCTCTGGGGGAATTTATCAAGGCAGAAGCGGTGTCGGTAGTTACTCATTTTATTACAAGTATTTATAGACAAGAGCAAAAATGATGTTATGGAGGACACTAAGTAACATAATTTAATGTTTAATCTATAAAAGGCAGGATGTATGTGTGTGTGTGTGTGTGTGTGTGTGTGTGTGTGTGTGTGTGTGTGTGTGTGTGTAACGAATGCACGGTCGCAATTTTCGACGGATTTGCACCAAAATTTACATGCACATGCTCCAAGTTAGCAAAAAGTGCCAAGACAGACTTTCCATTTCTCAACTCCCATCGATAGTGGAAATAATCCATTTTTTCATGCTTCTACGGCAGTTTTCATGTAGTTTGCGTCCATTTTCTACTGGCCAGAGTGAGAGCCTATAGCTGGCTGCCACGAATAGGCAGGAAGATTCTATTGGTCAGCGTCAGAGCCCACAGCTGACTGACACGAATGTTAACTAGCATGCTAGCATACAAAATAAATCGATAGCTGCATTCGTCACAAGTGGGAAAAATTTAAATCTGCATGGCACTTTACTCCAATTGACTCATTCGCTTGATTAAACTCAACGTTGATTCTGATTCCGCAGAACTGGGTTAGGCGTGAAAAAGTATTTGTTGTTAACATTCTTTTTTCATTCAGTTTTTCCAGTTACGAGTCCTTTTTTAAGGCTGATCGTTTTGTGTTCATTTTGTTTAGTTCTTTTTTCGTAACAGATTTAATGTTTAGTATAGAGCTTAGAAAAAATTCGCAGTGTGAGATAGGCAAGAAGTAAGGCATGTAGCAACATCAGCACGGAAAAGGGCACTCCTTTAAAGGGAAGGAAGGGCAAAAAATTTTTAAGTCAAGTGATAGCGATTGCTGTATGAGTCGTGCGATTTTTGAATCAAGCACGGGCAACGCCGGGTCATGCTGCTAGTGTTTAACAAACAAAAGTGAGTAAAAAATATTCTGGAATTTTTTCATGCAAATTAACAATTAAACTCTTCCAGCCCGGGAGCAGTTTATGTGTAATATATTTTAAATAACAAAGCATCCAATAGATGTATTTTATGAAGAATAATTTTTAAAAATACGTCAAATTTTCGATTCGCACTTAACTGTTCCAATCTAAGAAATAGAAAAACCGTTTTGGCAATGTTTACGGGTTGCGAAAATAACTTTGATAATATGCATTTAATGTGATCAAGAGTACGAAAGAATGCACTATGACCGGAACTATATTGTTGGTACGTTGATGATACCTTTTGTTTATTTAACAATGGTGACGAGGCTGACCAGTTTCTTTCTTTTGTGAATAGTATTCATCCTGCACTGCGGTTCACCGTTGAGACGGAGTCTTGCTGTCAATTGGCCTTCCTAGATGTATTGGTACATCGGACGCCAGAGGGTTTTCTAACATCGGTTTCCAGGAAACCAACCATCGCTGGATTATACACACGTTGGGACTCCTCTTGTCCCACTAAAAGGAAGTTAAACATAATAAGAACCCTCCTTCATAGAGCATTAAAGACTTGCTCGTCGTTTTTTGATAAAGAGGTCGATTTTATCAGAGATACCCTATGCGGTCTTGGTTACCCACCTGACGTCGTTCAGTCTGTCATCCGAGACAAAATCGAAAAGTTCAGAGGTGTAAAGATTTGCGGTGTTGAGAGGTGTCCGGTTTATCTAAGGTTACCTTGGATCGGAACCAAATGTGAAAATTTTGTGAGACAGATTTCATCTAGTGTTCGTCGCTGCTTTTTCTCCGCGGAGGTTCGTGTAGTATTTCAAACACGGCCTATGTTTCATTCAATGTGTAAAGACGTTCTCCCTCCTCACCAAATTAATTCCGTTATCAATATGATTGTAGTTGCGGTGTCAACTACATAGGGAGAACAACACAACGACTGGACATGCGAATTAAGCAACACGTTCCTACAAAAATCAGGAACCATACCCTGCCGTCTGATGGACTCGTCCCGAACGCCTACAGTTCAGCCATTTGTGAGCATCTATTAAAGAACAGAAGGTGTGCGGCTAAATTTAGTATGGATTGGTTCACCGTGTTGTCCTGTTCACATTCTTTATTTCATCTAAAGGTGCTGGAGTCAATTTACATCGGGTCCCGCAGGCCCTCCCTGTGTAAACAGCGTGAGTATCTGTTTGGGCTCGCTGTCATTTGCCTCTAGCTCCTATTTTTTTTTCTCCTCATACTCATTTCATTTTCATTGCATATTCTGTTTTTTAATGATATTAAAATCTCCCGTAGAAGCCTGAAGAGCGGGAGCGAAACCGGTTGCTTCCTTTTTTATTCCTTGCTTTGTATTTTAATATGTCTAGTAATATTAAGCTTAACACCTTCATTTCTGATATATATATATACATATATATTATATATATATATATATATTGAATGCGAAAATTTTCTCAGACTTAACCTGTAGAAAAAGATAATATTTTGCATAGACTTATAAATATGGAAGATAGATTCTTCTTTGGATTTTATCAAGAATCTCTAAATATATAACAGGGCCACCAGACCAGATGTGGCATCAATATTCAAAGCAAGGGCGAAGGATAGACTTATAAATATGGAAGATAGATTCTTCTTTGGATTTTATCAAGAATCTCTAAATATATAACAGGGCCACCAGACCAGATGTGGCATCAATATTCAAAGCAAGGACGAAGGATAGACTTATAAATATGGAAGATACATTCTTCTTTGGATTTTATCAAGAATCTCTAAATATATAACAAGGCCACCAGACCAGATGTGGCATCAATATTCAAAGCAAGGACGCAGGATAGACTTATAAATATGGAAGATAGATTCTTCTTTGGATTTTTTCAAGAATCTCTAAATATATAACAGGGCCACCAGACCATATTTGGCATCAATATTTAAAGCAAGGACGAAGGATAGACTTATAAATATGGAAGATACATTCTTCTTTGGATTTTATCAAGAATCTCTAAATATATAACAGGGCCACCAGACCATATTTGGCATCAATATTCAAAGCAAGGACGAAGGATAGACTTATAAATATGGAAGATACATTCTTCTTTGGATTTTATCAAGAATCTCTAAATATATAACAGGGCGACCAGACCAGATGTGGCATCAATATTCAAAGCAAGGACGAAGGATAGACTTATAAATATGGAAGATACATTCTTCTTTGGATTTTATCAAGAATCTCTAAATATATAACAGGGCCACCAGACCAGATGTGGCATCAATATTCAAAGCAAGGACGAAGGATAGATTTATAAATATGGAAGATAGATTCTTCTTTGGATTTTATCAAGAATCTCTAAATATATAACAGGGCCACCAGACCAGATGTGGCATCAATATTCAAAGCAAGGACGAAGGATAGACTTATAAATATGGAAGATAGATTCTTCTTTGGATTTTATCAAGAATCTCTAAATATATAACAGGGCCACCAGACCAGATGTGGCATCAATATTCAAAGCAAGGACGAAGGATAGACTTATAAATATGGAAGATACATTCTTCTTTGGATTTTATCAAGAATCTCTAAATATATAACAGGGCCACCAGACCAGACGTGGCATCAATATTCAAAGCAAGGACGAAGGATAGACTTATAAATATGGAAGATAGATTCTTCGTTGGATTTTATCAAGACTCTGTAAATATATAGCAGGAGAACTAGACTATATGTGGCAGCAATATTGAAAGCAAGGACGATTGGTAGACTTATAAATATGTAAGATAGATTCTGGCGAGGAAAAATGTCTCGCGCGAACGGGGGTGGGGCAAACATTTCCTCGCAACAGACTTTGCATTTGATTCCATATAATCTTTTTACTTTTCATCTCAGAGAATAAATTCTTCCGAGAAGGAGCAATGAGTCACTCTCCTGGAGTGTTAACATCAGCTATGCTGATGGAAGGTAACAGGTGTTATTTCAGACGATTAGAAGAGAAGGGTTCGTTTTTGAAGACGTTAACAATAGCAATCCATTCCTTGCTCCTCTTAATAACAATATATAGATCGTTTTTAGATCAGCTACCAATTTGACATTCTTGGTCCGGTTAGAATAAATGGTTACGTAGACACCGAGGTAGGAACTTATGGAATCAGGAAGGTTGCCAGACGTTACAGTATCCTTGTTCTATCAATGCTTATGAATCATGCAAATATAATTGAAATTCGTTTTGTATAAATACAGAAAAACAAACCAATGCAAATAATCAGCCATATTGTACGAGGGTCCTTCAATAAATAAGGTGAATTTTTCGGTATAAGGACTTCTAATACAGATAGAAGCTTACTCTTTTTTATTTTATACCTATATGTACATATATATACATATATACGAGGGTCATTCAATAAATAAGGTGAATTTTTCGGTATAAGGACTTCTAATACAGATAGAAGCTTACTCTTTTTTATTTATTTTTTTTTTGTTTTTGTTTTACTTCTTTTTCACATGGATTTAATTTCTTTTGTAGATTAAAAAAAAAACTTTGAGAGTTTTGGCGATTAACAAAGATGGCCGACCAACAAGCATGCTCCAGGATTGAACAGAGGTCAGTTATCAAATTTGTGGTAACTGAAGGGTGCAAACCAGTTGAAATTCATAGGAGAATGCCATCTGCGCGTGGTGCCACATGATTCAGCCAAAACAAAATGTCTACAAGTGGGCTAAATTGTTTAAAGAAGGACGGAGCAGTGTTGAGGATGAAGACAGGCCTGGTGGGCCTACAGAAGTGAGGTCTCCGGAGGTGATCGAATCAGTCAATGACCTCATTCAGTCTGACAGAAGGGTGACAGTGGATGACATTGCAATGACTTTGAGCTTATCTGTTGGGACAAAAGCAGGGGTCATCAGTCAGAAGGAGTCATCTTGCATCATGACAACGCAAGGCCTCACACAGCAGCCCAAACGGTGCAGACCATCAACGAGCTGGGCTGGGAACTTCTCCCTCATCCCCCTTACAGCCCAGACCTTACGCCTTCAGACTTTCACCTGTTTGGTCCCTTGAAAACGTTCACGAGAGGCACGAAGTTTAAAAGTGATGATGAAGTCAAAAGTGTTGTGAGCGACTGGCTGAGACATCAGTCCAAAGATTTTTACTCTGAAGGAATACGGAAGCTTGTGCACAGATGGGGCAAGTGTGTGACAGTGCTGGGAGACTACGTTAAAAAAAAGTAAGCTTCTATCTGTATTAGAAGTCCTTATACCGAAAAATTCACCTTATTTATTGAAATCCCTCGTATATACTAACAATCGATTGGTTTTACTAAATACAACCGTGACACTGATATAATAATTGCTTTAATTAGTATTAAGTTCCAACGGTAGATTTAGACCAGGTTTTTAATCCAAAATTCCGACCCCTAGCCAAAACTGAACCCGGTCCTTTTCCTTTGATTATTCGCTCTGAGTTAGAACGATTTCGAATTGTTACTTAAGCTGAGAGGAAGATCAGAGATTTCGATTGCATGACAGACTTAATCTAATGAGATGCGTTCCAAAGCGAAGCAAGCCTACGTTTGGCCTCAATGTTTGTTTCAGTCTCGCAATGATTTGATTAAAATAAGATTTAATTGCAGAAAGATTAATGAGATCCTACCAAAGATTTGTGTAATTTCATGGGAATGAACGCCCACAAAGAATTTCATCATCTATCGTTCTGTATGCGCGAGCGCACGCGCGCACACACACACACATATATACATTTATATCATTTTTATTCCGGTTTGTTTGCTTTCAGGAGGCATGGTGGAGTAATGGATAGCGGCTTAGATTGAGGAATCGGAGATCCGAGTTCGAATTCCAGTCGAATCCTTTACATTCACTTACGTGCTATTACTCTTGCGAAAGGTATGAATCATCTTCTTCTCCCTACATAGCAGGACAGACTGGGTTGATAGCCTTGGACGGCAACTGGTCTAGCAGAAGGACAACTCTGAATTCAAAACCTGCGGAGGTTTGTTTGGGTCCTTCAAAAGATGTGGATGGTTCTGCGCAAAACCTTCACCACTACAATCAAATCACATGTGCTGTCGGTTCCTAGGAACCGAGCTGTTTGACCCTCATACGTCGAATACGACGGGAGAGTCGAATATATATATATATATGGGCTGTACTTAGTAGAAACTGCTCAGTATCTATGATAGAGCTAACATATTCAGTTGTATGTTTGTAACCCTGGGTTTCATGCTTTTGCGATTATCAGACAAATTGGTTTATCTTTTCAAAAGAGGATCGATGTATGCTTATTTGTGTTTGTTTATTTGTGTGTGGTCGAGGGGTGGAAGTTTTCTTCTGTGTTTGTTTCGGATAACACTCTCTACATACCTAGACACACATACATACATGGTATGCATTTTAGCTCGTAACTAAAATGCTCGAACTGTATTGCAGAGACTGCCATATCAATAAGGAGGCACTTGTTTTGTTTGCGATCTCCAATAACAATGCCTGGGTGGTTAGCTTTGATTGCTCTGTCGGTGTGTATTGTGTAGTCCCATAAAATTGTAACAGGTCCTATCTCCGTAACCGGGTCTGGGTGATCTCCATACCAATGTCTTTCAGTTGCCTTTCTGTAGAAGTTGCAGATTTATATGATAAAACCCTTCAGGTAGAAAAATCCCTATGAATCGAAGTGAATTCATTTAAAAAGAAAAAAGCACGCCATTTTCAATTTGTAATCGATTTTTTTGAAATCCACATTGTGATCCCCCACCACCAAATTTTCGTAGGTACAGCGCGCGTTACAGGTGCGGGGGAAGAGGAAAGCAGGTGCGGCGGAAGAGGATAGCAAGTGAGGCGGGAGAAGATAACAGGTGCAGGCGGAAGAGGACAGCATGTGAGGCGGAAGATCATAGCAGGTGCGGAGGAAGAGGATAGCAGGTGCGGCGGAAGAGGATAGCAGGTGCGGCGAAAGAAGATAGCAGGTGCGGCGGAAGAGGATAGCTGGTGAAGAGGAAGAGGATAGCATGTGAGTCGGAAGATCATAGCAGGTGCGGAGGAAGATCATTGCAGGTGCAGGCGGAAGAGGATAGCAGGTGAGGCGGAAGAGGATAGCAGGTGCAGGCGGAAGAGGATAGCAGGTGAGACAGAAGAGGACAGCAAGTGAGGCGGAAGAGGATATCAGTGTAGGCGGAAGAGGTGTAAGAAGATAGCAGGTGCAGGCGGAAGAGGCGGAAAAGGACAACAGGTGAGGTGGAAGAGGATAGCAGGTGAGGCGGAAGAGGATAGCACGTGAGGCGGAAGAGACTTGCAGGTGAGCCGGAAAAGGATATCAGGTGGGGCGGATGGAGATAGCAGATGCAGGCGGAAGAGTCGGAAGAAGATAGCAGGTGCAGGCGGAAGAGGCGGAAGAGGATAGCAGGTGCAGGTGGAAGATGATAGCTGGTGAGATGGAAGAAGATAGCAGGTGAGGCGGAATCATTGAAAGGCAATCAAACATTTAGAAATACTCCCAAACATTTATATGCCAAAGATTAATATGATTTTAAAATTTAAAATATTATTATGGATTACTTGTAATTGCATGCATATGTGTCCCAGTATAAATACTTATAAAGAATTATTGACTGATTTTATCACTGTCAGATTTTTGCACTATATCAATTATTAAGAATATAGTAACTAGTGTCTGCAAATTGGAGGAGAGAGTTATCAATGATAATGTTCTGACTTCCGATCCGTGGTTATCTCACTTTAACCCTCTCCTGATTATTTTTCATCGTTGTCTATAGAAAAATTTGACTGGGTTAGAGATCCTTTTGCAAATTCAAGCTGTTTAGATCTAGTCACTGGATCTAACCAACGTCTTTACCCACTGGGCCATGTGACTAGATCCATATAGATGTGAATTCAATAACCAGACTACAGCAGTGGTGAACTAAAAAAAACCTGGAGAGTTGAGTTGAGTTGAAGGGAAATAACTGAGTCGCCGGAAGACGCATGGCACGTGGAACTAGAACAATCTACCCCCGGTGGACGAAATAAAGTGTTCGGTTCGAAATTCCAATCACCTGAAGAAGTCCGGAGCATACAACGGCCGAAACGTTGTAGATATGGCACTGAAGATTAGGATTAACAGACCTAATAATGTAAATAATGCAAGTAATCTTAATAGCTCATCTCTGATATATAGACGGATGTTTTCTTATTTTCTAACAATTCGTAATAACACTATTACTGCTGATTCGTCCGTAAAATCTAACAATGTAATAATACGGACTTTTAAAAAAATACAATGTCTGTCTGAAAATTTATGAGACTAGTGTCAGAAACAATTTATTTCAATTCCAAGCCACAAACTAATTTCCCCTTCAAAGTACTGCCTCACTCGTTTGGGCTAAGTTCGCAATGACCATCTTTTGTTATTGTTTATTTATTTAGTTAGTTATGAGACATCGTAAATATTTATTTAAATTGGTTTATCTTGATTATAATATATGTTATTGTCAGTTCCAATAGCAATTTGTAATAAAACTATAAATGTTGATGTAATATTGTATGCAAATTAGATAGACAAGTATAAATAGAGAACAAGTGGTGAACATAGGGGCTATGACAAGCAAACCCGGTTGCTATTCAGGACACGTAGAACTGTACTGCAACTACTACTACGCAAAGAGATATGCAAAACATAACAGTCGATATGTCCTGAAATCAAACAATTTATCAACATAAGGAAGGATTTTCTCATGCGTTCGACGAATCACTCGACAGACCTTATTTTTTACAATCAAATCCGAAGAAAATGTTGGATTTGATACTAACATATTTGAGAATAAATCTTCGAACCTTTTTATCTAAAAAAACAAGTGGAAAGGAACATAGAAAACAATATTTCTGTGTCGAGATTATGATCTGTAAACGCCCAGAGGAGATAATTTTATCTCCTGTTGCAGCAAAGAAAACTATTAGCTGAGTGTATTAGATGTTATTGTAAACACGGATAACGTTACGTCCAGCACAACGATAATTTATCATAATTTGATATTGTTTTCCTTCCTAGACAATGTCAAATGAACCGTTGGTGAGGAAGATTGGTGTTAAATCGTAACGAAACCTAGAACCGTCTTGGGGAATTGATTTAATATTTCAGACTTACTTTTATATCAAATACAAAATGTTTTCGCCGTTTCTATGATGAAATGTTATTAAAGTAATCGGACAAATGGATGAAGCTTTTACGTCATTGTCTCAATATTTCTGGCGTTTTTTCCACGCTATTTTATTTGGTTTCGTTTACGGCATATCAACATCAATGGGTTATTTAATGCTGACAAGATTTTTGTTGCTGGTAATCTATCTATCTATCTATCTATGTATCTCAGTATATATTGGTTTGGTTTGATTTGTTTTACGGCATATGAACCCCAATGGGTTATTTAATGCCAACAAGATTTTTATTGCTGGTAATCTATCTATCTATCTATCTATCTATCTATCTATCTATCTATCTATCTATCTATCTCAGTATATATTGCTTTCGGTTGGTTTGGTTTACGGCATATCAACATTTAATGCCAACAAGATTTTTATTGCTGGTAATCTATCTATCTATCTATCTATCTATCTATCTATCTATCTATCTATCCCAGTATATATTGGTTTGGTTTGTTTTGTTTTTCGCCATATCAACCTCAATGGGTTATTTAATGCCAACAGGATTTTTATTGATGGTAATATATTTATCTATCTATCTATCAATCTATCTATCTATCTATCTATCTATCTATCTCAGTATATATTGGTTTGGTTTGGTTTGTTTTACGGCATATAAATCTCAATGGGTTATTTAATGCTAACAAGATTTTTATTGTTGGTAATCTATCTATCTATCTATCTATCTATCTATCTATCTATCTCAGTATATATTGCTTTGGTTTGGTTTGTTTTACGGCATATAAACCTCAATGGGTTATTTAATGCCAACAAGATTTTTATTGCTGGTAATCTATCTATCTATCTATCTATCTATCTATCTATCTATCTATCTCAGTATATATTGATTTGGTTTGGTTGGGTTTACGGCATATCAACATCAATGGGTTATTTAATGCTGACAAGATTTTTATTGCTGGTAATATTTTCTAATATATTCTAAAATGCATTGCTGGTAATATTTTTTCCTTCGAAAATGTATTGCTGGTAATATGTTTGTTGTTCATGATGACGGTAGTCTTTGAGTATGGAATCCAGAGGTTGGCAGTGAATATTTCGAAGACAGTAGGGAAGCGTAGTTCAGGTTAGCAGTGGATATCCCGATAAATAGCAGAGCGTAGTTCTTCCGTCTGTTCTTTTGCCTGACAGGTTGGCACTGGTTATTCGGAGAGAGTAATCAAAATGGCCGCCTTTATACACGGCGGATTGAATATTTCACGTCTCCTGATTGGTTAACCTTCAAATGGGGAACTATAAAGTGAGTCAAGTCATTTGGGTTTGCTCACTAGTATATAATGGTACACAAAAATTGTAACAATGTTTTCCTTCGAAAATGTATTGCTGGTAATATTTTTTTCATTCAAAAATTTATTGCCGGTAAAATGTTTTTCTCCAAAAATGTATTGCCGGTAATATTTTCCTCCGAAAATGTATTGCCGGTAATATGTTTTTCTTCAAAAATGTATTGCTGGTAATAAGTTTTCCTAAAAAATTATTGCTGGTATTAAAACCTATTTTTACACTTTCCTAGTGTTTTGACCCCAGTTTGTGGGTTAACTATTTGCCCATATCTGGGACTCTAACAGGTGCTACCACCCCGGGTCAGGATGGACCTGGGGACACCAGCAATTAAGCGGTGGTTCCACGCTTCTCAAAACCTCCCGATCAAAGACCATGCTGTTGGACGTAGTTTATTGTCTTACCCGTTATGCGGATGTAGTTTATCATCATACCCAGGACAGCCAGTATTTTGATCTGTCGTAATCGGTAAATTACGGATCATTTTATTTTATTCATTCCACGCGGACAGACTGGTATGCAGCTTTCAACGCAAGGGGAGATAACTAATTTATATTTATTAATAAAACCATCCAAACTGTGCCGAGTTAACGATAGGATATGAGCTTCAGTAAATGACCCGGGGATTAAAGTGGAAACCACCGGATGTACCGAACCTCAAAGTCATTCTATGCACTTAAGCACTAAATCTGCAAATGCACTTAAATTCAAAAGTATTTGCGTACTATATAAACAGTAGGTTATCTATGTAGGTCACCGGGTGATTAAAGAAAGTGGAGGAAGCGGAAACCGGCCCTTTCTGTTTCTTTTACTTAGGGCAAATGCTGAAGGATATTTACGGTCATAACTCTATAGTGTTGGGAAGTTTCAACATTATAGGCAGTACCTCTCAATCGGCAGGGGGCTGGGTTTAATACCAAGCGTAAAAGGTTAAGTGCCGAGCAATTTTTCCACGGTATTGCAGTTAAACACACTTTAAACCTGACCTTGTGTCACATTCGGTAGTGGCGTGAGAGCAGTGAAAATTACACTTAAATCTAGGTAGCTTATTTATGCATGTTTAGTGGTTGGAGGAAGCGTGTATGTGAAAAGGCTAGTTTTATATGTGGCCATGACATCAGTCATGTAAATATATATATATATATACATATATATATATATATATATATATATATATATATATATATATATATGAAATAATCTTAAATATATATATATATAAAGTATTATTTCATAAATATATATATATATGAAATAATCTTATATATATATATATATATAAAAAGTATTATTTCAAAAAAAAAAAATATATATATATATACATACATAACAGATGTGATGACCACGTATAAACCTACCCTGAGAGATTGCGTCCAGCATGAATCAGCCTGTCACGTCTGAGTGCTGACTTCAATGTTCACTTTTATACACACACACACACACTCACACACACACACACACACACATACATACATACATACATACACAAACACACACATATATATATATATAATATTGCTTCAAGCGTTTTTAAACTAACTAATACAACGAAATGCAGATTTTATAATTTAATACTGAAGATGATCTTGAAAAAAGTCGAAAGTACTGGGATTTTTAAAAATCCAAGTACTTTCGACTTTTTTCAAGATCATCTTCAGTATTAAATTATAAAGACAAACAACCTATCAGTTACAATCATTTTCTTGAAATTCGTCAAAGAAGGCGCCATAGTTTTTTAAATATATATATATATATATATATATATATATATATATATATATATATATATATATAAAGAAAGAACAGTAAGATATAAAATCCGGTATAGATAAAAAGAAAAGAAAGAACTGTAAGATATAAAATCCGGTATAGATATTTATAGATATTTTTATTTTTACACAATAGTACTCAATGTAAATTTACAGAGCATTAATATTTTATATTAATTGATTTAAAATATGGTTTTATCGCTACACGTGGTTATCACTGTAGCGATAAAACCATATTTTCAATCAATTAATATAAAATATATATATATAAGGTGTTAAAAGGTAATTTACGATTTTGTTGTGCAATATATATATATATATATATATGTGGGGGGTTCAATTTTTTTCATTTGTTTAATTACTTACTTTACTCAATAGATTTGTTGTAAATTTAACTTCAGCTTACCATGCTTCTCCGTGAGCGTGTTAATTCTATCGTTAATAGTAACAGACACAATGGATTTATTTGTACCTTTTTATGGTGTACTGCATCTTGAGGCTTCTTTTTATATTTCTTTGGTGTTACTCTGCTAACATTTGCTTCTGTTGCATTTGTGCCTAAAGTAATATTTTGAGTTTGTTACTTTGGACTTGCCTATGTCTATACATTTGTATAAGGTAAGCCTTTTATCCTTTCAAAACCTTTTTCTCTGACTGTATCATCTTTAAACCCTACAACTATTTGGTCTCAAATTAGCCTCCGTCTATATTTCTGAGATGAGGTATTATGTACACTGTTTACATTATTAGGACTACTGTTCTCCTCTTTGTCGCCATATTTATTACAACGTTTCGGCCCTTCAGAATCTGTCTATATTTATGAGATGTGGTATTATGTACACTATTTACATTATTCGGACTATTGTCCTCATCTTTTTCGCCATATTTATTAGAACGTTTCCGCCTTTCAGTATCTGTCTATATTTCTGAGATGAGGTATTATGTACACTATTTACATTATTCGGACTATTGTCCTCATCTTTGTTGCCATATTTATCACAACGTTTTGGCCTTTCAGTATCTGTCTATATTTATGAGATGTGGTATTATGTACACTATTTACATTATTCGGACTATTGTCCTCATCTTTGTCGCCATGTTTATTACAGAGTTTCGGCCTTTCAGTATCTGTCTATATTTCTGAAATAAGGTATTATGTACACTATTTACATTATTCAGACTATTGTCCTCATCTTTGTCACCATATTTATTACAACGTTTCAGCCTTTCAGTATCTGTCTATATTTCTGAGATGTGGTATTATGTACACTATTTACATTATTCGGACTATTGTCCTCATCTTTGTTGCCATATTTATTACAGCGTTTCGGCCTTTCAGTATCTGTCTATATTTCTGAGATGAGGTATTATGTACACTATTTACATTATTCGGACGATTGTCCTCATATTTGTCGCCATATTTATTACAAAGTTTCGGCCGTTCAGTATCTGTCTATATTTCTGAGATGTGGTATTATGTACACTATTTACATTATTCAGACTATTGTTCTCCTCTTTGTCGCCATAATTATTACAACGTTTCGGCCCTTCAGTATCTGTCTATATTTCTGAGAGAAGGTATTATGTACACTATTTACATTATTCGAACTATTGTCCTCATCTTTGTCGCCATATTTATTACAACGTTTCGGCCTTTCAGTATCTGTCTATATTTCTGAGATGAGATGTTATGTACACTATTTACATTATTCAGACTATTGTCCTCATCTTTGTCGCCATATTTATTACAACGTTTCGGCCTTTCAGTATCTGTCTATATTTATGAGAGGAGGTATTATGTACACTATTTACATTATTCGGACGATTGTCCTCATCTTTGTCGCCATATTTATTACAACGTTTCGGCCTTTCAGTATCTGTCTATATTTCTGAGATGAGGTGTTATGTACACTATTTACATTATTCGGACTATTTTATTACAACGTTTTGGTCATTGTACGCTCCGGCCTTCAGGTGGTTGGAATGTCGAACTGAACCCTTTATTTCGCTCGCTGGGGTAGACTGTTCTAATTCCACGCGCCATGTCTAATGGATGTCATTTATCAGTTATCGCCTGTTAATTCCCCTCTCCACGTTCTCTACCGCCTTAACCAGGTATTGAACACACACTGGACCTCGCCAAAAAAGCGTACGCTCTTACTTTTTAAACGTCATCAACTCGGTTTTTTTCCGTGATTTGAATTCGTAAGTATTTCTTGTTTCTTTACACTGTTTTACTCAAATTAAAGGAGTTACCAAGGCTAGCAACAGCTAGTTGAAATATTTCCATGGAATAAATTATTCGTGGGAACTACAAGTTTTTCTTTTAATTAGGAATGGTGATAGGTCAAATGTTACTTAGAACAAGAAAATACAGGAGGTTGTGGAGAGCCATGATCTTTTCCGTCCTGAAAGGATATCACACATAAAAACATAGTTAGAACAAGGACAAAGCGGGATAGTAAAGAGTAGAAAGTTAATTACAGCAAAAAAGACAGGAAGTTGTGGAGAGCCATGATCACTCGTCCTGAATGTAACATAAAGGAAGAAAAATACAAAAACAGCAGAACAAAAGAGGAATGGTGATTGTATCAAGGTAATAAAAACACAGGAAGTTGAGGAGGTCCGTGATCGTTTCCACCTTGAAAGGACATGACACATAACAAAAGAAAAGAATTATAGCTTGCTTTGTGACGGTCAAAAAGAATGGAGATGTGTCAAAAAATGCTTACTAAAAAACGAAAACAGAAAGTAGTGGAGAGCCATGATCCTTTACGTCCGGAAAGGACATGATATAAAGGAAGAAAAGGCATATAGATGACAAATGAAGGACAAATAGGAATGGTGATATAGCAAAAGTTACTCAGACCAACAACAGACAAGAAGTTGTGGAGAGCCATAATCAATTAGGTCCTGAATGGATATCGCGCATAACGGGAGAATATGCTTATAGATGGTAGAACGAGGACAAATTGAGATGACCTTGAGTCAAAAGTTATTTGGAGTAACATAAAGGAGGAAGCCGTGGAGAGCTATGATTATTTATGGACAAAGAGGAATGGTGATATGGCAAAAGATACTTCAGCAACAAAAGACAAGAAGTTGTGGAGAGCCATTATCACTTAGGTCCTGAATGGATATCACGCATACGGAAGAACAGATGGTAGATCAATGACAAAGTGGGATGGTGATGAGTGAAAAGTTACTTGGTGCAACAAAAAACAGGAAGTTGTGGAGAGCCATGATCATTTACGTCCTGGAAAAGCAAGTCGCATCAAGAAGTTAGGATGCATTTTCTTTATTAAAAAAAAAACAATATTAATCGGTTGATTCATTGGAAAAGGAATAAAGAGCAAAATTACACTTCTAAGATTTCCCTAATATTTTGCTTTTGGTTTGCCTAGTAAATAGCCTAAAATATTTTACCGGTAAAAAAAAGCATATAAAAACAATAGAAGGAAACCGACCTTATTTTCTGAACTTTTTGCTAAAGAATGAGATGGAGTATTTTTCTTTCTTTTTTTTCCCCATTGTCAGAGGGAAGTCGCTATAATGTCATGACACGATAAGAATCATGAGTCACCGAGAATGCTGCGAATGTTATGCCTACAATAAAGACAGAGCTGAGAGAATGAAACGGAATTAGTAATTTGGTAACTGCTTTTTTTATTATTCTGTTTCGTACTCCATGTATAGAAGAGGCATTCGCGTGATTGGCATCAAATTATTTGATTTCATATTGAAAACCCCATTTCAATTACGATAATAGCTTTCAATTCTATTCGAGTAAAAGCGAAATTATACATACAAATAAAATAGGCAGTCTTGTAGATTACCAGCTAATAATTTCAGAGATAGATAAGAACACACTGAGATAGATAGATAGATAGATAGATAGATAGATAGATAGATAGATAGATAGATAGATAGATAGATAGATAGATAGTGTAATGGACGACTATGAGCCTGGTAATTCGAGATTCTTTAATAGAGAATGTGTGTCTTTTGAGAGAGTTCAAGCATACTTGCCCTTATATAACGGAGACCACTTTCCCATTAGGTGTGCCTCAGACCGTTCAGACAAGAAAGTCTTATCCTTTTAAAAAGAAATACGCAACTCTCGATAGATAGATAGATAGATAGATAGATAGATAGATAGATAGATATGCGATCCATCGCTATAGATTCCGGTAAAATAGTAAGTTGCGATCCAGAAACTACCTAAAACTTGTTGCAATAAGAATCAGATTAGACAAATAAAAAGATTATTGCCGGCATATACGAGGGTCATTCAATAAATAAGGTGATTTCAAAATGCAACATGAACTTTTCTCTTTGAAACATTCTTCCAAAGCGACAGTTTATTCAGTATTTCTCAGCTTTATAATTAATTCAACTTTTGCGAGTTCAGATAAAAATATTCCCATTCTAAGAGACATAACTCCAACAGATCTTTAACTTCTACGCATGTACATCAACACATAAATAAATACAAATGTTATTGTTTTAAAACCATTTTGTTCCTTTCTTGTATTTTATGTTTTGTGGTAATTTTACGTTAAATATAAATTGTGTGGTCATGTTATTTACGCAGCCATAAACAGACATCTACAATTGTCCATTCTTATTACCAAGTCACTATATTATGGTAACTCCGACGTGCAGAACATCAGACAAAAATGAACGAATATATGTAACAGTCCAATTTAATCTATGTTTATTGACCAATTAGAAGCTGATATTTCCTGAAAATACTTACTAAGCTGAGTGGGCTCTCTGGTCCACTTTTTGCACAAAAATGTACAAAATTATACATTGATTAAGGAAGTGGTAGTGGAATGCTACAGTATCAACGAAAGACGATTTCTTTTTCTTATTCGTTTTAGTAGAGGAGATGGCCAGACACGGGAGCATTGATTCTAGGAGATAGCGAGAGGAGGAACTTCAAACGGGTGCATACCGGCCCGTTGTCTTAGCGCCCCTGCCACTGTGGTCTTAGCCTGTCTTTCGAATCTGCGTGTTGGAGGCGTGTTGACGCTTCAAAATTCCTACGGCCTTTGCCGACTTCGAGCCCTTTAAATTTATACAAAGGCTATCCACCACTGTCAGAATACTACGCCCACGAGGTATTCTCACCTGTGACGAACGCACGTCAGTACCGACGCAAAACCCTAGGTCGGTACATAGTTACAAAAGGTTGCCAACTCTGCCCTAGACTACCCGTGACGGTTCAGCTTATAAAACATTGAAGTTTATTTCAACATTAAAATATTGCCCGTGTTTATACGGATCGGGTTGGTCAACCTCCCCGAACGAGGCTCTGCCCTTCGGCAGAGCCTCATCCGGGATCCTCTCTGCTCAGAGGCAGAGAGTTCGACCGTCTAGCCGAGTACTTTCGTATTCGACTCCCAGTCGACCCTCACTGAGACCTACTTATATAAGGTGGGAGAGTCTATTATCTATAGACTAGGTGTGTTTTACCATAACACCATCTCAAAACCGATCAGAGATTTGGTCAGCAAAACAAAAACAACACGACATCGGAAGCTGGGATATATAAATTTGAATGATTACAATGCAATAATAATTTTGTAAGCGATACTTCTAGAACCCCAATACCCGGCATCTTTTAACACAAGAGATTCCGTAGGAATAATCCACTAACCAAGGTGTCAGCAACATACGTTACGCGTGCCACATGTGGCACGCCAAGCAATTTCCAATGGCACCCAGCCACAAATAAAATCCGAACCAATAACTACTACAACGCAAAGAAGATATTTAGCTGTTTCAATTTTAATATATACTAAAGTATATATACTATATATTACTATATAAAATATATTGTAGAACAGGTATATTGACCTTGACTTGTATAAAGATACGTATGCTGTTGTCACATTGAATGATTTTAAAACCCTAAGTCAGCACATAGTTACAAAAGGTTGTCAACTCTGCCCTAGACTCCCCGTGACGGTTCAGCTTATAAAACATTGAAGTTTATTTCAACATTAAAATATTGTCTGTTTGAAGAAAGTTTAAATAAAAATACTAACTGTATAAAAAACACGTATTTTTAAATCTTATTCACTTAAAATATTTTTTAAAGCAGATTAGCTTAAAAATTTTTTTAATGTCAAAAAATATTTTTCAATCATATTCACTTGAAAATATTTTTTATAAATATGACAAAAATATTTTTTAAATATTTAAAATATTTTTTGTTTAAAGGAAGCTAAAATAAAATAATTACTCTACAAACAACTGGACGAAACAATTAGTGTAGCGAAGGTCGGTCATCTTTCTACATAACAATTAAGCATTCTATATCAAGAATCGGTAACCTATGGAACGCGTGCCACATATGGCACGCCAAGCAATTTCTAATGGCACGCAGTCGCAAATGACATCACGAAGTCCTAATCAATAACTATTACAACGCAGATATTTAGCTGTTTCAATTTTAATATACACTGAAGTATATATACTATATATTACTATATAAAATATATTGTACAACAGGTATATTGACCTTGATTGTATAAAAATACGTTTGCTGTTGGCACAATGAATGATTTTAAAACCCTAAGTCGGCACATAGTTAGCAAAAGGGTGCTGAACCCTGCATTAAGTTTAACTTAAAAAATCCCAACTTAATAAAATAAACGAATATATGGTATTACGAAGAAAATATCTAGAAGGAATGCCAATAAATATCCTTTCTCTCGATAAACACATGCCAGACGCACTTTTTCATATCAATAACATTCATAAAGTCCATACTTGAAGAATGTCATTTCGAGACACTTGTTGACGATGTAACCTAATTCTTTCATACGCCTACTTGCATGATTTTGCCCACATGACAAAAAAAGACGCTCGAAAACATTTCTCAAACACGCCAAAAATCTCCCAATGAGCTGAAAAGTTAGATATAATAATGACTAGCTGCATGGCCCGGCGTTGCCCGGGCTTGATTCAAAAATCGTACGACTCATACAGCAATCGCTATCACTTGACTTAAAATATTTTTGCCCTTCCTTGCCTTAAAAGGAGTGCCCTTTGCCGTGCTGATGTTGCTACATGCCTTACTTCTTGCCTATCTCACACTGCGAATTTTCTATACTAAACATTGAATCTGTTACGAAAAAAGAACTAAACAAAATGAACACAAAACGATCAGCTTTAAAAAAGGACTCGTAACAGGAAAAACCGAATGAAAATGAATGTTAACAACAAATACTTTTTCACACCCAACACAGTTCTGCGCAATCAGAATCAACGTTGAGTTTAAGCAAGCGAATGAGCCAATTGGAGTAAAGTGCCATTCAGATTTAAATTTTTCACACTTGTGACGAATGCAGCTATCGATTTTTTGTATGCTACCATGCTAGTTAAAATTCGTGTCAGTCAACTGTGGGCTCTCACGCTGGCCAATAGAATCTTCATGCTTATTCGTGGCAGCCAGCTATAGGCTCTTAATCTGGCCAGTAGAAAATGGCCGCAAACTACATGAAAACTACCGTAGAAGCAAAATATTTTTTCACACGCAACGCAGTTCTGCGGAATCAGAATCAACGTTGAGTTTAAGCAAGCGAATGAGCCAATTGGAGTAAAGTGCCATGCAGATTTAAATTATTCCCACTTGTGACGAATGCAGCTATCGATTTTTTTTTGCATGCTAGTTAACATTCGTGTCAGTCAGCTGTTGGCTCTCACGCTAGCCAATAGAATCTTCCTGTCTATTCGTGGCAGCCAGCTATAGGCTCTCACTGTGGCCAGTAGAAAATGGTCGCAAACTACATGGAAACTACCGTAGAAGCATGAAAAAATCGATTATTTCCACTATCGATGGGAGTTGTGAGTCTTGGCCTTTCCGCTAACTTGGAGCATGCGCATGTAAATTTTGGTGCAAATCCTCGAAAATTGCGACCGTGCATTCGTTACACACACACACACACACACACATCCTGCTTTTTATAGATAGAGATAATAGAATTAAACCAAAACACACACTCATGCACTCATTCTTACTTCATAGCAAAAATTATTCGATTTTTTTCCAGAACAATAAATTTTACTCCAAATTTAATGAGGCACATTCAACAAACGGACTGAAACTATTAGCAACCGTAAGTCAAACTAGAAGTTTTGACACACGCACATATATATATATATATATATATATATATATATATATATATATATATATATATATATATAACATTCGTTTTTCTTCCCACTATTATCTTCAGGAATTAAACACAGACACAGACAGACATAAAAATACCAATTAGAGTTCAAACACACACACACACACACACACACACACACGAATATAGAAACGCATACATATACACTAACGCTAAGAGACACAAACAGGTGAGATCTACCTGGCCGATGCAAATAGCGCAGAATTCAAAGGAACGAAACATTTTGAAGAAGCTAAAATAAAAGCGAAACATTTTACATTTGTGATCATTTCCCTGCTTGCACCTTATTTAATCATTCTGTTCGATTCCATCCATGCTTGCTTCAATTCACACACATATACACTGACACACACACGTATAGGCATGCACAAAGACACACACACACACACACACACTTACATATCAATCTATATATCGATATATATATGCGTATATTTTGGCAGTATGTTTTCATTAAGATATGTCTCATTGACTTACATGAGGATCGTATTACATATGAGTAGACAAAAGTTCTCTAAATTATTTAATGAAACATATATATATACATATATATATATATATATATATATATATATATATGTGTATATATATATATATATATATATATTTATATTTATATACATAACGTTCTGTTCGATAAAAGTGACTCACCTGATTTTTTTTTACTAAAAATATTATTTGTCTATTGTTTTTGGGATTAAAATAATTTTTAATCTTACTAATATAAAGACCCCCTTCCCGATCACCTAGGAAAAAGGTTTTTTTCACGCTAAGGTATTCTATTGATAATTATAAATTTGGATATAAATGGGCAAAAAAAGTGACTCAGATATCTCATACTAATGATTAAACTGGTAAATTTAAAGAGCTTTTGACAAAATATTGAAAACTATTTTACAATACACTCTAGAGAATTCTAGAACAGCTTAAATTAAATCTACAGTATTCCAGAATATTCCAGAAAGCCTCATACAGTATAAAAACGGCTTGATTTAGCCACTCAAGTCACTAACCAGATGAAAGGGTACAAAAACGCATCAGAACCACTTAAGACATCTATTATTGCCCTCTCAAAAGCAGGCAAGTCTACAAGAGAAATTGCTATAACCTCGCATTCAACTGTCTCTGGAGAGCTTAGGGCACATAATGATTCCACTCCTGCTCCAAGGAAGGAAACAAGAGGACGATAGAAAAAGATTGATGGTAGAACTGGCAGGGTAATCAAGACAAAAGTTCTGAAGAATAGGACTATAACTAGCCAAGAAATTGCAGCCAGTCTAAGCGAAGAGCAAGGTGTTAATATTCCCTCTTCAACAGTCCGTTGGTGGCTGTTAGAACAAGGCTACAAATCTTGTGCACGAAGGTTTAAGCCGCTAATAAGCAAAGCCAACAAAGCCAAGAGACTTGAATGCGCTCACTATTACAAAAAATTCACCGTAGATGGCTGGAAGAATGTTCTCTTCTCCGATGAAACGAAATTTGAGCGAAATTCAAAGGATAAGGTGAGTCACTTTTATCGAAAAGCACTGTATATATATATATATATATATATATATATATATATATATATATATATACAAATATAAATATAAATTTTAAATACATATATATATATATATATATATATATATATATATGCAGTTGCATTGATATGATTTTGGGTTCTTGGATTTCATGCTTTTGCGTTTCTCTGATGATCGCAAAATTGTGAAACTCAGAGTCAAAAATTGGTTGATATCCATACAAATGAATATGTTAGTTCTATCACTGATATTGAGCACTTTCCACTAACTACTGCGCATATAAAATTATATATATATATATATATATATATATATATATATATATATATATATATATATATATATATATATATATATATATATATACACACACACGCACACACACAGACATATATATATATATATATATATATATATATATATATATATATATATATATGCATATCCGGGGTGGCATTAATGCCAAGGAATTTATTCGAGATTCATTTACAGACTTAAACCGCCAGAAGCATTTGCATCGTGACATTTGTGAAAGCGTTCTCTCACATTTTAGGGAATGCATTGAAGCAGGTGGCTTGCAGTTCGAACAATACCGTTAATTAATTTACTATTGTTTACCATAGCATTTTATGGTTATTAACCAGTACCATTTTAATAATAAATTTATGGACTGTCAATTGCTTGGTTTTAATTGTTATTCTAACTGTATACTGATTTTATTGACACCCTGAATATATATATATATATATATATATATATATATATATATATATATATATAGGTCATCCCATAAATTCTGTCCGAATTTTAACTTTTTGTTAAAATGAACGAAATTTAAAGAGTATTTTATAATGTCTAATGGAGCTGAACATTATTTCTATGTTTAGATGCATTTAAACTGATCAGATTTTATTTCAGAGAACAATAAAATTAAATTTTGTTTGATTAAAACCCTGATAACATGGAAGTACCCAAGAAACACTTGAGGCGCATAATGCTTTATGAGTTCAAGAAAGGAAACTCAGCAGCCGAAGCGGCTAGAAACATTCACTCAGTTTATGGAGAGGAATGTGTGAATGAAAGAACTTGCAGAATATGGTTTGCAGAATTCAGAGGTGGAGATTTCACCCTTGAAGATGAAGATCGAACCGGGCGTCCAGATGAGTTTGATGAAAAGCTTCTTGAAGCAGCCTTTGAAGAAAATACTGCTTTATCAGTTGAGGAATTGTCAGTGGTTCTCAGTTCAAATCATACAACTGTTCATCGTCATCTTCAACAACTTGGAAAAGTTCCTAAATTTGGAAAATGGGTGTCTCATGAATTGTCTGAAAACAACCTCAAATCCCGAGTTGACATCTGCTCTTCTTTCCATTCTCGCCAACTTGTTTCACCTTTTTTGGATAGACTTGTGACTGGCGACGAAAAATGGATCTTTTATCGAAATGTTAAGCGTCGTAGACAGTGGCTTGGTAAAGGGGAAGGACCCCAGGCACAGCCGAGAAGGGAACTTCATGGGCAAAAGGTTCTTCTTTCAATCTGGTGGGATTGCCTAGGAATAATCCACTTTGAATTCTTACCACCTAATGCAACAATTAATGCTCAAATCGTCAGGCCAGCGTCCAACATGAAACAGACTGTCGCCTCTAAGTGTCGACTTCAATGTTCACTTTTATATTTACACACGCTCTATCTGTGATATTGAACACTTTATCCCATAAATATAGCACACCTTAAGAGTATATTTCTTCATATATATATATATATATATATATATATATATATAATTAGAGATAAAAATAGGCAGCTTCCAAAAGAATCTGCGTAAGATTGCACACTGAAAAAAGAGTGCTCAATGCCATAATATAACCTTTATAGCAGCAGGAGAGTCAATGATGGTAGGTCACCTACATCAGAGCATTTAGAAAATATTCCCTATGGCACTGAGAAATTTTTTTCCACACCGGCAAGCCATTTCTGGTAGAAGTTTTGATTTTTTAGTGCTTTCAGCTATTTTGATCGTCGCTGGATAGGTTACCTCCACACTGGTCAGTTTCGTTGGCATACCATCTTGGACTCACATGGTGGTATAAGTGTTTGTATTTTTATAAACCACAGATACCGACCGTCTGATAATTGTGGGAAATCGCATAAAGCTGGCAATCGTGGTCATTCGCTGCCCATTTGAAATTTAATTAAATATATATATATATATATATATATATATATATATATATATATATATATATATATATATATATATATATATATAGTACAGGTAATAGATCTCTTGATATATAATCCGGGTGGATCCTATTCCTATGTTGAGGAAAATTTTATTTTTTTGCTGTAATATATGAAGAAATATAGTCTTAAGGTGTGCTATATTTATGGGATAAAGTGCTCATTATCAGAGATAGAACGTGTGTAAATATAAAAGTGAACATAGGAGTCAACACTTAGAGGCGACAGTCTGTTTCATGCTGGACGTAATCGACAGGCCACGATTGTGTCTAGCATGAAACAGACTGTCGCCTCTAAGTGTTGACTTCTATGTTCACTTTTATATTTATATATATATATATGTGTGTGTGTGTGTGTGTGTGTGTGTGTGTGTGTGTGTGTGTACCTGTGTGTGTCAGTACTAGACAATTTGTCTTACATATCTATTAGTCTACAATTCGTCCATGCTTAGAATATTGCTGCCACATATGGTCCGATATGGTCCGATGCCTCTGTAAATTTATCTAGAGATAAACAAGAATCAGCAATATTATTGGGCCCGATCTGGCGTCTCGGCATCAGTCATTTTCCCACCGCCGTAAACTTCCCTCCCTTTGCCTTTTCTATAAATATTTTCATGGTAATTGTTCGGGTGAGCTGATTGTGGTGATGGTGGTGTGTGTGTGTGTGTGTGTCGTGTTGGTGGGGGGGTTATTACTAATATTATTTTCTTTAGTTTCTTGTAAAGATGTTTGTATTCATATTGTAAATACTCATTGGGGTTAGTTTTTAGAATTGTTATTTTATTCCCTCCCCCCACAGACACTGAATTGTAAATATGGGGACTAGTTAGTATTTTCATAGAGACAGTGAGGTATTATGGTGGATGTAGTAAGAAAGGTACGTTTGAATGTCTTGTTTTGGTTTCAGGAATATTGTTCGTACGATTGGGTCAGTGTTTGCGGCTAGCTAAGTTTATAGTTAAGACAGAAGAAGACCGTCCTTTCCCCAATCCCCCCTTCGGCCTTGTGCCACATTTCTGTGTATTAAACAGAATAAATATCGCTCTTTGTTGTGGTGCCTAGACCTTTTGGAGGCAAGCGCATTACTAGACTGACGACGAGGCCTCAGCTATATACAGGTGAGTTGGCTAGCTTTAACCATAAATTCTATGATAACAGTTTATTTTCTCACACTTCTTGTTTGTAGAAGTCTCTTCTGGCTGCATGCTTTCCAGTCAACTTTAATCTTCAAAACATTAAGTGCAATGTCAATCGCTATCTACAGTCCTCCAGATAAATCTTCTTTTGTTCTCACTCCTTAGCAATGTTTCTCTTTCCTAATTCTTCCACGCCAATATCAACTTGTGTGTTAGTGTTTTTACTGTCTTGCTTGGGGAAAACGCGATTATACTCATACATACATATATATATATATATATATATATATATATATATATATATATATATATATATAAACACTATTTACATTATTCGGACTATTGTCCCCATCTTTGTCGCCATATTTATTACAACGATTCGGCCGTTGTACGCTCCGGCCTTCTTCAGGTGGTTGGAATGTCGAACTGAACCCTTTATTTCGCTCACTGGGCTAGACTGTTCTAGATCCACGTGCCATGTCTAATGGATGTCAATTATCAGTTAGTTATCTCCTGTTACTTCCCCTCTCCAAGTACTCCACTGCCTTAACCGGGTATTGAACTCACACACTTTGGGTCCACTTTCTAACCAACGCCTTTATCCACTGTGCCATGTGTCCTTGGTAATCAATGGTGTATTCGTTTTACCAGCTGTACAGAAAATACGTATTCGCTCTTCATATCTAAGAGTAAAGTGGCTCTTGTCACTCTACATAACATCTTACTAATCAGATTTAGTCCAGTGTAAATGATATCTGCACCAAGCCAAGCCAAACAGTGTCCGTCGATTTTTTTTCAAGTCCGAAAAGTTTCTTTTTTTATGTATTTGGAAACAATGCCTTTTGCTTTAAGCCTACGTCTGACTGAAAAACCATTTTTTGACTTGTGTAATGTACATATGCACACCAGTATTAATACCGTGTATTAATAAACTAATTCTATTACATACTTGTCTTGGTAAAAATAAAATATAATCCTTGAAAATGGCTAAATGTATAGCCGAAAGCGCTCAGATAAAAAGAACATTCGGACAGTTTTTATATAATTTATCATCCGAAAAGAAAAACATTATTAGATCACATGAGAAATTGTATAAAAAACTAAATAAAAGCACCTTGTCTGTTGTTTTTAATGAAATGTGCATGAAAGAAGGATTGCTGCCTACATACACAAATATATATACATATATACATATATATATATACATATATATATATACATATATATATATATATATATATATATATATATATATATATATATATATAAATATATATATATATATATATATATATATACAGACAGACACACAAGCACAAACACACATATATATAAGTTTAAAGTCAGCCCAACCAAAAATCAATATTAGTAAAAACAATCGGGTGATTTTTTATACTTTGCGCAAAAGGCAAAATTTAATGTCTGGTAAAAACAGCGTAGAGAGTTGAAATCTGACGCAAAAGATTATTAGAATTATAAAAAAATATATATTATAAATAAAAATTATAGTATATTATTATGACAGTCCATGGAAGAGGTTCCTTCATTGTAAGACTGAGAACTCAAAAACGGCTCTTTTCAATTCACCCCATTCAAATTGTTAACCCCCCTCCCTCCAACATCTGGGATGTGTGCTCAGTTGCACACGATTGTTGTTACTAATATTGATTTTTCATTCCCAATAATGATTGACCCGGTCGAAGACGGGTTATACTGCTAGTGTATATATATAAATATATAGGGTGACCCCAAAAAACGGGAACTTTTTAACAACCCAATAAAACCAAGAGTGATGGAAGAAAAATATTTAATTCCTAGTAATTGAAACCTTAAAACATGCCATTTAAGAAACAATGATGGAATTTTCATTTTTTTTAAATTACGTCCAGTAGATGGCGTCCTCCTGTACGAATGCATTCTTGAAATCTGCTGTTGAGATTCCTCATTGACTGCTGCGACATCTCAGCTGGGATCCTGTGAATTTCATTCTCGTTACTAAAATGGCGAAATGTTTACTTGCTGAAGGTCACTGTCTCGCAGTGTTTCCACTTGCTCATGTCTGGCAATACGCACTTCAAAAATTCCCCTTTTTTTGGGGTCACCCTGTATATATATATATATATATATATATATATATATATATATATATATATATATAGCATAATGAGGAGCCACGTATACTTTCTTGATATGTATATAATATGGAGAAAAGAACTGAAAAGTTGCAAATTAAAAGAAAAAAGTGAATGTTTTTTTTGTGAAAGTATTTATTTATATTTATATATATATATATATATATATATTTAAAGACATTTATATTATGTTTAACGTTCTTTTTATGGATACAAGTATTTAATTAAATGCTCTGTTTATAATAAACAGTATTAAATGACATTTACCGGCCTGCATGTCCGAGAAATCTTCATTCGAAGGACGAATATTTTCTATGAAAATTTCTCGGACATTCATTAAATGTTATTTAATACTGTTTATTATAAACAGAGCATTTACTTAAATACTTGTATCTATAAAAAGAATGTTAAACATAAAAAATGTCTTTATATATATATGTGTGTGTGTGTGTGTGTGTGTGTCTGTGTGTGTGTGTCTGTGTGTGTGTGTTTCATTAAAAACCACAGACAAGGTACTATGGTTAAGCTTTTTACTTAATTTTTCTTGTGTTCGAACAAGAGCTTCCTTTTTTTTCTTGCTTTTATAAAATGTAAAAGAAAACGCTTAACAATATTAACTACGAACAAGGCCACAAAGTGAACATTAGAGTCAACACTCAGCGTCGATAGTCTGCTGTTTCATGCTTAAACCCAATCGACAAGTTATGAAATAGACTGTTGCCGCAGGTGCTGACCTGAAGGTCCACTTTTATATTTACGTACGTCTAGCCATGATAGCTAGAACTTTAATGTACCATACTTTGAAACTATTTTTGACCATTATTACCTCCTTAACTCCTTTCAACTTCTTATCGTCAAGTCTAACTCCCAAAACAACCCTCTTTCTGAGACAGCCTAAGAGCTTTGATAAATCCAAATCTCAATTTCTTAGCAATAACTTCGGATTTTCCTTTTCAGATTTATGTTCGTTTTTTGTCTGAACGGCCTTTTTCTTATGTCGATGTTTAAGTACCACTTAATTCTAATTTTCCTGCCTCTATAATGTATTCTTTTCACTTGGCCTTTTATTGTCATGCTTTGTCAAAACAACCTTTCCTGGCGTAGGCGGAGTCATTTAACTGTCTAAGAAAAATGTAACCCCGATTCCTCTTAAGTGAATACAGACTTATTATTTTCATCCACCTCAGTTTAATCCTTGCAGGTCTTTATTTTACTTCTCAATACTTAGGCACTGTTTTATACTACAGCCATGTTATACAATTATTAACTTGCGCAATTATTAACATGCCCAGTATAGACAAGGGGTTGACTTGTCTCTTGTTCATATTGATCTGGTATTGAAGCACACATTTGAATAGGAATACCTATGTCATCAGCATATCCATTTATATATATATATATATATATATATATATATATATATATATATATATATATATATATATATATATATATATATTCTCGAAATGTGTGTGTACGTATATGTGTGTGTGAGTATGTTTGATCGGATATTGTTTATGTGTTTCCACAGTTTTCATCTGATTTCGATGAAATCTTTTTGTTTGATAGATAATTCTTCAGTGCCGGTTTCGAGTCGAAATTGGTTGGAAAAAATTACAACCTTGAAGGTGAAAAATCGAAAAAAAAACAGATTTTTTACACTTGGCGCAAAAATCAAAATTTAATTTACTTAATTCGAATTTTCCTGCTTTCTCTCAGTCTTTTATTGTCATGGTTTGTTAAAGGAAACTTTCTTGGGTCATCTAAGTGTCTAAGAAAAAGTTAAACCCGATTCCTCTTAAGTAAATACAGACTTATTATTTTCGTCTACGTTAGTTTAATCTTTGCAGGTCTTTATTTTACTTTTTAACACTTATTCACTCTTTTATACTAGAGCCATGTTATAATATACAATTATTAACTTGCACAATTATAAACATTCATAATCTATATCTATAATTCTCAAAATGTGTTTGTGTATGTATGTATGTTTTCGTTTGTGTGTGATCGGATGTTGTTTATGTGTTTCCACAGTTTTCATCCGATTTCGATTAATTTTTTTTGTTTGATAGATAATTCTTGAGCGCCGGTTTTGAATCCAAATTGGCTGGAAAAATTTACAACCTTGAAGGTAAAAAATCGAAAAAAAACAGGATTTTTTATTCTTTGCGCAAAAATCAAAATGTAATTTACTTTTTCATACTTGAAACTGGTGATGAAGGGATTCAACGGCTGAGGAGAAACGCCTTTTCAGCTGCTGCTGTGCGTGTGAGGCTGAAACACGATTGGGAACGCAAGAATGGCCCTTTTCATTCAAATTGTTACCCCCCCCATCTGGGATGTGCCTCAGTTGCACCCAAATGTGGTTACTAATATTGATTTTCGGTTGGGCTGACTTTAATCTTAAACTGCTCCAAATGAACGACGAAAATTCCCTACAATGAAAGAGCCGATCGAAGACGGGTTATACTGCTAATATATATATATATATATATATATATATATATATATATATATATATGGATAAAATAACTGAAAAAAAATTGGGTGTTTTTTTTGCGAAAGTATTTATTTCTATGTTTTTATATATATTTAATATTTCAGACCACCTCGGTCCTTCCTCAGAAATTAATTGAATTACTGTATTACTGTATTTGGCAGTTTGTTTACACTTTACAGCGTTCGTCGTTAGACGCGGACGTCACGTGATGTGAAATGCAACTATGTTTGAATTTTTTACGAACGCTGTAAAGTGTAAACAAACTGCCAAATACAGTA
>OZ038513.1:60759740-60807240 GCA_964036315.1 Acanthosepion esculentum | reverse complement strand
GGGAGTGACACTCTCTTAAGTCTAGACATTTGAGATAATAAGGTATCAAATTTAAATATGTTTAAAAAACGAGAGCCGAAACATGAGAACTCTTATGTAGCGAAGGAATCATATTTTTTTAAAAAGTATTATAATATAACCTCTACTTCTCTATGGAGCACTGTCTTTTTAAAAATGAAAATAAAAATACTAAAGAACTCCGGATTATTTACCTAACGTGTTCTTTTCTATTTTTCTGCATACCTGCACATATATATATATATATATATATATATATATATATATATATATATATATATATATATATATATATATATATATATATAATATTTCATGTTTATACGTTATTTTTATAGATATAATTAATTTAAGTAAATGCTCTTTTTTACTTTGTGGCTGGATAGGTAACAGCGCGTCGTATCAAATGACGGTGCCCCATTACGGTCAGAGGTCCGATTCCTGTCTGAGAGTGCATGTTTTCTACGAAATTTGTCAGACATTCAAGCCCGTAAAAATTAAATAATACTTTCTAATTTATAAAAAAAACAGACCATTTACTTAAATAAGTTATATCTATAAAAATAATGTATAAACAGAAATCATATTAAATAATTGTCCGTCTTAATCCATTTCATTATATACACTCAGAGGTGACAGGCTGTTTCATGCTGGACGCAATCGTCAGGCCGCGTTGCCAATGCGTCCAACATGAAGCAGCCTGTCGCCTCTGAGTGTTGACTTCAAAGTTCACTTTTATATTTATATTTACATACGCTCTCTCTCTGATATTGAGAACTTTATCCCATAAATATAGCACACCTTAAAACTATATTTATTCATATATATATATATATATATATATATATATATATATATATATATATATATATATATATATATATATATATATATAATATTATATCTGACCATAGCTCTATTACATCTCATTTAAATATTCATGTAGACCTGCAGGACAATATTCGTCACATACTTGTTGACAACACAAATATAATACCATCATCTACATGCATGAAAAAGGGTAAAAATAATGGAAGCCTTATTAATAAACGCAAAAAGAAACAACACTTAATAATATCAATTATAAACATGGACCCAAAATCTTGACCGTGTTTTGAAAGATGAAAACATTATATAAATACATACATGAAGCAAACTATTTCTTATTTAACTGTTAAAATATTTCATCATTGAAAATGGCTAAATATATAGCCGAAAGCGCTCGGATAAAAAGAACATTCGGACAGTTTTTATGTAATTTATCATCCGAAAAGAAAAAAAAATTATCAGATCGCATGAGAAATTGTATAAAAATCTAAATAGAAGTGCCTTGTCTGTCGTATTCAATGAAATATGCATGAAAGGAGGATTGCTGCCTAAATACACACACATATATATATATATATATATATATATATATATATATGTGTGTGTGTGTGTGTGTGTGTGTGTGTGTGTGTGTGTCAGTGTGTGTGTGTGTGTGTGTGTGTATGTGTGTGTGTGTGTGTGTGTTATTTTTATAGATGCAATTTATTTACGTAAATTTCCTGTTTTTTAGATAAAATTATTAATCGGACTAATGGTTCGAGAAAATATTGCTTCTCCGACAGGAATTGAACTTGTAACCCCAATAGGAACCCTCATTTGATCTGATACGCCACAAAGAAGCGTCTTGTTACTGATGAGCGCTTTCCAATAAGTAAAGCGCATATCTAATATATAAATAATATATATAAAATTGCATATATATATATATATATATATATATATATATATATATATTATAATATTTTTTGTTTTAAAAATATGATTCCTTCGCTACATAAGAGTTCTCATGTTTCAAAAACGAGAGCCGAGACCCCTAATATAATTTTAGAAATTATGTTGAGTTAAGGTGTCTGGTCACGCTTCCTCGTCAAACGAGAATTTGGGAATAAGCTCTGTTGTGGTTAGCGCGTGTTTATAAGTGTGGTCTCTTGGAACATTAGTTGCTATGGAAACGGCTAGGGTCGGCCATGTTGGTTAGGTGGTCAAAGAGTTAAGAATTAATTTTTATCTACAGATCAGTCCCCTTCGAAAAATTTATGTCAAGTTACATTGGGGCGGGGTCTATTTCAAGACTGATAGTAGGACGCCTAGCTGGTTAAAAGGCATTAAAAGACTTTGCCGCAGGTCGTTAAGTATCGAGAAGGTTGTGTTTCATTATTATCTGTTTAATCTGTTTATTTATTTGTTTATTCAAATGGCTTTTTTCCGCGACTCCACAAAGGGTTTTTCACATTTAGACAAAAATAATGAAAAATCATGTGATTGTAGAAACCCTAATGACTGCCCGTTAGAAAACAGATGCCTCAATAAATCCGTGGTATGCCAATGCACCATCTCATCCATGGAGAGTCCTAACACTGACAGGATATACACTGGGTCAACAAAGAATAAATTTAAAATTAGATGGAGACAACATAAAAGATCCTTCAACAACATTTTTTCCCGCCACTCCACAAAGGGTTTTTCTCATTAATTATTGGACTGAGCTTTTAAGGCTTTTATTAAACTATAGACTTTATTTGTTTATATCTATTTATTAATTATTTAATGCGAAAATTTGTTGATGTCGGCAAAAACCGTTAACTCATGTCTGTGGTTTAATAACTTTTCATTATTTAGAAACTTAATGATGTGCAGTTTTTCATGTAGGCATAAAGGGCATGGGTCGTCCCAGGTTTTACAAGTTCTTGTTCTATTTATTATTTTCCATTTTACTTTGGGTGTTTTGTTGGTTTCTTTTAAATGCCAGTAGTATTAGGATAGAGATTTCTATTTTGGATGTTGTTGAAGGATCTTTTGTGATCAGACACCTTAACTCAACATAATTTCTAAAATTATATTAGGGGTCTCGGCTCTCGCTTTTGAAACATGAGAACTCTTACGTAGCGAAGGAATCATATTTTTAAAACAAAAAATATTATAATATAAGCTCTACTTCTGTATGGAGCACTGTCTTTTTGAAAATAAAAGCAAAAATACTAGGGAACATCGGATTATTTACCTAATGTGTTCTTTCCTATTTTTCTGCATACCTGCACACATATATATATATATATATATATATATATATATATATATATATATATATATATATATATATATATATATAATGAATACAGAATACTTAAAAATACATCTGGTTACAATTTATTTACGTCCATCTCTTCAGATCAGCGTTTTGTTAATAAATGGAGTTCAATTTATCCAGACGCAAGGAAAGGAAAAAAAGAAAAAAGGAAATAGTTTTTGTATTAAAAAAGGAAGGAAGAAAAAATGAAGAAAGAAAAATAAATTTCAATATAAGTCTTTTTTTGGAGCGTGAAAGAGAAAGAGAGAGTAAAATGGGAAGAGGAGAAGGAAGAAGAGCGTGAGAGAGGGAGGGAAAGAAACGAAAAAGGGAAGAAATAAGCATGCGTCGACAGAGTGACACAGAAATGACTTTTCTCTCGGGGACTGGACAAGCTAAAACAACAGGGTGGGGGGTAGTGATCAGTTTCCAAGTACATACATTGAACTGTCTAGTCATTTTCAGCAGTGAAACGATCATTATCGTATGACAACCGACACAATTGCAAATAATAATAATAATATTTGATACCAGTATAGTGGAATAAATTAAAGTAAAATAAAATAAGTTAAAAAAATTAATTAAATTTTTAAAAAATACACATAAAAATGATTAATCAATTTAATTAACAGATAAAAAAACAGTTGTAAGGAATTAAACAAACCTAAAATATGCATATATATATATATATATATATAATGTGCACGTGTGTGTACGCGCGTCCGTGTGTGTGTGTATGTATAGCTGTCCACTCGTATTCGAGGATACTCGTCTACTCGGGCGGTTGGCCAACCACTACTGTAGACGCTCGCTCAGGCGCATTTGTGTTTGTTCAACACCAACAGAACCCACCTGTGGTTTATGAAGCAACTATGCTGAGAAGACCTTAGTTACAGTTCCTGGGAAAGAGCGTGTTATCTAGCGTTACCAACAATTTGAACAAGGCCAGCACGCTCAAGCCCTCGGCCACGATGACTTGTGACTTCGTGCTCGCACAACTATCGACCGTTTCCAAGTGTTTCGTCTACCCAATTTCACTTGCAAGGCTTGGGTCAACCCGTGGTATGGTTTTCAGGCACTTTCCAAAGGTGCCGCACGCTGGGATCGATCCCTCCAGTCCGATAACATCAGGAAGTCTCCTTCCTGACAAATCTACCGTGGTGAGATTCGAACCCTGGTCTCATTGTCAGAATGCGAACGTTCTAACCACTCGGCCTTGATAGCAATAAATGAAATTATATCTATGTATGAAGATGATATATGAACATTTAATGTTATTTAATACATTATATATACACACACAATAATAACAAGAAAGGCCCGTGAAAATGTCACAGTTTTCCTATCTTAATATTCTGATGAATCTTATTTCTTAAGTTAATCATTGAATAAGCTCATGGCAATTTCTATGACAATAACATTCCGTAGAAAATCCTCCAGATCGACTTGTACATCAGGTCGACTTGTACGCCAGATCGACTTGTACACCAGGTAAACTTGTACGCCGCAATCTATGGTATCTAACACTTCTGATCTGGGTGAAGCTAAATGTTTCGATGGATACTGTGTAGAAAATAAATAATCTCTTTGTCCCACTGTTGAATGTTTTGGTGGAATGTCCAAACGTTATTAAAAGACGATTAAATATTTGAAGCTTTCAAATGACTTCAGCAATTGACAAGACTAATGTGTTGTAATAAGTTTATGCCTGTATTCAACTTGAAAGAAGAGTTTCTAGGATTTTACTGCTTGAGTAAAGAAAAAGATATGTGAGGTGTTTGAAAACGTATTGATGGATGGTCAACGTTGGCTGAGAGTTCATTTAAAATAGATCTAAAAATATAAGTGGAAATTTCGCGGTTTTCCTATTTTAATTTTCTGATGAATCTTAATTCTTAAGTTAAAGATTGAATAATAAGATGATGATTGAATAAGCTCACAGCAATTTCTAGGACAATAGAATATCCGTAGAAAATCCTCTATTACATCATTAAGTATCTGAGTCTAACAACTTTAACCAAATATCGCAATAACAACAATATATATGAATGCGGCTCGTTATTTTAAGAAGTAAGGGGGTACAATTGAAAAGGATTTGAAATTGATGAATTTTTTCCCCTTTCACTGAGACAGTAGTTAAACACGTCTATCTTCTCTAGTTTCTTTCATTTTCTCACTGGAACCAAGTAGTGCCTTTCCCCACTCTTTCCACGCGATAAAAAAGGGAATAGACCATTATTTATGAGGTATTGGCAGGGCGTAACGGTCGTGCGAACTAACGAATGGAAGGACAAGCACAGTTATAATAGAATAATAATAATAATTATTATTATTATTATTATTATTATTATTATTATTATTATTATTATTATTCATGGATACAAAATAAACAACTGTTTAATCACATTTTCTACACCTTTTCTACATGGTTGATCTCAAATTCTTTGCTTAAGAAAACAATGAGCTGGAGTATTTCCCCAATATTGAAAACTGTTTCAGTGATGACATTGGTATGGATTTCGGAATAGATTAATTTTCAAAAATATCATTCAAGAAAGGGAGAATTACAGAAACACATTCAATAGATCTAGATATTCTCACAAATATTAAGGAACTGAACGAAGAAGCCTATAGATACCATGGAGTCAGCGAAGGAGATGGAATATAGCGTCCGCAAATGAAGGCGAAAGTCAGAAAAGAATCCTACAGGCGTGTGCGTCTGGTGTTAAATACCAATTTGAATTCAACAAAATAGAATATCAGGCATAAAATAACTGTCCCTGTGTTGCAATACAGTTTTAATATCCTTCTCTGATAAATACGCAAAAGCAGTTGACCATCTTTATCATGTTGCACGGTATTAGCACTCACTAAATATAAACAATATATAAATAACAGTGAGGACCAATATCTAAACTGTAAACTCTTTAGAGAAGAAAACTGCAAGAGATTGCCATGAAGACCACCTAGACCCGGTTACAGACATGAGACATGTAACAATTTTATGGGACTTTACAATACACACAGACAGAACTGTTGACCATGTTCACCATAGTCTATGAATATAGAATACGGCGCAGTACGTAATCTGTTCAATGAAACAACGTTAAAGATTAACACTCACGAGTCAGACACTCTACTGAATCTGACTATATCGACAATACCACCAGCAGCTGTTCCGTAATTCTTCAGTGTTCGATATCAAAGACTGGCTGTGCATATTCGGGAAAAAACATGGCCGCCTTTATACACGTCGTATTAAATATTTTGAGCCATCTGATTGGTAAACTCTTCTACTGGTGAACTATAAAATGAGTCAGCTCATTTTGGCTGGCTCACTAGTACACCAGAGTACCCAAAAACTCCAAGAACAATAGAAGCTAACTAACCCAGAAATCATGGTAGTTTCTACAGATTTTAATGTATCTTTGCAGATTTGCAAAAGCTATCAAGAAACAAAAACGTGGCATATGAGGACATCAATAATTCTAATTGTAGTTGAAGCCCTCGGCTTCATTGGGAAAGGTTTTGATAGACTTATGGAAGGGATTCCTGGTAGCCCATGCCTTTAAGAAATACAAAAAAGAAATTGTACTCACAAATACAGCTCACACGTTACGAAGGATTTTATCTATGTAAATCGTGTGTGGTCTTAGATTGTCTGTTTTTATTTTGTTTTTGTTTTTCGTTCTTGCAGGAAGGCTCAGTGGAAAATGTCATGATGCCATTTTTGACCTTAGGTCTCTGGTTGGGTACCGGAAGGAAATTAGTATACAACAGAAATCAAAAGAAATAATAATAATAATAATAATAATAATAATAATAATAATAATAATAATAATAATAATAATAATAATAATAGGACATGAACAATTTCAGTTGTAGTTGGAGCCCACAGATTGATTGGAAAAGATTCTGATATAACCATTGAGGGAAATACCTGGTAGCCCATGGCTGAAAGAAATGCAAAAGAATGTACTCACAAGTACAGCCCACACCTTACGAAGGGCTTTATCTATGTAAAATATTGCGACTTTCTTTCAAAACTGCTCCGTGGAAAATGTCGTGATGCCATTTCAGACCTTAGTTCTCTGACCGGGAGCCGGACAGAAATGAGTATACACCAGAAACCAAAGGAAATAGAACAATAATAATAATACAACTTCAAGAAATTAACCTATATTTCTGGGTACCAGAACTGCCAAAAAAAGCGCTCAAAATAGATGCAATATTCAATAAATTAAGAAAAGTTCAAGTTCAAGCTGATTGACCCCATCGAAAAGTTCATCAGGTTCAGATGTTTGATAAATCTATTGAACTTATCGTCATTTCTCATATTTGTATATCCTTGTGCAAATAAATTGAAACAAAAACGTTGTTATTTACTTTTTTTTCGCATTTTACCAATGAAATATGACCCAGTGCACATGTTAGTACTTCGTATGTCCATTCGACGAAGTCTTTCCCTGCAGATTGACCACAGATTCTGAATTAGATTTAAATCAGGAGAGTTTCCGAGTCAGTCGATAGTACTTTAATTTGCTCACTGGTAAGGGTTACGAGTGTGTTCGTGCAGTGTTACAATTTTCGTATACTTACTTGGAGTAATAGCCGAAAGATAACTAATCGACAGTCGAGACAATAGTGTATGGGCGTGTTAAAAAAAACAACATGCAATCACGGTTGACGCAATATTTTTCAGGGCCAAACAAATTTCATCATACATCCCGAAAATAGATTCATATTACCGCACCCCACTGCAAATGACCTAATCAGAGGACAAAATAGAGATCGATTATACTCTGTCACTCCAGTGGGTCTAAAACTGACCGAATGGCGAAAGAAAGGAACCTGAAGCGGTTGTTTCAATTAATTTGCGCAAGGGTGTAATCGTTTCTGAACTGTATGCGTTCGTCCATTCGTTCGTTCAGAAAAGACTATAAATAGGAGACCTGACAATAATTTCAATAGATTCATCAAGTATCTGGCCCTGATGAGCGTTTAGATGCGAAACTCGTGAATCTTAAACTTTTAATTTTTTTGTATAACATTTGATTTCGTTTTACTGCAAATGTTGCTTTTGCCTAAGCCTTTAGTTCAGAGATAATTTCATTCTCTCACATTCACAACCCCTCCATCCCCTCTCTCTCTCTCTATCTATCTATCTATCTGCCTATCTATCACTCTCTCTCTCGCCCTCTCTCTCTATCTATCTATCTATCTATCTATCACACTCTCTCTCCCGCCCTCTCTCTCCCGCCCTCTCTCTCGCTCTCTCTCTTTCTCTCTCTCTCTATCTATCACTCTCTCTCTCCTGCCCTCTCTCTCTCTCTGTATCTATCACACTCTCTCTATCTATCTATCTATCTATCTATCTATCACACTCTCTCTCTCTCTCGCCCTCTCTCTCCCGCACTCTCTCTCTCTCACTCTCTCTCTTTCTCTCTCTCTCTCTATCTATCTATCCATCACTCTCTCTCTCCCGCCCTCTCTCTCTCTCGCCCCTCTCTCTATCTCTCTCTCTCTATCTATCTATCATTATGTCTCTCCCGCCCTCTCTCTCTATCTATCTATCACTCTCTCTCTCTTCCGCCCTCTCTCTCTCGCCCCCTCTCTCTCCTTCGCCCCCCTCTCTCTCTCTCTCTCTCTCTCTCTCTCTCTCTCTCTCTCTCTCTCTCTCTCGCGTCTTCATGTCGATAGCGGAACGAAACAAACAAACGCGGAATGCAGCGCCAGTACGCATGCGTAAATGACCAACAATCTACATTTTGTAGCCAGAGGAAACATGGAAATATATTTAAATGATGAGATTTTTAAATCATCGCCAAAGGAAATGTAAATTGTATTGATGGACAGCGTTGGGGCGCGGGTGACTTCTGTGGATGTCAGTTCTACGCAGCATTATCTCTGAAAACAAGCGACACATTTGCTTTGTTTTACATTTCATAGGGAAATCTATCCATTTTCATTCTTTAAGCGTTAACAATTCATCATTATCTACTAGAAGAAGTTTATTTATGCAGCGGTATTCTTTTAGATATGAATTGTTAAGAACAATAGATATTTTGTGTCTATTATATGTAATGGTCTTTTTTCATATACAAATAGCCAGTCGCAAATGTGATTGTGTATTCATGTTGTGACTTCGCAAATTTTTTGTCTGATATGTGTTAGCAACGGTGGTAGTGGGAGTTTAATAAAGAAATTGAATTCTTTTAAATATAGAATCAACATAAGAAATAGTATAAAAATAATGATTCAATCTGATTCATAAAACAGTAAATTTTCTTTTGCTCCGCCACCGTTGACGAATTATAGGAATAAAAAATTTTGGACTAAACAAGGTGAATTTTGACCAAGTACTTTGCACACAACTAGCACATTTATAAATTTTTTAACATTTATAAATATCTGCTGTTTCCTTATGAGGAGACATTCGGCATTTATTGGCCCAGTGTTTCCTTATAAGGAACATTCGGCATTTATTGGCCCAATGTTTCCTTATAAGGAAACATACGGCATTTATTGGCCCAGTGTTTCCTTATAACGAACATTCGGCATTTATTGGCCCAATGTTTCCTTATAAGGAAACATTCGGCATTTATTGGCCCAATGTTTCCTTATAACGAACATTCGGCATTTATTGGCCCAGTGTTTCCTTATAAGGAACATTCGGCATTTATTGGCCCAATGTTTCCTTATAAGGAAACATTCGGCATTTATTGGCCCAGTAGCCAGTGCTGACGCCGGTTAAGATTTAGAGAGTCTTTCTATAGAAATAATGTTCAGGTATACAGGTTCTCAGGTCCAGTGGCTGTTATTGCCCTTTCCACTAACGATGGAGGGAGGTCCTTCTTAACCTTTTCTTTGAAGTCGTGTGGAATATCACCATCTTGATTATGTCATTTTTTCTCGAGTCACAATACTTATCCATTTTAGTTGTTTCCATTGTAGAAAGTCCTCAAGTGTTGGGGTTTCTGCTATTTTGGTACAATTCTTTTGATTGTGATTCTGTAGCGTCAGTCCACAATGCTTAAAGAAAATGGTCGTCGCTAACACATAAAGGAATCATTATGTCGAATCCGTTTTTAACCATTTATCTGAGAAAGTTGTGGTATAGTGCTGACAGTGTAAATATTTCGGAAGAGGTTTGGCATCATGCATGCCATCCACGTGAAAGTTTTGATCTAATGAGGCTTTTTAAGAACATGTCTCGAGTTTTAGATTAATGTTTTGGTTTAATAGTTAATTGGAATTCTTGAGTGAAACTATTCCTGACAAAGCCTAATAAAGTTAATTAAATATAATAGTCATACAATGACTATTGTTTTCGACATTACATGTTTATAAAAATTTGCACTAATGGGAGGAAGAACAACTTAAAATTAACATACTAATCTAAAGACTATATAAAGAAATGCCTCGTTTTAAAGAATTAGTTTATATTTCAGGCATCGGAAGAGATTAGAATGAGATTAAAAGCATTAAGTTTCGAAATCCATAAAAAGCAATATATTAGAAAATGAATATTCATAAATGTATTGATTATTGCTACAGAAGCCACTGTTCCATATCCAAGATAGAAAAGGAATTTGCTGCTGATAAGCATTTAAGTAAATCGATTATTCAAGGTGAGTGCATGTATGAGTGTGGGAGCCTCTACATCAAGGAGTAATTAGTGATTTCATCTCGTTCACCATGAATACAGTAATCAGTTCGATCCTCACTAGGTGGCCGTACATGTGTTCTTGGGGTATACTAAATTGAACTTTAACCCAGGATCGTTTTTAACCAACGATTCGCACTGTGTTGAATTGAAGTCTTTCGACAGCCTTCCATTTTTTAATCCGTTTTCTATACAAAGATATCTTAATGGGTTTCGGTACAGTTTTATGCTTGTAAAATTATCAAAGTTATCGCTCTTTAACAAATTAATAATCTATCATCATGTATTTCTCACTGGTATATCGAGTCGTGTTCATAAATGACTTTGATCGAGACTTTCATATGGATGTCATGCATGGGGCACTTCGTGGCGGTATAATGAAGAATTACTACTGTATAGTGAGTTCGACCCACACTACGTGCCCCATATTTTCGGCCTTGGGCCACATCTAAGCTACGCTTGGAAAATAAAAGGCACCTCGAGGGGGTGAATTGGTTAGCAAGCATGTCTCACTAGAACAATCACGATTGAGTAGTGAGTTCGCTCCTCACTGGGTGCTCCATACTTTCGGCCTTGTGCCACATGTAAGCTACGCTTGGAAAAATAAAGGGCACGTCGAGGCGGTGTAATGGTTAGCAATCTTGTCTTGCTAGAACAATTACGACTGAGTAGTGAGTTCGATCCTCACTGGGTGCCCCATACTTTCGACTTTATGCCACATCTAAGCTACGTTTGGTAAATAAAGAGCACCCCGTTGGCGGTGTAATTGTTAGCAATATTGTTTCACTAGAACAATTACTACTGTGTAGTGAATTTGATCCTCACTGGGTGCCGCTTACTTTTGGCATTGTGCTTGATCTAAGCTACGCTTGAAAAATCACTATGGATGAAAGCAAATATGCTCAGAAACGGTTAGATCCTTTAACCGTCAGTAACTCCTTGAGTCTTAGTGACTTTATCGCCTTGCTTGTGGTTAAATGATTATAAAAGAACATAACTGAAACGAAATACATGTAAAGATAAAAGAATACAGAGGAAAATATATGAGGCCGCAAAGAATGATGTGCATCGTACGAAATCGCAAAGAGGACAGGGTGTATTCAATATTCATTTAAATATGCTACCTTGCTTTTTATATACAGTAATGCTTTCTGTTGTTAATGTTTGCAAAGCGTTGTATTTTAGCTTTCTTTTGCTTTACCCCAACCAAATGTACTTTAATATGTCTCAATATTTACTCTGGTTTCTCTCTGTTTCGATTGAAATCTTCTCTTTATTTCTTTGTTGCGTATACTTTCCTTCACCTGTCTCTCTCTATCTACTGAGTTATATATATATATATATATATATATATATATATATATATATATATATATTATGAAATGGACACAGTCCGACAATTACATATATATATATATATATATATATATATATATATATATATATATATATATATATATATATATGACGAAATATACTCTTAAGGTGTGCAATATTTATTCGATAAAGTGCTCAATATCATATATATATATATATATATATATATGAATTCAGTTAAAAATTAAAATAGAAGACCATCTTTGGAAATAGAATGGCCGAAATCGTTTGGATATATAAAACATTTGGAGAGTTTTACGCATTTTATGTCCACAAAAGGAAACACTTATACGAACACAAGAGAAATTGAATAAAAAGATTAATCGCAATACCTTGTAAGTTCTCTCTAATGAAACTTGTATAAAAGAGGGATGGCTGCCCAAAATAACAAACACACATACAGACAAAACACACACACTCATATATATATATATATATATATATATATATATATATATATATATATATATATATATATATATGCGGGTGTGTGTACATGTTTAGCTGTGTGTCATAAAGAAAGAGATCGTGTATATTTTAGCAGCATTATTGTTTAACATCAGTCAGCTAAGTGACATATATTACTCACTTTATTCATATATATATATATATATATATATATATATATATATATATATATATATATACATATAAATATATATATATATATATATATATATATATATATATATATATATATATATATATATAAACAGTGATTTGTACCCAAAGAAGTGATAAATAGCTTTAAACAACACTGACGTCATACCTGAGGTACCTTTCGTCCAACACTTTTTCAAAGGTATTCGTTGAAGAATGGAAATACAAATGAAGACCCACTAAATAGAGTAAATGAGGAGGGGAAGGTGGAACGCGATTAAAAAGAGAAATTTTAATTACACAAAATAACCAGTTTCACAAGAGTATAAAATGTGTCCTTTTTCTATTGTATACTCTTGTGAAACTCGGCGAAAGGTACCTAAGGTATGACGTCTCTCTCTCTCTCTCTGCCTGTCTCTCTGTCTGTCTGTCTCTCTCTCTCTCTCTTTCTATATATATATATATATATATATATATATATATATATATATAAAGTTAACATAGAATCCAGCACTTAGAGTTGACAGTCTGTTTCATGCTAGATGCAATCGTCAGGCCTAACGATTGCATCTAGCATGAAACAGACTGTCGCCTCTAAGTGTTGACTTCTATGTTCACTTTTATATTTACACATACTCTGTCTCTGATAATGACCACTTTATCCCATAAATATAGCACTTCTTAAGACTATATTTCTTCATATATATATATATATATATATATATATATATATATATATATATATATATATAATGTCTGTTTTCATTGTGATCCTCTCGAATTCTCAAATCGACTTCTTAATGTTGATATTAAATTCATTAATGAAGGCGCTGTAGTTTTTTCTTTTTCTTTTCCCAAGTACTTTTAATATCATCTGAGACCACCTTCAGGGGTGAATTGCTAAGATAAAAAGTTGTGATCTTTTTTTATAAATTCTCATAAAGAACGTGATTTGTTATAATTTTTAAAAGAAATTAACTGTTAAACCTATATTGTTTTTCATGTTTTGATCTAAGGGAGTCATTTTAGTCTGCATGATTGTAACCTATTTGATTTTATTAAAAAGAAATTTAAAACATTTTTAAAAACATTGCTATTACAAACATTTCAAATTAATTGTTGCTATATTTGTAAGTAAACTTATTTAATTTTGGTTGTTTGCTCCTTATATAGAGTGCCTCGATTATTTCAATTTTTGGTCTGCTATTTTTATGGTGTAGTATACTTGTGTTATCAAGAAGTATAGGTAGCTTTAACAGTTAATAGGCCCAAATCATTCAACCAAACATGTTTAAATGAAGGTATGCTGCATATATATATATATATATATATATATATATATATAAGTAACGAAAATCTTGGTAATCCGTATGGATAATCCCACGGAGGATGAAATCCTGAGAGCTCAATGTAAATTCAGAGCGAATAATTTAATTTAAAGAAAAACAGACCACTTTAAGGCTTCACTGTAATAATTTATTTCACCAGAGAATTTTATTTTTCTCTGACGTCACTTTCAAAACGGGAAACGAAAAATGAAATTAAAATTTACACTTTTGACGAGCAGTATTAAGCTTATATAAGTTGACATAGAGGGTGGTGAGGGATAGTATGAGAGACATGGTTGAGTTTAGAGAGGGAAGGAAGAGTTTAAAAAAAAAATTTATATTTCTTTTTTATAATACTTAATATTGAGGAAGGAGGGGGTAAGGATCACACATTGACCTATTTAATCGGTCAGCTCAATATATATATATTGTGGCATTTTTTATGATTATACGTTCTTTTTGGAAATATAAATATGTAAGTAAATGCTCTGTTTATAATAAAGTGGTGATTTGTCGCTGTTTCCTGGGGTTTGTCAACCTTTTACTCACAATATATTGAAATATTTAATTATCTGTATGTATGTGGGAATAATTATTTACTATAAAAAATATAAAGACAACAATATAAAACAGAAATAATCAATATTGTTAAACATTTTCAATATTTCTTGCTCTCTAATACTATTTAAATACACTCACATGTGTGTTTGTGTACGTCTTCTTGCGTATGCGTGTCTATATACAGGATGTAGCCAATAATATACTTATAAAATATATCTCCCAGAAATACTTCCCACATAATGGCATGTCATTAGTGGTAATGTGTTGTGATCTAGTTAATGTCATGTGTGTTTGTGTGTGTGTGTGTGTGTGTGTGTGTGTGTGTGTGTGTGTGTGTGTGTGTGTGTGTGCGAGTATATTTGTATATATATATATATATATATATATACATATATATATATATATATATTATAAATTAATTGATTTAATATGTTTTTTCGCTATACAGTGATAACCATGTTTAAAAAATGGAAGCCAAAGCCCTTGAATTTAATTTTGTTATTAAACCAAAGACATTAGTTCCATTTCCTCGTCAGGCGAATTTTGGAATGAATTAATTTATAATATTAATGTTCTGTAAATTTACATTGAGTACTATTGTGTAAAAATAAAAATATCTATAAGAACACCGGATTTTATATCTTACTGTTCTTTATATATATATATATATATGTATATATATATATATATATATATATATATATATATATATATATATATATATATATATATATATATAATAACAGATTATAATAAAAACATGTTGAAATCGATGCACAAAAGTTTTCATGTTTCAATAATTTGTACTTTTTCAGGCGATGGTAAGTAACTGATGATTTAAAGATTTCTAAGAACTTTTCAAAAGCAAAGAATTAAAAATAGACTAGTTTTTTAATTTTGAACTTATTCCTACCCCAACTTTATCGTTTGAAAAAGTGGTAAATCTTTGCTTTTGAAATTTTCTTAAAAATTATTTGATCACCATTTACTTACCATCGCCTGAAGAAGTACAATCAAATTATTAAAACATGAAAGCTTTTTTGTAGCGATTTCAACATGTTTGTATTATAATCTCTTGTAATAAATTTTTTTATCGAGCAGCTTTTTAAAAGTAAACGCTATGAACAGTGGAATCTTACTCCATCTGTTATTTCTCTCATTTGTATATATATATATATATATATATATATATATCCAAGTATAGGATTGGTGTATAGAGAATAAATTCCAATAACTAACAAATACTATTCTTAAAAGAGTGCTCAATACAGAGTAGATCAAATATAATCATTTATTTGAAAATTATAACATAAAAATGTTATAAAATCACTACAAAAATAGTCATTTTGTTTCAACACTTCTGGTGTTGAATCTTGTTTTTGGTGGGTATGTTCTTCAAATATAATCCGAAATTGATTCTATCCATAGTATAAGAATAGAATAGACAGTGCTCAACAGTAATAGGAGCTAATATCCAAGTATTAGGATAATATCAAAGTAATACGTTTGGTGTATTCGACAATATCGATACGTATACGATAATATCCAAGTAATAAGAGTGGTGTATACGAAATAAATTCCAATAACCAACAAATACTATTCTTAAAAGAGTGCTCAATACAGAGTAGAGCAAACACCATCACTTGACAAGACACCAGACGTGTTGAAACAAAATGGCTATTTTTGTAGTGATTTTATAACATATTTATGTTATAATTTTAGAATAAACTATTATATATATATATATATATATATATATATATATATATATATATATATATATATATATATAGATAGATAGATAGGCAGCAAATCTCTTTTAGGCATGTCTGATTAATTATTTTTAATGGATATTTGAGTAGATGATCTATTTTTATTACTTAATTAAGCTGTATATTTATTCATTTCCATCTGCCCGCCTGTATATTCGAGAGAACCTGTTAGAAGAATATGTGTCCTGTATACTGTGTACTGTTTAATAAATGAATTAAAAGAGACCATCTACTCAAATATGGGTATCCATTAAAAATAGCTTTTAAACAATAAATTAAAATATATCGGATTAATAAATGAAAAATCTGTTTTGCAAATTAATTGAAAGAAAACAATTAATTCCCATATTATTTACTTATTTTCGTATTTTTCCAATGAAACATGGCCCCGTGCACATGTTAGCACTTCGTATGTCCACTGCACGAAGTCGTTCCTTGCAGATTGATCACAGATTCTCGATTTATTTAAATCAGAAGAGTTTCCATCCCATTCTATAGTACCTTGATTTGCTCACTGGCAAAGCTTGCCAATGTGTTCGTGCAGCGATAAAATTTTCGTACGCTTCCATAGAGTAACGTCCATCGCAGACAAAGGCCGTAGGACAACTAATCGGCTGTCGAGACAATAGTGTTGGACGTGATAAAAATGCAATCACGGTAAACATATGAAGTCTCTTCTTCACTCCTTAGCTATGAGTAAACAGCAGGAGAGACCGGGTTCTATAGCCTTGGATGGCAACTGGTCTACCGCAGAAAGAAATGGCAATCTACTGCGGGAAAAAAAATTGTTTCGTCAGCCATGTATCGAAAGATACATGATCGCCTAAGCGTGTATCACGCATAGCAAATAACTGGCTGATACTCTTTAATAAATGAATTAAGATCTACTCAAATATGGTTATCCATTAAAAATAACTTTAAAACAATAAATTAAAAATATATCTAATTAATAAATGAAAAATCTATTCCTAGAACCTAGACCGTTTTGCAAATTAATTGAATGAAAACAAATAATTCCCTTATTATTTACTTATTTTCATATTTTTCCAATGAAACATGACCCCGTGCACATGATAGCACTTCGTATGTCTATTCCACGAAGTCGTTCCTTACAGATTGACCACAGATTCTCGATTGGATTTAAATCAGGAGATTTTCCAGGCCATTATATAGTACTTTGATTTGCTCACTGGTAAGGCTTGCCAGTGTGTTCGTGCAGTGTTACAATTTTTTATGATTCCTTGGAGTATCGTCCATCGCGGACAATGGCCGCACGACAACTAATCGACAGCTGAGACAATAGTGACTGCTGAAACTCTGATGTAATCACGGATGACACAATATCTTTCAAGGTCAAACAAATTTCATCATGCACTCCGAAAATAGATTCATATTACTGTACACCACTGCAAACGACCTAATGTGAGGAAAAAATGAAATCTATTACACCCTGTCATTCCACCTGCTTCAATAAACACACGTAGCAAGAGGACGGACAAAGTCTCTCAGATACTGCAGACGAGAGTGTAAAGAGAATGAGAGGCCCAGGGTCTCACACACACACACACACATATGCGCATGCGCGCGCACAAACACTCACTAGCCTACAGTAATTATATATATGCGAGATAAAAGCTCACATTAATAGTAACCAGCACAACGACAACATCCTTAAACAGATACCACCATTTGATCTTAGTTTAGTTTCAAATGTATACAATGATCTTGTATTCAAACACACAGAAAACTAGTATCAATCATTTTAAGCATTTTGCGAATATCAATTACGTCCTTTCCTTATGACTAATTCAATCTGACAATTAGCATATGTCGTCCCTTCGCTTTGTCTCAAGGAGTGGTTTCATAAATGACAGAAGACAGAACGTTGACCTTCCCTGTTTTGCTCAAATAGAAAATGAGTTTACCGTGTCCAACTGATAAGGAAAAGATTTCACATTAGAAAAATAAAAGAGTGTCAAGAGCAAGAAAAGAAAATCTGATTTGAAACTTTCTAAGAGACATTAAATTGTATCAGGTATTCATGCTAAACGCCATATAATTATTCTACTTCTTCCTTCGTTCCCTAATTACTACGCACGTGTCACCCTGCCCTGCTATTCCGGTTCGAAGGCGTAGAAAATTTGAGACAATGGTTGATTTCAGTGAAAGAAAGGACGAAAAAAATATACGAAAAAAGAAAGAGAAGATAGAGGAGGGTTCCATATCTTTAACGACTGCTTCAGTGAAATGGAAAAACATCTTTTTCATTTATACACTCTTGCTTCTCCATTCATATTTACGGTTGCTATTTGAATTTTTAGTTAAAGTTACTGAGCGCAAAACTTTAATCGGGGAATTTCCAACGCCGTAGACCTCACAAGTAGCTTATTCAATTGTTGGATATCCGCTGAGGAAAGACCTTTGGTCTTACTTCCGCTGCATCAGTGTGTGTGTGTGAGCGGAAATCGGAAGTGATGATAGCATATGCAGGAGATGCATCCGGTGGCTAAAATAAACAGAACGTACTGGTGTCGTGAATCCTAGAATAAACAGGGCGCACAGGTGTCCTGAGAGGAAGGAAATACGTCCTTGCGCGGGCGCATGCCGGAAGAGGCGTGGCCACACGAATTTGCGTACCGGAAGAAGGCAAAGTCACGTGAGGTTGCGTAGGTGTCCAAATGTTATTTAAACTGTCCGATTCTTAATCTGGACATAGAGGCTGTATAGATGTTCACCGAAGATTTGGCTTCGTCAATTCCTGTGCTCGCAATCCGATCCTCTTTGATTCTCCCCGACTCTACCCATTCGCCGCAAATCAAACAATATAGATATTTCTATCTATATTTCTGAGATGAGGTATTATGTAAATTAGTTACGTTATTCGGGCTATTGTCCTCATCTTTGTCGCCATGTTTATTACAACGTTTCGGCCGTTGTACGCTCCGGCCTTCTTCAGGTGGTTGGAATGTCGAACTGAACCCTTTATTTCGAATTATTTTGTGGATGTATGGGCAGTGGGTTATTAGTTCATAAAGATGAGACGATTTTAAAAACGGCAGAATCTGTTGACTTTTACTTTCTTTCTAACCGAGTTTGCCCCAAGCAAGGCATTAAAGCCACTAATACAAGTGGTTACTGGTTGTGGAAGAGTTAGAAACAGGAAGGAGGGTGAACAAAGGAAGAGTAATCAGGAAGACAGTGGATAGCGATTGACATTGCATTTAAATTCCTGCAGATTAACGTTAGCTGGAAAGCATGGAGCCGGAAAGGAGATCCACAAGCGAGAAGGGCAAGAAAAGAAACTGTTAGCATAGAACTTACGACTACATATAGCCAACTCGACTATATATTAAAGAGACATCGTCGCCCGTCTAGTACTTTGCTCAAAATCGAAACGTCTAGGTACCATAGCGAAAAACTCATCCGAACAATTAACATGAAATTTTCGAAGAATTGTAACATTGCAGGGGTACAACGGTGTGGGGAGGGGTGTTGATTAATATAAGCTTAAAGATGTTTACATAAAACATTGTCTGACTAAAATTCAGCTACGGATGTCGTTGGAAATACAGTGTGCGATGGATAAATTGTCGTCTAAATGACGCCAAAAATTAAAATAGCACTGTCATTTCATTTCAACAGATATACAGAGTGCGATGGATAAATTGTCGTCTAAATGACGCCAAAAGTGAAAATAACATTGATATCTCATTTCAACAGATATACAGGGTGCGATGGATAAATTGTCGTCTAAATGACGCCAAAAATTAAAATAGCACTGACATCTCGTTTCAACAGATATACAGGGTGCGATGGATAAATTGTCGTCTAAATGACGCCAAAAATGAAAATAACACTGACATCTCATTTCAACAGATATATTTATCAAAATTACCCCAAAAATATTTTGAAACACTAAAGAGTAAATGTATTCAACAAAATCGCCATTGGCTTCACCCACTGCCTCCAGACAACTTCGGAATCTCCTGCATCTCTTCTGGGCGGTCTACTTATTTACGTTGATGAATGCTGCTTATAGGCTTGCCTTCAGTTCATCTTTGGTGGTAGAAGGAGTTTTTGTTGGTCTCACACCCATAATAATCAAGCGGGGTGACAGATGTAAGGGGTTATGTGATCTCAGAAATTGTCTGCCTGTCATGAATGTATCCTCCTACTTGTGTGGCATAGTGCAGAGTCCTGTTGCAAGACATGGGGTCTTGCAGCAGCCACCCACTTGACCCACGGTAGCATTACCGCCTCAAGGCACTTGATGTAGGCCTACGTGTTGAATCTGAGGCTCTGTGGGAAGATGAACGGAGGCATAACGTCGTCATCATTAGTAATCACTCCAAACAGCTTCGTAATCACCATTAGACTCATCCAACTCTTTCTGAATCCTCTGCACTGTCTTCAAACCGAAACCGTCTGAAATGTTCGTATTTCTGGCGGAGGGAATTGCATCATGTTGCTCTTTTTCTCACAGTCGGTGCCCAACTGACCCTACTATACTGTCCAGTGGAAAAAATCAAAACGAAACGACGCGTATGCGTGAAACTAAAAAGATATCCTGGCGACAATTTTCCCATCGCACCTTGAATATCGTACTCCTAAAAAAAAACAATATATTTGATTTGGTCACAAGTCCCGCAACAAAAAAACGGGACATAAGGAGGATGTGGCAAGGTCTTTTCATTGGTCGATGGATTGACTAATCAGCAATGCGCAAGAAAGCGAGATTTCCTGGTAGAACTGGAGAATTTCTGTTAACATAGGTATTTATTCAACCCCCCACCTCCCTAAGAAACAACACCACCACCAACCCCACGGTGAAGGGATATGACACATGGCTTTTTTTTATTGTGGAGTGCTCATACGTGTACACATGGACCAAGGATAAAAACTGACCTGTCCCCGCAACAACTATCACTCTGCGGTCGGTATTTCACGAACCGTCCCTCTTCAGTAAAATGACCGAGTGCTGCCGCAGGGTTGGAATACCAAAGATGAGGCATCCATCAATTTTTTCCCGTGAACCGTCCGAATAAAGAAACATAGAAGAGCAGTTATTACACTTGGTAGATACTCGTCCCCGACGGTGACGGGATATGGCACAAGGTCGGTTTAAAGTGGGAAGCTCAAGTGCGTGCACATGAGCAAAGTTTTAAAAATTTCCCGACCTTCAAGACCGACATCACACTGGCGTTGAAATGCCACCGATCCTACCAAATTAGTGCAATCGGGGAGGTGCTGCCTCAGTGTTGGAATCCCCGGTATCTCTCATTTGTTGTGTATTAACCGAAGGCAGAAACGCATTTGACAGATGAAACGTAGTTTGTCCGCCCGTATTTACTTATACGCCCCACGCTGGCAGGATGCGGCACAAGGCCAGTTTAATGTGGAGAGACTGTGTGCGTTCATTCGCGCCAGGTCAAAAATATCCCAAGCCCACGGCAAACGTTGATTGTGTTTTCATCGGTATTATTATGATTCTTTAGTGCAATGAGGGAGGTACTGCTGCGGGCAGCTGTTCCCCGAGACCGGACACCACTTAGTAATATTTTCAGTTGCGCTCTGTCCGAAGACAGAGAAACAATTGAAAGATAAAATGTAGCTTTTTTTCCGCCCGAGAACAGACACTACACTTTGATCGCAACTCGAAGACCATGAAAAGAACTGTACGGGAATTTAGTATAATAAAGCTAGGCAGAGTACTACGAGATAGGAGGATTTCTTTGGTAACAAAGAAAAGAAGTCTGAGCTGCTACGTAACATCTGTCATCCTTTTAGGCGGTCTCCTCAAAGATGAAGAAGAGACTCGAGCCAACGGAGGTATGGTTCTACAGAAGGATGCTAAGGATAACATGAACCGAGTGTGTGAGTAATGATGAGATTTTGGAGATGATGCAAACTAGGAGGAAGTTTATACTTAACATCAAGAAGAGTTAGCTGGAATTTCTGGGAAACGTAATGAGAAAACAAGAGGTTGGAGAATCTGATACCCACGGATCGAATAGAGTGAAAGAGAGACAACGGAAAGCAACGTATGAAATACCTAGCGGGCTTAAGCAAGTGGATAACAGACAATGGCCTGGAGGAGGTGGCAAAGGGACGAAACCTATTGAGAGCTACAAAGGATAGGGGGAAGTGGAGAGCCATGATCACCTACGTCCTGAAATGACACGGCACATAAAAAGGAAAAATGAAAGATCTTTATAAAAGAGATGTCTTGAAGAAACTTTATTTTTATATACAGAAATATTCAAGAAAAAAGAAATCTTCTATGCCAATGTTTTGTAGGGTGGACATTCGGCTAGCAGATATAACTACATTAAGTCTTTAACCTTGACTGAAAATGAAAGCACAAATTGATATTTACTAAGATTTCAGTACAAGGAGTGTTGCATGTTTAAGTGTCTCATAAACAGAATTGTTTGTTATATAAACAATGTCACGGTAACAATTGTAATATTAAGAAGTCCAGAGAAACAATTGTAATATAATCAGAATCACAGAATCAACCTTTAATATTACCATAATCACAGGAACAATTGTAACACACTGTCGTGCCAATGTTTTGGGCAAACGATATTAATTTTACTTGCATTATTTGCATTATTCGGACTGTTATCCTCATCTTCATTGCCATATTCACAACGTTTCAGCCGTTGTACACTCCGGCCTTCTTCAAGTGATTGGATCTCTGAGATGAGGAATTATGATTACTTACATTATTTACATTATTCAGACTGTTATCCTCATCTTCATTGCCATATTCACAATGTTTCAGCCGTTGTACACTCCGGCCTTCTTCAAGTGATTGGATCTCTGAGATGAGGAATTATGATTACTTACATTATTTACATTATTCAGACTGTTATCCTCATCTTCATTGCCATATTCACAATGTTTCAGCCGTTGTACACTCCGGCCTTCTTCAAGTGATTGGATCTCTGAGATGAGGAATTATGATGACTTACATTATTTACATTATTCAGACTGTTATCCTCATCTTCATTGCCATATTCACAAAGTTTCAGCCGTTGTACACTCCGGCCTTCTTCAAGTGATTGGATCTCTGAGATGAGGAATTATGATGACTTACATTATTTACATTATTCAGACTGTTATCCTCATCTTCATTGCCATATTCACAAAGTTTCAGCCGTTGTACACTCCGGCCTTCTTCAAGTGATTGGATCTCTGAGATGAGGAATTATGATGACTTACATTATTTACATTATTCAGACTGTTATCCTCATCTTCATTGCCATATTCACAATGTTTCAGCCGTTGTACACTCCGGCCTTCTTCAAGTGATTGGATCTCTGAGATGAGGAATTATGATTACTTACACTATTTACATTATTCAGACTGTTATCCTCATCTTCATTGCCATATTCACAAAGTTTCAGCCGTTGTACACTCCGGCCTTCTTCAAGTGATTGGATCTCTGAGATGAGGAATTATGATTACTTACATTATTTACATTATTCAGACTGTTATCCTCATCTTCATTGCCATATTCACAAAGTTTCAGCCGTTGTACACTCCGGCCTTCTTCAAGTGATTGGATCTCTGAGATGAGGAATTATGATGACTTACATTATTTACATTATTCAGACTGTTATCCTCATCTTCATTGCCATATTCACAAAGTTTCAGCCGTTGTACACTCCGGCCTTCTTCAAGTGATTGGATCTCTGAGATGAGGAATTATGATTACTTACATTATTTACATTATTCAGACTGTTATCCTCATCTTCATTGCCATATTCACAAAGTTTCAGCCGTTGTACACTCCGGCCTTCTTCAAGTGATTGGATCTCTGAGATGAGGAATTATGATGACTTACATTATTTACATTATTCAGACTGTTATCCTCATCTTCATTGCCATATTCACAAAGTTTCAGCCGTTGTACACTCCGGCCTTCTTCAAGTGATTGGATCTCTGAGATGAGGAATTATGATGACTTACATTATTTACATTATTCAGACTGTTATCCTCATCTTCATTGCCATATTCACAAAGTTTCAGCCGTTGTACGCTCCGGCCTTCTTCTCGTGATTGGAATTATTCTTCAAAATCCGTCTATATCTCTGAAATGAGGTATTATGATTGCATGCATTATTTACATTAATCGGACTGTTATCCCCATCCATATCGCCATATTCACCTTTCGGCCATTGGCCTTTTTCAGGTGATTGCTATTTCGAATCGGTCGCTTTCCTGTACACCTTGTCTTTTAATATCTGTCTATTTTTTTAAGCATTCAGCCCCAAGCAAGGCGGGAAGTCACAAGGGGTTACAGAGAGTTGGAGCGAGAGCAAAGAGGAGGAAAGGATGAAGAGAAGGTTAGGGGATAGATCAGGAAAATCTGGAGACGTCAATTGACATTACATTTGAATAGTTGGAGATTATAGATCAGGGAAACAAGAAATGGAGAGGGGGTTCCACAGACGAGAAGTGCTACACATGAAGCTATTGGAGTAGAAGAGACGGCTCTATTTAACAGTTTCGACAGTGAAAGGGTGAGAGCGAGATGCCAGCCTAGTTGAACGCTTAAATTCATGATGTCTGGGAACCAGCGAATGCAGCTCATCGGAGCAGTTACCATGAAAGTGTTTGTAAACAAAGACAGAGGGGGGCGACGGCACGTCTGTGAGAGAGTGCTGCAGACGAAATGCCAGATCAGGGCCAATTACATTGCATATCCGTCTTTGGATTTTATCAAGGACCTTGAAACAAACATAAGGAGCTCCAGACCATATATGGCAGCAATACTCCATGTAGGGGCAATGGCTGATTTGAAGAAATGACGTATTTTTTATTACCTGCATTAATTAAACTCTCCTTTCTGTTATCCTTAATTCCTAGTTGATGCGCTGCTGTTGTAAATGACCTTATCTGCGCTGCCCCAACCGAGATACGTAGCCTAAGTTGGTGCCAGGTTTATTCGTTTGCCAAAATATGAAGAAATAAATATGAAAAGAAATTTTATTCATAAATTTATAAACTGGAGAAATTGACGGTTCAGGAGGGGGAAGGAGTAATTTACTTACCTGGGTTGTTGGTTCTTGTTGACTAAGAGCTATTACCTCTTAACTAATTTTTTTATAGTTAAGGCTCTCGTGTCTTGCTACCACGTGATCACTGAAGTGCTTATAAAGGAATTTTTTTCCTACTTATCATTGCTCATCTTATAACTCAATGCAAGTTATCAGACGATTAAGCTATGTCGTGGAAGGAAATATTTTTTCGCAACTTAAGATAAGTACTTTTGCTCCTTTCCTCGGCCTGCACCGTCTCTGACCATTTTTTGGGGGGGGTCGGGGTGAGATTTTCTCGACATAACTCAAGAAAAGAGCTGAAAATTGATTTTTGTTGCTGGTGGCCCAATATAATTGCATGGCCTCTCCCTACTATCTACCACGCAGCGTTAACGAAAATGCAGAACTTGTTTTGTGGGCCTCAAAAATAATAAAACTTACTGAGAAAAGCATACTGCTATTCTCTCTCGATCTGGCAGTTACATTAACAAAAGTATTTCATTTACCAAGGTGGCACATAAGTTTTGCACGCTAGTGTGTTAACAGTGTCACGGAAATTATTGTAATATTAAGGGAGTCATGGTGACAATAGTAATATAAACGTTGTCATGTTGACAATCGGAATAAAAACAAGTCATGGTAAAAAAACAAAAATTAAATATTAACATCGTCTCTGTAACAATGTTGATATTAACAGAGTCAGAGTAGCAAAAATAATTGTAATAAAAAAGCGTCACAGTAACTATTGTGATATTACCATTGTTACAGTAACAATTATTATACTAACAGGTCCATGTTAACAATCTATATATATATAAAGTTGTAGATTCTGTCTGTCTTTTTGTTTGTTATCGAACTGCTCCTTGTGTTTTGGAGATAGAACCCCCCATAACCATATATATTCTGAAACTACATTACCTAGGGTAGTTTATTTCATTTTGATCATACGGGTTCCTGGGGCGGGGGCACAAAAACCCCACTGAATTTTTCTCTTTGATATAAATTACATTTAAATTTGAACAAGGGAATGAATCCAAGGGTTCTTGGATAGGTATATTTCATTTTGATCATAGGGGGTCCACGTGGGCACCCCCACACACTGATTTTTTTTCCTATGATTTAAATTAAATTTAAATTTGAACAAGGGAATGACTCCTATCCAAAATATAGAAGGAGAAAGCCAGAAGATGAAGGTCACATCAGCAAGATCATTGAGTAACATTAAAATGTAACATTTTTCTCCACAAATTATAATAATTATTCAAAATCAATCATCATTTTCTTACAAAAAATGTGTGACACGCAGCAAGGCGCAGGTAATTCGACCAGTTGTAATATAAAGAGCGGTAACAATTGTAACTTTTACTGAATCACCGTAACAAATGTAATGGTAACGGTAACCGTAACAATTGTCATATCAACAGGCCCTCGGTAAAAAAATTTAATATCGTAACCAAGATCACAGTATCCATTGTAATATTACCAGGGTCGCAAAAACAATTTTTGTATTTACATGATCGCGGTAACAATCAAAGCATATAATAATTATCAATGTGTATTTATTTATATGTGTATTTATATATTTGTGTATTTATATATATGTGTATTTATATATATGTGTATTTATATATATGTATATATAGATATATGTTTTTCTCCCATCTGGAAGGGGGAATCAACTAGTAAATTTATGTTTACTTTCCTTCATCTATACAAATAAAATATTTATCTGCATCGAGATAAAATTAGATCCTGAGCCAAATGAACCGTGTAATTAATTCCTTTACTTTAACGTTTCTCAGATTGTAATCTTATATGTTCAAGTCTATCACGAGAAGTACTCAGATAGCATTGTCTGCTAAATGATCGTCTTGCTTCAACTCGGTATTGAAATAGGCTTTGTCGTCGCCGTCTTTTTCGTACTGTTGCTAATCTTTTTGATATTTCCATTTCACTGTTATATTAAACATATACAATTTTAAACATGGAGAGATATTGAATCAGAATCTGATTTATATAATACCAGGAGTTGTTTTATTTTGTTTAGCTGCATTTCAACCTTTTTGAGCTATTTAATGCCGAAATCTAATATTTTGAACACAATTTTATAGCTTCAACTAAATACCATAAAATTTAATTATTGGTAATTTTATTATAAATAGGTATGATTAGTAATTTTATTATAATTAGGTACTCTTGGTAATTTTATTATAAATATGTATTGTCGGTATTTTTTTATATAAAAATGTATTTCTGTAGTTTCATAATTATTTGTTTTTATTTGGGGTTCATATTTTACCATATCATAGACCCTAACAGGTGTTACAACTCCGGATTAGGGTGGACCTTGGAACAACAGCAATTTAACTCAAAACTTCAAATCTCCTGATCACAGGCCTGGCTGCTGGATGTAGTTTATCGTCAAACCCAGGACTAAATACTAGATCATAGATATAATTCAACGTCTAAAGATCTAAAGGGAACGGAGTAGTCCAACGGTTATTTGGCCTTTGTTTTAATTGTCTATTCTTTATCTCCCCTCTATTAAATAGCAATACATTGTTTCGAGACTTTTGTTTCATTGTATCTCACTATTAAAACTTTATTACAATTACCGTTCTAATATAAACATGGCCGCGGTAACAACTGTAATATAAATAGGGCCATATTTTAGATAGAACCCCAATCACAGTTTGATTATAAACATGTTTATTATATTTCATAATAGATTATATCATATTTCATTATATATATTAATTATAATTTATAATTATAATATAATACAAAATATAAGTATATAATAACATAATGGAACTAATAAATATAATAAATATATACATATATATAATATAATATATATATAATATAAAGTAATAAATATAATATAAAATATAATATAAAACATAATATAAAATAATTATAATATCGTTATGATATATATAATAGATTATATCATATTTCATTATATATATTATTTATAATATATAATTATAATATAATACAAAATATAAGTATATAATAATATAATAAAAATATTAAATTATAATAAATATATATATGTATATAATATATAAAATATATAATAAATATAATAAATATATATATATATATAATACATATATATAATATCAAATAAATATAATATAAATATAATATAAAACATAAAATAATTTTAATATAATTATTATATATATAATAGATTATATCATGTTTCATATAGAATAAAAGATTTGTAATATAAATATAATATTTTAGACAGAACCACAATCATAGTTTCTTTATAAACATGTTTATCAATTAAATTTTAAAACAACGGGATTTAATTCTGTTTTAAGATACGCTGCTATGTAATAGAATTCCTATTGTTACGTTGTAGATGAAGAATAGAAATGAAGACAATTGAAACGTGTTTCTGCAGAAGAATTCTGACAATTCCATGGATAGCTTAAGCAAAGAGATAGTCTTGAAAAGACACAATGAGAAAGTAGGGCTTGCAAAAATTAAACCTTAAAGGGCATAACGAGAGCAAGAGAGACAGGGGGCGTCTGCAGGCCACCCACCTAACGAGCCAGTTCGGAACAGAGAGTGGTAATCTTGGCAAAGGAAGGAACGCTGGTACACGCCTCAACGCACAGGAAGCTGTGTAGATAGATTCATATTTTCTCTAATGCCCATTTACGTCTAAAAATTGACAGTCTGGAAGGAAATGCATTGTTTTTCTTTCTCTTTGTTTCTTTATATTACACACAGCCGGTGAATCAATACGAAACATTTTATATAACTTCTACGCTGAAATAAAACGGTTAAGTTTGTTTTTCTTTCCTTTTTTTCTAATTCTTCCAACTTTGTCACATCGATATCGACTGGTGTTGACACTTGACACAACCACAGATGCAATTTGATTGGAAGATATTTCTAGGGTTTGACACTAGCAAAATAGGCTAGGAATAAAGCAAAATCGATCCAGTTGTACCAACCAGGACGGCGAAAGCAAGGAAGTGACCGCGAACACCACACACGGCGCTTGCTGTGGCCGTCCGGTGAATTAGTCTGACACTTGCGTGCAAGTAAGCTGTTTACTCCTAATTTATCCGGATTCCAATAGGTACCGATCCATTGCCAGAAAGTCGCATCATGTCAGTGAACGTGAGAGATGATCTCTTGGATTCATGACAAACATTTTGTGCTATCTGACTGGTGCCACACAAGACCATCTGGTGAGTTTCTGTAATCGAATTGTTCTGTTGGAATGGTTTTCCTTTCCATGAACGTACCCACGCTAACTAGTTCCATCTGCCGCATTCAGGAATTCAGATTTTTCCATCTTCTAGACTGGTTTCCAACCAAGGCTAAAGAGCCTAATTTGGACCCAATATTTAACCTATATCTGAGTGAGGAGAGCTGGATGCAGACCTTTCCCAATGGTATTTACGTGTAATTATATATAAAGACATGTCAGACCTGGGACCTCCTACTGGTAACAGTACAACCTGCCGAATGAACGGATAGTCGGCGTCTAAACCGACTCCCCCACCAGTGGATATTGCTGAGATGGGTTACATGTCACCCAGTAGGATTAAAAACAAGCCCTGTCAAAGGGCGTAAGAACTCCTAGCGAGTCAACGGCCAACTTGCAAACTTGATGTGTAGATAGAAGCTATGGAGGCTTTACGAGGCAACCTATCTAGAGTAAGGTCACTCCGAAATATAACCTGCATCCTTGCACGTCGCTTATCTCGTGTCAGCGTTTGCACCGGAAAGCAGATGGCGGGCATTGGACTAAAGAGTGGGACTGGATACACAAACCTATCTCACTCAAATAAATCACAGGTGCAGGTCATCCTACGACACTAGATGAATCTGCATCACACGAAAGGACTCATCGGTAATGTGTCGATAGAATACTCATGCGTTGGCTCACGAAACGAGAATCCATAATCCATATGTACATGTCTTCTTGAACGTTCTACCGATAGATTTCCGAAGTCCATCCGGTTATTCTCATTGAAATATACTTCTCACGTCTCGATTTCATTCAATTTACCACTTACTCCCGTCTAGAAACGGACTCTGCTCTCACGAAAGGACTCATCGTTAATGTCTCGGTAGAATACGCATGCGTTGTCTCACGAAGCGAGAATCCATAAATTTAAGGAGTTAGACCGGAACTCGACGATTTCAAGTACCGAGCCGTTATCTATTATAGCACCTGCACATCTCTTAAAAATGATAGTCATTTATATTCAAGATATGCTGGGGCACATTGACATGGTGTAATGGCCAGCAAGCTAGTCTCGCTAGATCAGTTACAACTGCGTAGTGACTTCCAAACTCAATGGATGCTCCATATTTTCGGCCTTGTGCCACATATAAGCTATGCTTTTTAACTTGCTATATTCAAGATATGCTGACAAATATATAACAATCAGAAATTAAATGAACTACAGTAAACAGATTCTTGGGTACGGAATTATTATTATTATTATTATTATTATTATTATTATTTGCTTTGTCGTTCGGATCAGTATTATCCCATTCTTTATGATGTTTTCTTTTAATCTGATATACGAACGGAATTTATGCTCTTTATACACTTATCTATACATTTTATACAATTTATACACTTATTTATGCATTTTCTACACTGTATACACTTATACATTTTATACACTTATCTATACATTTTATACAATTTATACACTTATCTATACATTTTATACAATTTATGCACAAATTTATGCATTTTATACACTGTATACACTTTTACATTTTATACATTTATCTATACATTTTATACAATTTATACACTTATTTATACATTTTATACACTTTATATACTTATCCATACATTTTATACAATTTATACACATATTTATGCATTTTATACACTGTATGCACTCATACATTTCATACACATATCTATACATTTTATACAATTTATACACTTATTTATACATTTTATACTCTTTATGCACTTATCTATACATTTTATACAATTTATACACTTATGTATACAACTTATAAACCTCTATAGGGTTGTACAAAATCCTGCAAACCTTTGAGAAGTTCAAGCATTTCTTAAAGATGCTGAAAAGGTAGTCGTTTCTTTGTACCGCTCCAGTAAGCACCTGACACCGCCTGCTAAGCTCTAACTTTACAAGAGCCAGATCCTATCAAAACTGAAATATTGCTGTCATATTGGCGCTGGATCCAAACAATTACTATAAAGTATTTATAAAAAAGGCATACACAGGCAACCTTATGGTGGTGGGCAAGTGACTGAAGCTGAACTGCCAGACCAGGGCCAATAATACTGCTGATTCTTATTTGGATCACATCAAAGAGCTCCAGATAATTAGCAAGGGCACTGGGCTATATATCGAGCAATATTCTAAACATGGATCAATGGTAGACTTATAGATAGATTCCGAAGAGAAAAATTCTCGCCTGACACAGTGACCTAACTTTCTTAGCAGCTGATCTAGCACGGGATTCAATGTGATATTTCCACTTCATGTCAGCTGGGAACGTTATTTTACCAAAAAATACCATTTCTTTTACGATACTCTGGTGTTGGTCACTATTTCTTAACTCTCTGGAAAAAATAACAGACCGTGGCACCATAATTATTACGTTGTTACATATCTACTTTTCCTGAATATTTCTGTGAATTATCTCCAAGAATAATCTCTCATAGCTTCTCAATAACACTGGTCATCCTGTGAAACTGATGTCTAAAATTACTGAAATTTTATTTCAGACTACACACCCCTTTGAGATGGAATGCCAAGTAGATCAGAATGAACCTCTTCAACATCATCTCTTTGCTTTTAATCTAGTTTACAAAGTTGCCAAAGCTGTTCGAGACATATGTGCTGTGTATGGGGGATGAAATGCTACAAAAAAAAAACGAAACGGTCAGTACGAAGCCGTAGGCTGAACAAATAAAACAGCGGCTTAAAGAGGTAATTCAGCTGAAAAGACTTGACCGGCGATACAGTTTGATTATTCATCATGACAATGTCAGCATCAACGTCACTAACATGACCAAACATGCATTTAAAGAGCTCAGCAGGACAACATATGCAACAGACCCCTCAATCGATTATTAACTCCCGTTGGATATGGGAGCAGAAGACACGTCAGCATCGCTAATTGGGCCTTACAGGATATGTTGGAGATGAGACACGGTTCGAACTGCTTCAGGATGACTTTCCGCAGAGAACCCATATGCCAATGGACCACCGGTTTTCAATAAGACAACATGTAGGCTAGTGGTGATACCATAATGGTGTGGCTTGTGTCCACGTATGATGGGTTAGTGTTAACCTAAACACGTCCTTAACAACTGACCGCTATGTTGCAAGCTTTGGTTTGGTTTGGTTTGGTTTGTTTTACGGCATATCAACCTCAATGCGTTATTTAATGCCGAGAAAATTTTTGTTGCTTGTAATATTTTTTTTCAAAAAATGTATTGCTGGTAATATTTTTTTCAAAAAATATATTGCTGGTAATATTTTTTTTCAAAAATGTATTGCTGGTAAAAAGTTTTCTTCAAAAAATCTATTGCCGGTAATATTTTTTTTTTCAAAAACGTATTGCTGGTAATATTTTTTTCAAAAAAATATATGTCTGGTAATATTTTTTTTTTCAAAAATGTATTGCGGGTAATAATTTTTTACAAAAAATATTTCTGTTATAAAAACCTATTTTTACACTTTTATAGTCCTTTGACTCCACGTTAGGTGTTTAATATTTGCCTATAGTTTGGACCCTAACAGATGCTACCACCCCGGAAACACCAGCAATTAAAAGGTGGTTCTATGCTCCTCAAAACATCCTGATCAGAGGCCTTGCTGTCGGACGTAGTTTATCGTCATACCCAGGACGATGCATGCGTTGTGTCTATTTGCATCTATTTGTGAACTCTGTGTACACAAAACATGAAGACTTATTCCAGCAAGTCATAATGCACAATGTCATCTGGCTACAAGGCGGGTTGAAGGCACATCCGACGAATGATGTGGAAGTACATTAGTCTAAAATGAACCCAATCGGGTATTTACGGGACTTAGTGACCTAGTCTACTCGCCCGCAAGATCTTACATCTACAAATATCTGGGAGGTGGGCGTCAGTTATTTAGATGGCATGGCTCAATATCTCCAGAATTCTCCAAACCATCGATAGAATTGATTCTGATTTGTTTTTTACGGCTTATCAACGCTTTGTGGGTTATTTAAAGTCGAAACATATTTTTGATTGTAAGAATAATCCTTTTTTTCTACCATAAACAAGTTCGGCTATTTAACCCGTAGCTGGAGGGAGAAGAGATTCTTATCTTTCCAAACTGTTTTTGCGCGTAAAGTCAGTGCAACGAACGCGACTGGATTTCGTGATCGGTTTTCGAGCCGCTATGCATTTATGGAGACGAGCGCACGTCGAATCGCTACAATTTACTGGGTTAAAACAGGCCCGATACGATGCTAGACACGATATTTGGAAGTAGGGGTCACCACTTATCGCAAATATTTGGAAGAGGGACTTAGTAGAAGTAACTAATATAACTGATTGTCTTGTACCGATTTCTTAATAATTTCTGTTTAGTCTGACACAAGGTTACAAGTGTGGAGCACACAGTGGGGATCATACAGCAATTTGTTAGTCATTAAGCCACATTAAATGTATCACTCTCGATAAATATATTTTTTTACATTTAACAGTGGACTTATTTTTGGATCCGTTAACCACTGTTAGATTTATATTATATGGATTACCGTAATTTATCCTTTATGTTGTAATATATTTTATATATCTTTTCTATATTTTTTTTTTTTACTTATTTCGAAATTATTTTATCCCTGTAGATGAATCCAGGAAGTTCTGCCTGTTTTTTAGTTCTGGTTTTCCTCTGGATATGTTTCTGAGTTCATTAATGAATCACAATCTGATGCTCTATGCAATTCTTTCTTTTCTTACTGAATGTTTAATATAAAAGATAACCACACAATGATCTATAATCATTTGTCTTTCGTTTTACGTGACATTTTTTTTTCCCATCTCAGAACGGAAATGCTTTTAGCTGTTCATTAAGGGCTTCTCACTGATACTTTCTAAAGTGAACTTAATACGGTACACGGGCAAATAGAAGAGAAGGAGAATTAAAAAGTGTTTAAAAAGACTGTAATGCTCCAGGCTTCCAGTAGGGAATGACTATCTAGCTTGTAATTAAATCAAGTCTTTTTAGAAATCATGTCCTTTTAAACAATGGTTTCTGGAACAAATACGAGATACAGGACTTCGTCAGCCACAGGCCCAGTCGAATTTGAGGACTATCGTAATGGTATTGCTAAACTTAATCGTTTCCATAGAGAAAATCTTTGACGTTTATTAACTAATAGTTAGCGTTACTGTCTTTTGAAATTTATAAAATTCAGGAAATTATATTGATTAAGTTCAGTTACCTGCCTTTCTGTTATTGATGAAAGTTTCCTTCCAAACAATTAATTTAATTGCAGTGTCGACAGTCAACATCTTGATCATATTATTTTCCCTGTTCGTTAGATGTGCTATCCATTTTTCTTTTCGTTATTACCAGAGGTCTTCAGTTTAATTATTTAAAAATGCTTTTGGTTTGTGATTTTATTTTAGCGCCAGTAATTTAGGTCTGATGCAAAAAGTCTTCTTGAAGACCTAAATGTTTCATTTGTTTGAAATTCTTTTAATAATTGGTCTGAGAAAGAGTTGTATACACATGAGAGTCTAGATCAGACAAGGCAATTTAGGGACATAACTCGACATTTCAGGTTAATAATTTGGCTTGTAGAATGTTACGGTGATAAACAAAAACATTATGCAACTTGTAGTTATCTTGCATTTATTAATCACTGCATTGTCTTTCTTGTTTCTTTATCCGTCCGTTGCTGTGTAAAGATAATAGTTAAATATCTGTCTATATCTCTGAGATGAGGCATCATGATTACTTGCATTATTTACATTATTTTGACTATCATTCTTATCTTCATTACCATATTCACAACGTTTCGGCCGTTATACGCTCCGGCCTTCATCGTGTGATTGGAACTTCGAATCGAACCCTTTATATCTAACACCTTTTATTTTAATACCTGTCTATATCTCAGAGATGAGGTATTATGATTACTTACATTATTTAAATTTTTGGACTGTTATCCTCATCTCAATTGCCATATTTACAAAGTTTCGGCAGTTGTACACACCGACTTTTTCAGGTGATTGGAATTTTTCTTCAATATTTGTCTATATCTCAGAGATGATGTATTATGATTACTTGCATTATTTACAGTTTTGGTTATTCAGACTGTTATACTCATCACTGCCATATTCACAACTTTTCGATAGTTGTACGCTCTGGTCTTCGTGTGATTGGAACTCCCAACCAAAACCTCACATGTCCCAGTGGATAAAGACTCTGTTGTTAAAATTAATCAATCGATGTTGGACAATATCCTCGCATATGAAGAGAAGCTTTTATGCAGCGAAAATGAGGAAAGAGGAATCTAACTCTCGCAAGAGATATCAAAAGAAAGGAAACATGGAAAGGTAGTGCGCCACCAACATGAGGAGCTTATGTGAATGGTTGACGGAACGTGTAGTGAGAGTCTTAGCAAAGGAAAAAAGGTTTGCTAAGGGCTTTTTTTTATCATATTATCCAGAGCAAGACAATAAAGCCACTAAAATTCAAAGGAGGTACCGAGTGAATGACTATAACGAAAAATACTATTAAGTCAAGAGGACAATAAAAGAACGAGAATTAAGAAGACAGAAGTTAACGATTGACATTGCATTTAAATTTTTGACTGGGAAGCAAGAAGCCGGATGAGATTTCCAAAAGCGAGAAGTGCAATAGACGAAACTGTTAGCATAGAAAATACGGTTACATCTAGCCATTTCAAATGTAAAAAGATGAGACCTTACCGTTAATTAAGTAATGCGTTTAAATTCATAAAGTCTAGGGTCCATAGAAGCAAATGCATTGGAAAAATTACCATGAAAAATATATATGAAAAAGGCAGAGGAAAGCTACATTATGGCGGTGAGAAAGTGACTGAAGCCGGGATGTCAGCTCAGGACCACTAACATTGCAGATTCTTCTTTAGATATCATCAAAAATCTCTAAATATACATCAGAAGCGCCAGACAAGATGTGGAAGCAAAATATTCAAACCAAGGACGAATGGTAGACTTATAAATATGCACGATAGATTCTGGTGAGAAAAAAAGTCTAGCACGGCACAGGGAACCAGTTTTCCAAGTAGTGGACCTAACAATTTATTCAATATAATCTTTCGACTTCATATCAGCGGAAAACATTAGTCCGAGTAGGCGAAGTGAGTCACTCCCTTAGAGGGTAGCATCTATCATGCTGATGGAAGATAAAAAGGTGTTCTTTCGGATAATTAAAATTGAGTGGTTTGGTTTTGTAGGTGTTAAAATTAACAAGCCATTCCTTGCCCCAGTTAACAACAGAAGGTAGAAAATTCTTGTAGATCAGCTGCCAATTTGACCTTATCGAACGGCTTAGAAAAAGAGAAATGAGATTGTGAGAATCGTCGTCGTCGTCGTCGTCGTCGTCGTCGTCGTCGGCATCCGTCCGTCTCGAGAGACGATGGAGTAGCGCGGTGCGCTACGAGCCTGGGCGGGATAGATGGAGAACTAGGGCGGACAAGACGTCTAGTTCCCCCTCTTGGCCTTGCTAGCAGAGTCCAAAGGAGAGGATTAACCAATACAATTTGCTACCAACGCGGCCGCAGGAGTTGCCGGAAGGTAGCACAAAGTGCCGTCCGTCCACCTTCGGGGCTCTACTCCGGGTTTGAATTCAGAGTTGTCCTTCTCCTAGACCAGTTGCCATCCAAGGCGAATAATGTAAATAATGCAAGTAATCATAATGCCTCCTTTCAGAGATATAGACAAATATTGAAGAAAAAATATTTCATTTATTGCACGTATAACAGCAATGGTGTGTCCAGGGCAAGATAGCCTGACGGAGCCCAAACCTTTCCTGGTTGTACTTCAGTTCATAGTTTTCCTTCTCTTGGACTGGTTGCCACCTTAACACAAAAGAGTACAGCTCGCCCTAATATTTAACTTCAAATGGCTAGATATAACCGTAATTTCTATGTTAACAGATTCTTCTCTCGCAGCTCTTGCTTGTTGGACTCTCTTCCGGCTTCTTGTTTCCCAGTCAACTTTGAGCTTCAAAAATTTAAATGCAATTGTTATCTTCTGTCCTTCTTAAATACCCGTTCTTTTATCGTCCTTTCTCCTTGATAGTGTTTTCTTTTGCTCATATTTACGACTTTAATGTGGTGTAATAGTCGGCAAGATTTTCTCGCTAGATCAATTACGAATGAGTAGTGAATTTGATCCTCACTGGGTGCCCATATTTTCGGCCTTGTGCCACTTGTAAGGTACGCTAAGAAAATCACTATCGAAAATCTCGACGTGGTGTAATTCTTATAAATACAATAGATATAGGCATTTAGATATAGGCATTTAGATGTAGGCATTTAGATGTAGGCATTTAGATATAGGCATTTAGATATAGGCATTTAGATGTAGGCATTTAGATGTAGGCATTTAGATGTAGGCATTTAGAATTAGGCATTTAGATGTAGGCATTTAGATATAGGCATTTAGATATAGGCATTTAGATATAGGCATTTAGATGTAGGTATTTAGATGTAGGCATTTAGAATTAGGCATTTAGATGTAGGCATTTAGATGTAGGCATTTAGATATAGGCATTTAGATGTAGGTATTTAGATGTAGGCATTTAGAATTAGGCATTTAGATGTAGGCATTTAGATATAGGCATTTAGATATAGGCATTTAGATGTAGGTATTTAGATGTAGGCATTTAGAATTAGGCATTTAGATGTAGGCATTTAGATATAGGCATTTAGATATAGGCATTTAGGTATAGGCATTTAGATGTATGTATTTAGATGTAGGCATTTAGAATTAGGCATTTAGATGTAGGCATTTAGATGTAGGCATTTAGATATAGGCATTTAGATGTAGGTATTTAGATGTAGGCATTTAGAATTAGGCATTTAGATGTAGGCATTTAGATATAGGCATTTAGATATAGGCATTTAGATATAGGCATTTAGATGTAGGCATTTAGATGTAGGCATTTAGAATTAGGCATTTAGATGTAGGCATTTAGATATAGGCATTTAGATATAGGCATTTAGATGTAGGTATTTAGATGTAGGCATTTAGAATTAGGCATTTAGATGTAGGCATTTAGATGTAGGCATTTAGATATAGGCATTTAGATGTAGGCATTTAGATGTAGGCATTTAGATGTAGGCATTTAGATATAGGCATTTAGATGTAGACATTTAGATATAGGCATTTAGATGTAGGCATTTAGATATAGGCATTTAGATATAGGCATTTAGATGTAGACATTTAGATATAGGCATTTAGATGTAGGCATTTAGATATAGGCATTTAGATATAGGCATTTAGATGTAGACATTTAGATATAGGCATTTAGATGTAGGCATTTAGATATAGGCATTTAGATATAGGCATTTAGATGTAGGCATTTAGATGTAGGCATTTAGATGTAGGCATTTAGATATAGGCATTTAGATATAGGCATTTAGATGTAGGCATTTAGATGTAGGCATTTAGATATAGGCATTTAGATGTAGACATTTAGATATAGGCATTTAGATATAGGCATTTAGATATAGACATTTAGATGTAGACATTTAGATGTAGACATTTAGATATAGGCATTTAGATATAGACATTTAGATATAGACATTTAGATGTAGACATTTAGATATAGGCATTTAGATGTAGACATTTAAATATAGACAATTTTTAAGCATTTCAGCCCAAGCGAGGCAGGAGTGCCACTAACACGCAAGGGTTTACATAGAGTGAGACCAAGAGTAAAGAGAGTGTTTGAGAAAAGAATATAGAGAAGAACGGTAATCAGGATCAACGCATCAGAAGATGTCGATTGACATTACATTTGAATATTTGAAGATTATAGCAAGTAGGAGGAAGTGAGTTCCACTGTTGAGAAGTGCGTGAGAAGAAGCTGTTATAGGCATTTAGATGTAGACATTAAGATATAGACATTTTTAAGCATTTCACCCCAAGCGAGACATGAGTGCCACTAGCACGCAAGGGGTTACAGAGAGTGAGACCAAGTGTAAAGAGGAGTGTTTGAGGAAAGGATATAGAGAAGGATGAGGATCAGGATCAGGATCAGGACATCGGAAGATGTCGATTGATATTACATTTGAATATTTTAAGATTAGATCTATCAGGGAATCAAGTAAGAGGAAGGGAGTTACACCGTCAGGAAGTGCTAGAGAATAATCTCTCGGAGTAGAAGAGGTGGTTACATTTAACTGTTTCGACAGTGAAAGCGTGGGACCGAGATGCCAACCTAGTAGCACGTGTAAATTCATGCAGTTGTGGTAGCAGTGAAAGTAGCTCGTCACAGGAGTTGCTATGAAAATATTAGTAGAAAAGACAGAGGGAAGCCAAATCACGTCTGTGAGAAAGTGACAGTAGAAGAGATGCCAGATCAGGACATATGTCATTGCACATCCGACTCTGGATATTGCCGAGGACCTCTAGAAGAACATCGGGGACAACAAACCATCAATGTCAGCAGTAAGGACGACTGATAGAATTGTAGATTTTAAGGATGGGCTCAGAGGAGAAAAACCATCTGGCAAGACACAGAGAACCAACTTCACTTCCAGTAGATGAAGCTATTGATTCAATATCGTTGTTCCTTGCGGTAGATGAAGCTATTGATTCAATGTCATTGTTCCTTGCGGTAGATGAAGTTATCAATTCAATGTAATTGTTCCAAGCGGTAGATGTAGCTATTGATTCAATGTAGTTGTTCCTTGCGGTAGATGAAGCTATTGATTCAATGTCGTTGTTCCTTGCGGTAGATGAAGCTATTGATTCAATGTAGTTGTTCCTTGCGGTAGATGAAGCTATTGATTCAATGCCGTTGTTCCTTGCGGTAGATGAAGCTATTGATTCAATGTAGCTGTTCCTTGCGGTAGATGAAGCTATTGATTCAATGTAATTGTTCCTTGTGGTAGATGAAGCTATTGATTCAATGTCGTTGTTCCTTGCGGTAGATGAAGCTATTGATTCAATGTAGGTGTTCCAAGCGGTAGATGAAGCTATTGATTCAATGTAGTTGTTCCAAGCGGTAGATGAAGCTATTGATACAATGTAGTTGTTCCAAGCGGTAGATGTAGCTATTGATTCAATGTAGTTGTTCCTTGCGGTAGATGAAGCTATTGATTCAATGTAGTTGTTCCAAGCGGTAGAGGAAGCTATTGATTCAATGTAGTTGTTCCAAGCGGTAGAGGAAGCTATTGATTCAATGTCGTTGTTCCTTGCGGTAGATGAAGCTATGGATTCAATGTAGTTGTTCCATGTGGTAGATGAAGCTATTGATTCAATGTAGTTGTTGCAAGCGGTAGATGAAGCTATGGATTCAATGTAGTTGTTCCTTGCGGTAGATGAAGCTATTGATTCAATGTAGTTGTTCCTTGCCGTAGACGAATCCAATCTAGTTCTTTCTCAGGTCAATGGTCTTTCTCCTTGTTAATGTTTTCTTTTGCTAATATTATCTCTGGCTCAGTAACACCTTGCCCATTTGCGGATTTTATTTCCTTGCTTGAGGTGAAAGTACCATAAAAAATGTAATTTTATTATCATTTGGTTATGCATATTCTTTTGTACTTTGTAAGCGATATATTCATTCTTTATTAATATTCCTTTATTCTTTGATCCCTTATTATCAATAATGTATTATTTATTCATTACTGGAGCCATAGGCTTTTTAAATTTTATTAGGTATCGTCATTTTTCATTCGTTATTGTCTACAGATATTGGCTATATACATTCTTTTTATAGAATCATATATTAATTTATTCTTTATTGGCAATAGATATATATTAATTTACTCTTCAGTGGCTGTACAGTGTTTTTATTAATCAATTAACCCCAGGAAAGGCGATAATGCTACTAAGACGCGACGTGCTATTGAGCGTTATAATAAGACACTAGAAGTTACCGGGAACCCATTCCTAAAGAGAAGAAAGGGATAATGTCCTACACTTGTTCATGCCACTAAAACAAGATTCATGGGGCTATTGGGGAGAGAATAAGATTTCCGAATAAGAATTTAGAAGGAACCGGAAACACAATCTTAAACAGAAAACAAAGGATAAACCTGTACTCCTGCTCGAAAGAACGGGGTGTCGGTGAACTGGACGATAAGCGAAACTATATACTTCTTTTGTGAAAATAAGAAGGTATCTAGCAACTGCCCCACGTAGTAACATATGGCACAATACCGAATTTAATGTGGGGTTCCCCAGCCCGTAGACTCGGCCAAAAAAATACCCGTAAACCCCGCATAATCGAGATCGGGTCGATCTACCTCCCCGAATGAGACTCTACCCTTCGGCATAGCCTCGTCTGTGTTCCTCTCTGTGCGAAGGCAGAGAGTTCGACCAGCACAACTGAAAAAGATTTCAGCTAGTATATCTAGCAACTGCTCCACGCGGTCACACGTGGCAAAAGGACGAATCTAATGTGGGGTTCCCGAGCCCATAGGCTCGGCGAAAAAATCCCCATAGACACCGCATAAACGGGATCGGGTCTGTCTACCTCCCAGACGAGACTCTGCCCTTAGACATAATTCCGTCCGGGTTCCTCTCTGCCTGATGACAGAGAGTTCGACCAGCACAGCTGGAAAAAAATTCCAGCAAGACGCTTTTTGTGAAAAAAAAAGAATGGTAGATAAAATTAGACTTTAGGCAAAGAGGTCAGATGATTGGAGCTGAAGTAGATTTTAGAAGGAAGCAAAAATATAATATTAAACAGGAAGCAAGGGATAAGGCTCTACTGTTGTTCAAAAGACTGAGGAGAGGTGTGAACAGGGCGACAGACGAACTTATTTACTCCTATTGAGGAAAAAATAATAAAAAAATAAATAGAAAATATAATTATAGAATTTGGGCGGAGACGTTAGAAGTATAGAGTTAAAGAAGACTTTAGAAGGAACCGGAAACACAATCCTAAAGAGGAAACACGTGATAAACCTCTACCCCTGTTCAAAAGACTGTACGGGAGTGTACGTCCCTTTTACTCTTTATTGGCTATATATTATATTTATTTATTGTTTATTGACTGTATATTTATTTATTGTTCATTGACTGTATATGTAGTAGCAAATTTAATTAAATATGTAATGGGTATAATTATTCTTTTTATATTTCGTTGGCTACATATAATTTTGGTGTTTATTGGGTATATTTTACTCTTTAATAGCTATATAAACTTTTAACATTTATAATATATATATATATATATATATATATATATATATATATATATATATGTATATATATGTGTGTGTGTGTGTGTGTGTGTGTGTGTGTGTGTGTGTGTGTACACACGCTAAAATTCACCTTCATCCCTGCCGTACGTCGATGGCTTAGTGGGAGAAGTTCCGACTGACGCAAATTCAGTCGGGTTTCGATCCTAGCTAGAGGCAACCGGACGTCTAGCCACACTGATGAGCTGTGAAACAACGAAACAGTCTGTCTTTGGATGACAATATATATATATATATATATATATATATATATATATATATATATATATATATATATAAGGAATATATATAAAGAGATAGATAGATAGATAGATATACGCATATTAATAAATATATATTAATATACACATATATATTAATATATACATATATATATATATATATAAAAGTGAACACGTAGAGGCGACAGGCTGTTTCATGCTAGACGCAATCGTCAGGCCTGAAAACAGCCTATCGCCTCTAAGTGTTGACTTCAATGTTCACTTTTATATTTACATATGCTCTATCTGTGATATTGAGCACTTTGTAACATAAGTATAGTACACCTTAATTTATATTTATTCATATATATATATATATATATATATATATATATATATATATATATATATATATATATATAGTGCATTGGGGCAGCTGATCATTACTTCAACATACATTGTTAAATATAACTGCAAATAAATGTCTATTAGTCTTAATCATGAGCCGTTCTAAACACTTTAATTTCGGGTGAAAATAAATATAAAAATTGTCTAACATTTTTTATTAAACTGTTCTTTAATTTTTATCTATATATATATATATATATATATATATATATATATATATATATATATATATATATATATATATACATATATATATATATATATATTAATAAATTAATATATATATATATATATATATATATATATATACATATATATATATATTAATATACATTCTTCAGCTGTATCAGGACTCGGAGTTTCGGTACCTCCATTAATTCGAGATGCGTAAGGTTTAAAATTTTTTTTTAAATGAAAAAAGCTTTATCGAAGCTTTCATTCCATTTTTAATTGAGAAATAAATTGTTTCAAATTTATCATTTCCAGTCATCAAAATACTCTGTGGTGTACTTCAAACGGAAATTATATTGATCGAAATCGATTATTTTCAGTAAAAATCGATTAATATGGCCATTTTGACTGATTTGTAAACAAAAGTTAATTCTTGGTTTTAAAAATCTTGCAAAAATAAAATATATATTTCTGAAACGTTATTTGAGGAAAATTAGCACATTTAAATTTGGATTAATCTGATTTGAAACAAATATTACTTACTTATAACAAAATATTATATACAAGCATTTCTTAACGACGGGGTCTTGTTTTTCTGACGTTTTAATCTATTTATTGAGAGTCGAATGACCGCCGAACGTCTTCATATTTAAGTATGGTGGAGCAGACGATAGACTTTATATGAGGATTTTTTCCCGTAAGGGGGAGAAATCTCTTAAAACACGTGACCTTTTAATGATAATGTTTTGATTTGAATTGATTTGAACATCCATACTTAGAAATTATGCACGTATATCACACAGACAAAACAAATCAAATTCTTTTTTAAAATATTCGAGACTGACAGATTGCAATAAGCTTTACAATTATTTAATATATTTTCTCTCTCTATATGTTATTTTTATATATAGAATTTATTTAAGTAAATGCACTGTTTTTAATTGAACAGTAATCTTCGACGATTTTTCTCTATCGAGCATATCTGCTCAGGAAAATTGTCTTAACGTAAACAGAACTTCTTCAGACATTATTGTCTTTAATACATATTATTCACAAAAGCAATTAAAAGCGCCTCTTATCAAAAAGTATTTTAGTTTTATAATATTGTGCGATATTTTATATTCATATATATATGTATATATATATATATATATATATATATATATATATATATGTATATTATATATATATATTAGTATAAACATAATTATATATATTCATATATATATATATATATTCATGTATATATTCATATATATATATATATTCATATATGTATTCATGTATATATTCATATATATATATATATATTATTCATGTATATATATATATATATATTATTCACACACACATATATATATATATATATATATATATATATATATATTATTCATATATATATATATATATATATATATATATATTATTCATATACATACTTAGAAATTCTGCACGTATATCACACACATAAAGCAAATCACAATTCTTTTTTTAAAATATTCGGGAGTGACAGATTGTAATAAGCTTTACAATTTATGATTATTTAATATATTTTCTCTATATATGTTATTTTTATATATACAATTTATTTAAGTAAATGCACTGTTTTTAATTGAGCAGTAATCTTCGACGATTTTTCTCTATCGAGCATATCTGCTCAGGAAACGTGTCTTAACGTAAACAGATCGGACAAAATCATCGAAGATTTTGCTAACCAGACGCTTCTCTGTAGCTAAATAGCATAGCACGACAGATCAAATAACGTTTTTCTATTGGTGTCGGAGAACGCATATTTTCTTAGAAATTTCTCGAACATTTCATAATATATGATTAAGAAATATAGATTTACTTAATCACAATATTTCACATTAAAAATGAATTTTAAAATATTTAAAATCTTTATGCATTATTCAATTCAAAATTGTAAAAAATGAAAAAAGATCTTGTAAAAATTCATTTTTCATCGAGAACTTTTTTTTCAGACAGTATTGTCTTTAATATATATTATTCATAAAAGCAATTAAAAGCGCCTCTTATCAAATAGTATTTTATTTTTATAATATTGTGCGATATTTTATATTGATATATATATATACATACATATATATATATATATACATATATATATGTATATTACATATATATTAGTATATATATAATTATATATATTCATATATATATATATATTCATCTATATATTCATATATATATTCATGTATATATTCATATATATATATTATTCATATATATATATATATATATATATATATATATATTATTCATATCCATACTTAGAAATTCTGAACGTATATCACTCAGATAAAACAAATCAAAATTCTATTTTTAAAATATTCGGGAGTGACAGATTGTAATAAGCTTTACAATGTATGATTATTTAATATATTTTATGTCTATATGTTATTTTTATATATACAATTTATTTAATTAAATGCACTGTTTTTAATTGAACAGTAATCTTCGAAGATTTTCTCTATCGGGCATATCTGCTCAGGAAACGTGTCTTAACGTAAATAGAACTTTTTCTTCAGACATTATTGTCTTTAATATATATTATTCATAAAAGCAATTAAAAGCTCCTCTTATTAAAAAGTATCTTATTTTATAATATTGTGCAATATTTTATATTCATATAAATATATATATATATATATATATATATATATATATATATATATGTATATATATTATATATATATATATTAATATATATATAATTATATATATTCATATATTTTAAAATCTCTATGCATTATTCAATTTAAAATTGTAAAAAACGAAAAAAGAACTTGTCAAAATTCATTTTTCATCGAGAACTTTTTCTTCAGACGGTATTGTCTTTAATATATATTATTCATAAAAGCAATTAAAAGCGCCTCTTATTAAATAGTATTTTAGTTTTATAATATTGTGCGATATTTTATATTCATGTATATATATATATATATATATATATATATATATATATATATATATATATATATATATATATATATATATATAAATATGTGTGTGTATATATATATTGTGTAAAAATAAAAATATCTATAAGAACACCGGATTTTTTATCTTACTGTTCTTTCTTTTTATTTATATATACATATATAATTATATATATATATATATATATATATATATATATATATATATATATATATATATATATATATTCATATATATATTCATATATATATATTATTCATATATATATTCATATATATATATTATTCATATATATATTCATATATATATATATATATGTTCAGATATATATATATGTTCATATATATATATATATCTTCATATATATGTTCATATATATATATATATATATATTTTCATATATATGTTCATATATATATATATATATATATATATAATGTTTATTATGAATCATTTTTCAAGATTCACAACTGGAAAAATAATTAATAGTTCCCCAGTGGTTTCCAGAAAAAACTAAAAAAACTCAAGAGGACTAAAGTGCTTTTCAATATTTTCAAGATAAGATAAAAAGAAATATTCCCTGGTTTTGTTGAAACAAAACAATGTCTTAATTAGCAAACCTCACGGAAACCAAATGGAAGAATAATAACCTCATTTGGAAAGAAGACTCACAATGAAATATTAACAGACAAACCTCTCCTTAATATATCAGTCGTTGCATCATTGTCATAATACATTTAGAACGCATTGCCACAAGAGAAAGCTTTTAGCAAGTTATTTACAAAGACCGTTTTTCCATAGCGGTAATAAAAAGAAGAGTTACAC
>OZ038513.1:60749740-60754740 GCA_964036315.1 Acanthosepion esculentum | reverse complement strand
AGACATTGGTCCGGCTTTACACTGGAGTTGAAAACGGTAGGCATGGGCCCGATTTTACACTAAAGTAAAAAAAGGGAGACATTAGCCCATTTTATACTAGAGTCAAAAAAGGAGACATTAGTCCATTTTATACTAGAGTCAAAAAGTGAGACATTAGTTCATTTTATACTAGAGTAAAAAAGGGGGACATTAGTCCATTTTATACTAGAGTCAAAAAGGGAGACATTAGTCCATTTTATACGAGAGTCAAAAAGGGAGACATTAGTCCATTTTATACTAGATTAAAAAAGGGAGACATTAGTCTATTTTATACTAGAGTAAAAAAGGGAGACATTAGTCCATTTTATACTAGAGTCAAAAAGGGAGACATTAGTCCATTTTATACTAGAGTCAAAAGAATGTACGCATTGATCCTGTTTACATTACATTTAATAAGGTAAATATTTGTCCGGTTTTGCAGTAAAATAATAAAGGTGGACATTGGTCCTGTTTTACACTAAATTAAACAAAAAAAGCACTAATATAGTCACGGTTTACTCTAGAGTTAAAAAGGGAGACCTAAGCCCAGTTTCATATTAGATTTTTAAAAAATAGATTACAGGAGGTTTAAAATAAATGGGAGCGACTGGGCCCAATAGCTATGTATGCATCTACAGCGGTAACAACACAGTCTAGTTGAGTGGATGGCTTCTTTTTATATACCGTGTCCCTTCACGACGTAGCGGATCATGGCTCTTGATTTCCCCTCCATTCCTTGTAGCTCACAATAAGTTTCATCCCTCTGCCAACTCCCCCAGGCCTCGTTCTGTCATCCAATTGCTTAAGGCCGCAAGGTATCTCATGCGTTGCTTTCCCTTGTCTTTCTTTCCCGCTATTCGACCTGTGAGTATCAGAGTCTCCAACCCCTTCTTTCTCATTACGTGTCCCGGAAATTTTAGCTGGGTCTTCCTGATGTTGAGTATAAGCTTCCTCCTTGTTTGCATCCTCTCCCAAATCTCATCGTTACTCACACACTTAGTCCATGATATTCTTAGCATTTCTTCGGTAGAACCATACTTCCGTTGCCTCGAGTCTCTTCTTCATCTTTGAGGAGACCGCCTAAAAGGATGACAGATGTTACTTAGAAGCTCAGACTTCTTTTGTTTGTTACCAAATAAATCCTCCTGTCTCGTAGTACCCTGCCTAGCTTTATTATACTAAATTCCCGTACAGTTTTTTTTCGTGGTCTTCGGGTTGCGTTCAAAGTGTAGTGTCTGTCCTCGGGCGGAAAAAAGCTACATTTTATCTCTCAATTGTTTCTCTGTCTTCGGACAGAGGGCAACTGAAAATATTACTAAGTAGACTGATATTAAAAGACAAGGTGTACAGGAAAGCGACCGATTCGAAATAGCAATCACCTGAAAAAGGCCAATGGCCGAAACGTGAATATGGCGATATGGATGGGGATAACAGTCCGATTGATGTAAATAATGCATGCAATCATAATACCTCATCTCAGAGATATAGACGGATTTTGAATAATAATTCCAATCACGAGAAGAAGGCCGGAGCGTACAACGGCTGAAACTTTGTGAATATGGCAATGAAGATGAGGATAACAGTCTGAATAATGTAAATAATGTAAGTCATCATAATTCCTCATCTCAGAGATCCAATCACTTGAAGAAGGCCGGAGTGTACAACGGCTGAAACGTTGTGAATATGGCAATGAAGATGAGGATAACAGTCTGAATAATGTAAATAATTTAAGTAATCATAATTCCTCATCTCAGATATGCAAACACTTGTAGAAGGCCGGAGTGTACAACGGCTGAAACGTTGTGAATATGGCAATAAAGATGAGGATAACAGTCCGAATAATGTAAATAATGCAAGTAATCATGATACCTCACCTCAGAGATATAGACCCCGAAACGTTGTGAATATGACAATGATGATGAGGATAACAGTCCGAATAATGTAAATAATGCAAGTAATCATAATACCTCGTCTCAGAGATATAGACCCCGAAACGTTGTGAATATGACAATGATGATGAGGATAACAGTCCGAATAATGTAGATAATGCAAGTAAAATTAATATCGTTTGCCCAAAACGAAGGCCGGAGTGTACAACGGCTGAAACGTTGTGAATATGGCAATGAAGATGAGGATAACAGTCTGAATAATGTAAATAATGTAAGTAATCATAATTCCTCATCTCAGAGATCCAATCACTTGAAGAAGGCCGGAGTGTACAACGGCTGAAACTTTGTGAATATGGCAATGAAGATGAGGATAACAGTCCGAATAATGCAAATAATGCAAGTAAAATTAATATCGTTTGCCCAAAACATTGGCAGGACAGTGTGTTACAATTGTTCCTGTGATTATGGTAATATTAAAGGTTGATTCTGTGACTCTGATTATATTACAATTGTTTCTCTGGACTTCTTAATATTACAATTGTTACCGTGACATTGTTTATATAACAAACAATTCTGTTTATGAGACACTCAAACATGCAACACTCCTTGTACTGAAATCTTAGTAAATATCAATTTGTGCTTTCATTTTCAGTCAAGGTTAAAGACTTAATGTAGTTATATATGCTAGCCGAATGTCCACCCTACAAAACATTGGCATAGAAGATTTCTTTTTTCTTGAATATTTCTGTATATAAAAATAAAGTTTCTTCAAGACATCTCTTTTATAAAGATCTTTCATTTTTCCTTTTTATGTGCCGTGTCATTTCAGGACGTAGGCGATCATGGCTCTCCACTTCCTCCTATCCTTTGTAGCTCTCAATAAGTTTCGTCCCTTTGCCACCTCCTCCAGGCCATTGTCTGTCATCCACTTGCTTGAGCCCGCTAGGTATGTCATGCGTTGCTTTCCCTTGTCTCTCTTTCCCGCTATTCGACCTGTGAGTATCAGATTCTCCAGGCCCTCCTTTCTCATTACGTGTCCCAGAAATTTCAGCTAACCCTTTCTGATTTTAAGTATAAAATTCCTCCTAGTTTGCATCCTCTCCAAAATCTCATCATTGCTCACACACTCGGTTCATGATATCCTTAGCATCCTTCTGTAGAACCATACCTCCGTTGCCTCGAGTCTCTTCTTCATCTTTGTGGACGCCGTCAAACATTCGCTACCGTAAAGGAGGACAGATATCCCGTAGCAATTCAGTAGTCTTTTCTTTGTGACCACCAAAGAAATCCTCCTGTCTCGTAATACTCTGCCTACTGAAATCAACGACCACGAGTCCAAACTCTAAGTAAGTCTTGTGGTTGGAGGACATTGGCTGGGGTTTGGAGGAACTTCTTTAGGCGTTCAATTGTGCGGCGATGCTACTACTACCACATCACATAGGAGTAATGAGGATAATGATGATGATGATGACATGGAAGAGGAGGAGGAACAGTTGTCTTGTCTTTGAAGTCTTCACCAAATCACAGTCGATGACGCGATTTGGTTAAAAACGGGAGATCCGCTAAAGTTAATAATGGTTAAATCTGATTTTATTAAGCAGGGTTGATCCGAGCTCAAGCAAATGATCAAAACAGAGCTATTTCTATCATCTCATCTCATATCTCCCCATCATAGTTTTAATTGGGTAGGCGACGTTTCCTCATTCTGTTAATGGCTGTCAGGCATATACATGATATGAGAAAGGACCCTTTGATCTTGAGTGCATTTAAACTTTTATTTCCATGGGTGATAAAAAGGGGTTTATATATATATATATATATATATATATATATATATATATATATATATATATATATATATATGAAATGGACAAAGACCGACAATTATTTTAAGACATTTTTTATGCTTCTAAGTAAATGGTCTGTTTATAATAAACAGCGTTAACAATCATGAGAGAAAATCGCGGAGAATTTTTGTTTAAAAACAGTACAATCGAGCTGGCTAACCGAAAGGCCCCTCTGTGGCTGAGTCGGTAAAAGCACGTCAGGTTATATAACGGTTCCATATAGGATACAGGTTCGATTCCTGTCAGAGGGCGCACATTCTATGAAAGTTTTTCGGACATTCAGGTCGGTAAATGTTGTTAATACTGTTTATTATAAACAGAGAATTTACTTAAATATTTGTATCTATACAAAGAATGTATAAACTTAATATATATATATATATATATATATATATAAATATAATTCCCAAATGTGTGTGTGTGATCGGATGTTGTTTCCACAGTTTTCATCCGATTTCGATTATTTTTGTTTGTTTGATAGATAATTCTTCAGTGCCATTTTTGAGTCCAAATTGTTGACGGCAATGGTTCTCCACTACTTCCTGTCCATTATAACTCACAGCAAAGTTTGACTATTTACTATCTGTTCTTGGATGTAAACTTTAATAAAAATAAATACTTTATATTATTATTATTATATTATTTATTATTATATAGCTCCCTTTCCAGGGCCACACCCCATTCAAATTGTTACCCCCCCATTTAGGGATGTGCCTCAGTAGCACACAAAAGTTGCTACTAATATTGACTTTCGGGTGGGCTGACATTAATATTAAACTACTCCAACTGAACGGCAAAAATTCTCAGTAATGAAAGAACCGGTCAAAGACGGGTTATACTGCTAATACATATATATATATATATATATATATATATATATATATATATATATATATATATAAAAATAGGAAAGAACACGTTAGGTAAATAATCCGAAGTTCTTTAGTATTTTTGTTTTTATTTTTAAAAACCAGTGCTCAATAAAAAAAAAGGTAGAGCCTAAATTATATATATATATATATATATATATATATATATATATATATATATATATATATATATATATATATATATATATATACCCAAGTATAGGTTTGGTGTATACGGAATAAATTCTAATAACCAACAATTACTATTCTTAAAAGAGTGCTCAATACAGAGTAGACCAGATATAATTATTTATTTAAAAATTATAACCTTACTTCGTTGTCAAATTTTTGGAATTCTCGTATACTTGTATTTTGAT
>OZ038513.1:60707240-60747240 GCA_964036315.1 Acanthosepion esculentum | reverse complement strand
ATATATATATATATATATATATATATATATATATATATATATATATATATATATATATATATATATATATATATATATATATATATATATACATTGGGGCGGGGGAGAAACAAATATTCGTACACATACAGATTTTTAATTTATTGTATTAAGAACTAACAAACAAACATACTTTTCACATAGTATATTTTATTATTTTATAAACTCGTATTATATGTTACGTATATTTATTTTATCATATATATATATATATATATATATATATATATATATATATATGTATAAGTGGTGTAGTATGACGCAAACACGTTAAATATTTATTTTTCCGTGTAAATACTTTCCATTTCAATGAACCTAATATTATTCACATCGATTGAAAGTTTTGCATGAAAAAATCACGTGTCAAGATGAATGTAGACATATTGATCGACTGACACGGACACACACTCACAGACACACGCACACAGAAATTTATATATATATGTGTGTGTGTGTGTGTGTGTGTGTATATATATAAATATATATATATATATTTATATATATTTATATATATGTATATATACATATATATGTATGAATGTATGATGAAAAATATGGAGAAAACAAAACAAAATCCGAATATGCAAGTTTACTGTTTTAATGTTGTTTTACTGTCGACGTCAGACGTTTCGGTCTAGCAGACCATCTTCAGGACATGGTTATTAGAAACATACTTAGGATTAGACGATATTTAAGTCAACATGAAGAGACGATAGACACAAGACTAGTCAGAAACAGAACAACTGAAATTCTAAAGTCAGCGTTCCCTTTTTTGGGATTCGGTCACGTTGGCGTCGCGCGGGCGGGCGATGCTGCGAAAACGCGCTCCCACATATTTGCTTACATATGTATGTATGTATGTATGTATGCATGCATATATATATGTACATATTTGAATGCGTATGTATATATTCTTTCTGTTTATTGTGTTTTCGGAAAAGTTGTTATACATCCGAATAAAAATGTCTTTTGTTTGCATTCAAATAAATAAATAAAATAAAATAAAATAAAAAATAAGCGAAACATGGCAGTTCATCCCCAATTTTCAATTTGGACTTTGATGTAAAACATCTTATACAAATATTAGAAATAATAAAATATTAAGTAGATCCAGCTGATTGTTGAATTTAACAAAACATCACGTTTATACATAAAGTGGGGGGAAACAAATATTCGTACACACAGGAACATGAAAGTCTGTCGAAAATAATCGCACAGATACAGGTTCAAGGCCCAAAGAAAAAAACCCGATACGAGTAAACAACTGACTAAAGAGCTAGATACAAACGTAGAGCAGGTATGTCTGGCTCATTAGGTTTGACTATATATATATATATATATATATATATGCAGAAATATAGTCTTAAAGTGTGCTATATTTATGGGGTAAAGTGCTCAATATCAGAGATAGAGCGTGTGTAAATATAAAAGTGGACATGGAAGTCAGCACTTAGAGGCGACAGTCTGTTTCATGCTAGTGCAATCGTCAGGCGACGATTGCACTAGCATGAAACAGACTGTCGCCTCTAAGTGCTGACTTCCATGTCCACTTTTATATATATATATATATATATATATATATATATATATATATATGTATTTGTGTATTTAGGCAGCAAGCCTTCTTTCATGCACATTTCATTGAATACGACAGACAAGGTGCCTTTATTTAGTTTTTTATACAATTCCTCATCCGATCTAATAATGTTTTTCTTTTCGGATGATATAATTTTAGAAAAAGTGTCCGAATGTTCTTTTTATCCGAGCGCTTTAGCCATTTTCAAGGATGAAATATTTTAAAATGTTAAATAAGAAATAGTTTGTTGTATGTATGTTTTATAAAATGTTTTCATTTTTCAAAATACGGTCAAGATATTATGTCCATGTTCAAAGTTAATATTATTGTGTTATTTTTGTTTTTATTAATAAGGCTTCCATTATTTTTATCCTTTTTTTGCATGTAGATGATGCTATTATATTTGTGTTGTTGACAAGTATGTTACGAATAGTGTACGGTAGGTCTCCATGAATATTTAAATGAGATCTAATTGAGCTATTGTCATAAAGGTGTAGAGTGAGTCTGCGTGTCAAACATGTTGTAGTGTGGCCTATTTAATTATTTACGAATTTTGATTGATCAGGAATACAATTCCTTAATCTGTTTTGAAAAATGAAAACATTTTTATAAAACGTAAATACAACAAACAATTTGTCGTATTTAATGAAATATATATATATATATATATATATATATATATATATATATATATGTGTGTGTGTGTGTGTGTGTGTATGTGTGTGTGTGTGTGTGTAAGCTATTTATGATAAGACGCTGCGTTTTAATTAAAATTTAGTTTGTCTATCGGCATTCACACTATAGCAAACTTATTAAAGAATATGTACATTAGCATAAATTATCCACAAAAACACTCTTAAGCCAATCTGCTTCACCATTAAGTTACAGAAAGCCATCGCAGCAAAGCATGAATCAATTTTATGCCTTAACCTTTGAGACCTGCGTTCCTGAACAATTTTAACCCTTCTGCCTGAGCTCAAAATTCGCAAATAATTGGTATGTAATGTTTCACGGTAGATATAAAGATAGTTACAAGTGTTTACCCAACGTTCAATCGGTGGCTAGGCATTACGTTATTTTTCTCTACGACCGGTAAAGCGGTGGTCAAGGCTCAAAGGGTTAATGGTTGGTTGTTTGGGGTTTATGACATATCAACCACTATGGGTTATTTAATGCCAGATCCAGTATTTACTTGATATATCAAAAACGTATAGCTGGCAACATCATTGTTTCAAAAACGTATAGCTGGCAACATCATTGTTTCAAAAACGTATAGCTGGTAACATCATTGTTTCAAAAACGTATAGCTGGTAACATCATTGTTTCAAAAACGTATAGCTGGTAAGATCATTGTTTCAAAAAAGTGTAGTTGGCAACATCATTGTTTCAATGTGCTGGAAAAGACTTGGAAGTTCACTATTTTCCCATAGCTGGGACCCCAACAGGTGCTACCACCCCGGGTCAGGTTGGACCTTGGAACACCACCAATTAAGACGTGGTTCCACGCTTCCTCAAAACCTCCTGATCAAAGGCCTTGCTGTTGGATGCAGTTTAACGTCGTACGTCGTAATAATCGGCAATTTGGGAAAATCTTCCAGTTTCCAGTGTCCCATCATAGGAATTAGCCATCCTGTGATATACTAACAATTTAACACAACAGACTGAAGGACCAGAATAGCTGAAAGTAATGAATGTCAGATATTGATTTTCTAAGCCTAGCTTAGATGTGACACAAGGCAGAAACTATGGGGCACCTAGTGAGGATCGTACTCACGATTCAGTCGTAATTGATCTAGTAAGACAAGCTTTCTAACCATTACACCACGTTGAGGTGCGCAAAACGATGAGACATATTGATTTTCTAAGCGTAGCTTAGATGTGGCACATGGCCGAAAGTATGGGGCACCCAATGAGGATCGAACTCACTGTTCAGTCGTAATTGTTTTTTTAGCAAAACAAACTTGCTAAACATTACACCACACCAAGGTATGCATATACCACTATGTCATTCAAGAATTATATGCAAATATCTGAGATAACGATATATATATATTTTTTTATATATATCAAGAACAGTTTTGGGAAAATTGTATGACAAAATGGAAAAAGATTACTTGTGGCGCGTTTCGTTCTTCAGGATTACACTGGACTAAATTTGTTATGGTGGTAGGATTACGCATGCGCACGACAGAGGGATGCTGGGAATTTTAGGTTTGGGTTTTTTTAGTTTGGTTTTTTATCAGCCAAATTCATTTAGAGTCTTTTTCTTTCCGTCACTTTTGTAAGTAGATATTCTACACTGTAATATTAGAAAATCTGACAGGAATGGTGAAATGTAAGAGCCGTTGCATTTCTCTTTATTTCCTTGTACTATATTTCAATTCATGTTTTCACATTAATGATTTTAACGTTTTTAACCCTTCCAATTCTCCAATTCTCATGCAGGGTTTTCACATAAACCATTTTAATTCTAATTTCATACTACCAGTGTTACAATAGTGTCACACCTTGATTTCAAGGTCGTCTACAGTAAATCTGCACCCTGGCTCTTAAAGCATTCCACCATTCCTGGCATATCTTCTATTATCACAGTGTGGGATACCTACTAACAAAAGTGATGCAAAAAAAAAGTCAAGATGAATGACGAAAATTCTGTGAATCAGAGAATAAAATAAACACACCTTCTTCTTACCAGTTGTAGCACAAGAGCTGTTTAGTCTGATGGTAATTAAAAATGTTTTTTCTCCTCTCTTAAAATGGTAAAGTGGGCTATTATTGAAGAGCTTTGCAAATATCCTTGGGAAAGATTTGGCATGACTACACATGCGCATGACAGAGAGATTCTGGGAATTTTAGAATTCTTCTTCTTTTTTTTTTATCTAGCCGAATTCATTTAAAGTCTTTTACGTTCCATCACTTTTGTAAGTAGATATTCCACACTGTAATATTGGAAGATCTGCCTGGAATGATGAAATGTTGTAAGAGACATGGCGCAAATTTACTGTAGATGACCTTGTGATTAAGGTACTCTAAACATTTACGTCACAATGAATTATTTCCTCCTTTGATCAGAGTAGCATTTCTTATGTCAAAGTTGTGGTCAGTCTCGTTACCGTGGGCAACCAACGTATTTACAAAAATATACATTAAATGCGTAGTCCTACCAACATAACGAATTTAACCCGATGAAATCCTGAAGGACGACACGCGTCACAAGTAAATATTTTCCCTTTGTCGTACCGATATCTATATACCTGTCATTATTTGACCTACGTGGAGAAAGAAAACAAGCAAAGAGAGAGGACGATAGTCAAGATTGTCTTGTAATATATCCCGAAGGAACATATCCGGGCCGGTGGTGTCTTTTGTGTTCTTTGTTGGGAACATGTGGTTTCAATTCGTTCTCGTAACAACCGCCGGCAATCTTGGTTCTTTGCGATATACTCAGCAACGTTTAGTCAGCCTACAAGTTGACAACACTCACCGGACGTCGGTATTTACCTACCTCCCCACAAGGAAGGATGTGGCACAAGGCAGAGTTTAATGGGCGGCAATCCGAACCCGTAAGCTCAATCAAAAAATCCCCGTAACTCCGCGTAAACGTGTTCGGGTCTGTCTACCTCCCCGGGCGAGACTCTGCCCTTCAGCATAGCATCGTCCGGGTTCCTCTCTGCCCGAAGACAGAGAGTTCCACAGCAACCAAGATCTGAATTTACTGATCCCAGCAAGTCACTCACCGGCCGTCACATGAATCTTGTGAACGCGTCCTACCAAAAGAGAGATAATCGCCCACTACAATCCGCATCCTCTGGAGATTGAGTCTCAATAGAAGTTCGAGGCAAGGAATCTTATTTGTTTTCTAATCTCATATCCGTTTCTAGTAATGATTAAAGATAATCCACTGCATCAGGAGAAAGTCAGGATTTGTTCCTTTAATTTTATCTCTTTTAAATCGTTCCTAACAAAGTGGTAACAGCTTGCGTAAATCTTTTGGCAGAACAAGGATTAGGATAGACATAAAAAGAAGGCAAACAGAGCTACGAAGGATAAGAAGTTGGGGAGAGGCATGACTGCTCACGTCTTGAAGAGACACGGCACATAGAAGGAGAATTTAAATGGTCAGCTTTCTTGAGTCTCACCGTTATATTTAACGCTCCCACCCACGTGGGTCGTATGTGGCACAAGTCCGAGTTTATCGTGGCTTCTCCGAGCATACGTATGCTCGGCCAAAAATATTCCCTTTGAACCCGTATAAACGGGTTCAGAGCCTGACTACCTCCCCGGACGAAACTTTGCCCTGCGGCAAACCTCCGTCCGAGTTCCTCTCCGCCGAAGCAGAGAGTTCGACAGTCATGAACGATTCGGCACCGTTCTCTGTTGAGTCTCAACGTCGATTAAGTGAAATAGAAGCCTCGTTTTATTTATTTTTTTTTTTTTATTATTTATTTATTTTCGTTAAAAAAAAAAAGGCATCTACGTAAAAATCTTTTCGCTTGAAGCCTAAGTTATGACCTTTTATTGCCTGACTTTTTTTTAAATATTTTCTTTAAACAATTTTTTCCGGTCGCCAGAAAAACAAGACGTTAAAAAGTTCTGTTATTGTGTTGATATTTGTAATACGAGCAATCCCCACCGGTGACAAGGGACAATAGATATTGACCTATAGAAAGTTATTATTAAGTTATGAGGCGAGACAAAAAAAATTTTCGTGTGTTGCCCGTGTCTATAATTGCAATAAAAATCTAGTAAAAACCCGCCCAAAAAATGTGAATATTTGAAATATTTCGCAAAATCCCAGCAGATATTTAGATTAAAAATAATCCAAGAATTACTGATGGTGATGATTTCCAAATGAGGTTTGATTCGGTGAAAACACTTTTCAAATTTATGATTTTTCATGACGGCTACACGCCCTGTTTCGGCCTTCTGTGGCATCGTACTTAAAAATTGTATAATAATTTATTCGTAGAGTTCGCTATTCCAAAACAAATCAGAACAAACTTGATAGAAAATGAGAAGCTGCAATAAATATTTACATTATTTGGACTGTTGTCCTCATCTTTATTGTCATGTTCACGACGTTTCGGCCGTCGTACGCTCCGGCCTTCTTCAAGTGATTGGAATCTCGAACTGAACACTTTATTTCATCCACCTGGATAGACTGCTTCATTTCCACTAGCCATGCCTATTCCAGGTGTCTCAGTTACCTCCCTTTAACTCACCTCTCCAAATTTTGGATTAACTCATTGGACCCAAGCAGCGCTTTTATCCACTGGCCCAAAGGGTGGTGATTTCAATACCTGCCTACGGCAATTGTGAACAGAAAATTGAAAAGTTCAGTTAAAGGGAGATAACTGAGATATCCGGAAGAGGCATGGCACGTAGAACTTGAACAATCTACCCCGGTGGGCGAAATAAAGGGTTCAGTTCGAAATTTCAATCACCTGAAGAAGGCCGGAGCGAACAACGGTCGAAACATTGTGAACAGGACAATAAAGAAGTGGACAACAGTCCGAACAATGTAAACAATGTAAATAATTACAATATCTTATCTCAGAAATATAGACCGATCCTGAAGAAGGCCGGCGCGTACAACGGTCGAAACGTCGTGAATATGACAATAAAGAAGTGGACAACAGTCCGAACAATATAAATAATGTAAATAATTACAATAGCTCATCTCAGAAATATAGACCGATCCTGAAGAAGGCCGGCTCGCACAACGGTCGAAACGTCGTGAATATGACAATAAAGAAGTGGACAACAGTCCGAACAATATAAATAATGTAAATAATTACAATATCTCATCTCAGAAATATAGACCGATCCTGAAGAAGGCCGGCGCGTACAACGGTCGAAACGTCGTGAATATGGCAATAAAGAAGTGGACAACAGTCCGAACAATATAAATAATGTAAATAATTTCAATATCTCATCTCAGAAATATAGACCGATCCTCAAGAAGGCCGGCTCGCACAACGGTCGAAACGTCGTGAATATGGCAATAAAGAAGTGGACAACAGTCCGAACAATATAAATAATGTAAATAATTTCAATATCTCATCTCAGAAATATAGACCGATCCTGAAGAAGGCCGGCTCGCATAACGGTCGAAACGACGTGGATATGGCAATAAAGAAGTGGACAACAATATAAATGTTGTAAATCATTAAAATACCTCGTCTCAGAAATATAGATAAATATTACAGTAAATATCTGAATTCGCAAGAGAATGAAAAAAAGAAACAGTGACAAAATGTTAACACTTCTGTCCCGATATCGATGATGGCGCTTTGAAAACAATATCAAGGAGTCAAGTGAAAAACTTGCAAAAACATAAAATCTAAAAAAAAAAAAATATCCAGATCTTGGAGACGAAATCATGTCTTCTTTCTCATATGCCATGCTCAGTGAACACGTAGGCGATCATATCGTTCCACAACGTCTGGAAAATGGAAAGATTATATTGAATCTATTGCTAGGACACCTGCTAGGAAAGTTGGTTCACTGTGTCGGGCTTGACAGTTTTTCTCGCCAGAATCGTACACAAGTCTATCATTAGTTCATGCATTGAATATTACTGTCTGTTCTTGGGTTTCTGCTATGTATTTAGATTGGCTTGGTATTGTTTGTTTTACAACATATTAACCTCAATGGCTTATTTATTGCACGTAATTTTTTTTTAAATGTATTGCTGGTAATATTTTTTTACAAAATGTATTGCTGGTAATAATTTTTTACAAAAATTATTTCTGATATTAAAACCTATTTTTACACTTTCATAGTGTTTTGACCCCAGTTTCGGGGTTAACTATTTGCCCATAAATGGGATCCTAACACTCCGGGTCAAAGAGAACCTGGGAACAGCAGCAATTAAAATGTTTCCACACTCCTTAAAACCTCCTGATCAGAGGCCTTGCTGTCGGACGTAGTTTATCGTCTTACTCAGGACGCTGATGTAGTCTATCGTCCTCCCAGGACATATGTATTTAGAAAGTCTTGATAAAATCCAAAGAAGAATCTGTAATGTTATTGGTCTTGACTTGGCATCTCGGCTTCAGTCCCTATCTCAGCGCCGTAACGTTGCTTCTCTGTGGCTTTTCTATGGTCATTTTTCTGACGAGCTTTCCTCTTAGCTACCTAGAATTTCAGTTCTGTATTCGATTGGCGTTGAGGTCTCATCATTTTACTGTTTCAATGGCTAAATGTAAACATAGGTTCTATGCTATCAATTTTTTCTGTCGCACTTTCGGCTTCTTGCTTGCAAGAGAAGTTTGATCATTATAGATTTGAATGCAATGTAAATCATTAACTTTTGTCTTACTAATTCTTGATCTTTTATTATTCTCTCTACTTAATAATGGTTATCTTTTTCTCATTTTCCTTCAAATGCATGAAACCCTTAGATCCTCGAAGCTTTCTAGCTTTGCTTGGGGGAGAAATCATTACAATACATCGAGAACACGCAATGAGTTACTCTCCTGGAGGCGAGTTAGCATCGGTAATGTTGATGGAAGGCAAACTATCTATCTATCTATCTATATATATATATATATATATATATATATATATATATATATATATATGTCAGTCTGTTCGCATCAATCTATTTTAATCTGTTCATATCTATCTATCTATCTAAAACAATCTGTTCCCATCTATCACAATCTGTTCATATCTATCTATCTATCTATCTATAATTATATAAATATATATATATCAGTGTGTTTATATCTATCTACTGATCTCAGTCTCTTCATAACTTTTTATAGACTATCGTTAATCAAAACCATAATTTGCTAAAGGAACCAATATTAGCTTCGCACTAGGAAAGTATATATATATATATATATATATATATATATATATATATATATATATATATATATATATATATATCAGATATTCGATCAAATATAAGATTAACGTCCCTTTATTATTGAGGCATGTGTTGTTAAAGACTATGGAAATTTTCCATTTAATAATCTTTTTTCCGGGGGGTTTTTTCGCAAGTTTTTTTTTTATATTTGGGTCTAAGTTGTTGGAAAAAGACCCTAGTCTTGAAGTAGGTTGTTTAATATTTTACTTTATAGATAAGATTTTAGGCATTTAGGCAATGTAAAAAAACGCTTACTCACTCTTGAAGCCATCATAATTAAAAACAAAAACAAATAAAACATCATAAATAAAATAGTATTTACAACTGGCAGAAACATCTTCAACTTAATTAATAACTAATCCTCCGAATAAGAAATACCACCCACCTCGTAATTACTAATGAACTAATTACCAAAATACCAACTCCCTAATTACTAATGAACTAATTCAACAACACTACTTAAATACCCAAAATATTATCTATGAAATAAGATAATGAAAAATCGAAATCAAATCAAAACCTACTGCCATGATGACGGTTGGTGACAACCGAAAGTGCTCGCAAAACATGAACACTTTTTTCAACAACTTAGACCCAAATATAAAAATATATATATATATATATATATATATATATATATATATATATTATAAATTAACTGATTTAAAAAAAAGATTTTCGCTACACTGTAATAACCAAGTTTCAAATTCGCTTGAGTATGAAATGGAACTAATGTTTTTAATTTAATTACAAAATTGAATTCGAAGCTTTTAGCTTCCAATTTTGAAACATGGTTATTACTGTGTAGCGAAAAAACATATTTTAAATCAGTTAAATTAACACTCTGTGAATTTACATTGAGCACTATTTTGTAAAAATGAAAATATCTATAAGAACACCGGATTATATATCTTACTGTTCTTTCTTTATATATATATATATATATATATGAGGAAAAAAGGAAAACTAATCTTTAATAACGGTGTTCGTCCACTGATGGGCTTTATCCTGATAAAAAGGCCTTTGATGGAATTTAAATTGGATAAAACATTGATCTCTCAACAGATGACGTTACACACCAAAGCCACAAGGGATTCCATCGGAGGCCAAACGCGACATGACATTCGGATGTCAAAGTAGAAATCCGTTCTCTTTGATTCTGCCATTTACCAATTCTACAGAATTTCATTCTGCAATATCAACAACGTATCATCGTGAAATGAATAACAGAAAAAGTTGTTTTTCTCGGTTGGATTGATTAATGCAATGATTTCTGCACACACACGCACACACGCACAAACACACACACATATACATACATGTATATATATATATATATATATATATATATATATATATATATATATATATATATATGCACACACATATATATATACATATACATATATATAAAAGGCAGGATGTGTGTGTGTAACGAATGCACGGCCGCAATTTTCGACGCATTTGAACCAAAATTTACATGTACATGCTCCAAGTTAGCGGGAAGCCCAAGACCGACTTTGCATTTCCCAACTCCCATCGTTAGTGGAAATAATCGATTTTTCACGCTTCTACGGCAGTTTTCATGTAGTTTGCGGCCATTTTCTACTGGCCAGAGTGATAGCCTATAGCTGGCTACCACGAATAAGCATGAAGATGACTGACACGAATGTTAACTAGCATGGTAGCATACAAAAAAATCGATAGCTGCATTCATCACAAGTGAGAAAAATTTAAATCTGCATGGCACTTTACTCCAATTGGCTCATTCGCTTGATTAAACTCAACGTTGATTCTGATTCCGCAGAACTGGTTGGGTGTGAAAAAGTATTTGTTGTTAACATTCTTTTTTCATTCGTTTTTTTCAGTTACGAGTCCTTTTTTAAAGCTGATCGTTTTGTGTTCATTTTGTTTAGTTCTTTTTTTGTAACAGATTTAATGTTTAGTATAGAGCTTAGAAAAAATCCGCAGTGTGAGATAGGCAAGAAGTAAGGCATGTAGCAACATCAGCACGACAAAGGGAACTCCTTTAAAAGCAAGGAAAGGCAAAAATAATTTAAGTCAAGTGATAGCGATTGTTGTATGAGTCGTATGATTTTTGAATCTAGCACGAGTAACGCCGGGCCATATATATATGTTAGGTTCAATACCTCCAAAACCAAACCGATAAAGTATACTCACGATGGAGTAATGCATAATCGGCTCGGATTGAGGAATCGGAGAGCCGAGTTCGAATTCCAGTCGAATCCATTACATTCACTTACGTGCTAATACTCTTGGGAAAGGTATGAATCCTCGTCTAGATTTTCCCGGAGGAGTAATGGCTATCGGCTTGGACTGATGAATCGGAGAACCGAGTTCGAATTCCAGTCGAATCCATTACGTTCACTTACGTGCTAATACTCTTGGGAAAGGTATGAAACCTCTTCTTGATTTTGCCGGAGGAATAATGGATAGCGGCCTGGACTGAGGAATCGGAGAGCCGAGTTCGAATTCCAGTCGAATCCATTATATTCACTTACGTGCTAATACTCTTGGGAAAGGTATGAATCCTCTTCTAGATTTTCCCGGAGGAGTAATGGATAGCGGCTCGGATTGAGGAATCGGAGAGCTGAGATCAAGTTCCAGTCAAATCCATTACGTTCACTTACGTGCTAATACCCTTGGGAAAGGTATGAATCCTCTTCTTTTTCCTCCAGCTATGGGTAAATAGCAGGACAAACTGGGCTCTATAACTGTGGATGGCAACTGGTCTAGGAGAAGGACAACTCTGAATTCAAAATATGCCTAGGGTCGTTTAAGGTCCTTGTGGCACGTAGTGCACCATGTCTTTGTATTCTGTATTTCCCTTCATAAAGTGTGGTTGGTTCTGCACAAAGCCTTCACCATTTTCATCAAATCATCTGGGCTGTCCGTTCCTAGGATCTGCCTGACCCTCAATGGTCGAATACGCCGAGAGAGTCCACCGTATCAATTTCTGTATCTTTTGTTTTGAAGAATGTTGTTTATTATTTCATTTTAAAGTTAATATTTTTTTAATAATTTTTGAAAATAATAATATAGCGTTCATTTTTTTTTTTTTTTAAATATACCTAAGAAAATGATAATGCTTTCTTGAACTTATAGGAGAAGAATTCATGATTATCTATATAATTTCTCAGGCCATTATTAAATATGTATGTATATGATACCAGAGTTTATGGGTGCACCTCCAAAAGATAACCGGAGCCCGGAAGCTGATCTCTACTCTGAACTTGCTCTAACAGATCAACGGAGAAAAAACTGGCTTGTTACATTCAATACTACCAAAACCATACCAATAAAGTTTCCTCGCGTTGAAGTGATGGATAGCGGCCCGGATTGAGGAATCGCTGAGCCGAGTTCAAATTCCAGTCGAATCCATTACATTCACTTACGTGCTAATACATTTGGTAAAGGTAACAATCCTCTTCTTCTCCCCCCCCCCAGCTATGGGTAAATAGTAGGACAAACCGAGTTCTCTAACCTTGGTTGGCAACTGGTCTACCGCAGAAAGCAATGACAACCACTTGCGGGAAAAATCTGCCTCGTCAGTCATGTATCGAAAGATACATCATCGCCTAAGCGTGTATCACGCATGGCGCATAACTTACTGACTGTTAAAATGGGAAACTACTTAACATTAGAATTTGTATAATCAGATTGCATATATTTGCTAACTTGCCTTACCCCAGGTCTCGGTTCATGACCCGGTAACGGCCTGTATTAAGTAAAAACAAATATTACTACTACTTCTACCACTGCTACTACTACTAATAATAATAATAATAAGAAGAAGAAAATGATCACAGTATTTAAGAAATAATAAATTCACTCAAAGAATAATGACTTAGCGGCTTGGACCGACGAATTGGAGAGCCGAGTTCGAATTCCCGTCGAATCCATTACATTCACTTACGTACTAATATAGAAAATATAGCTAAGAAATAGTTAAGACGTCATTTGATAAAAATCGCCTGTGAATACCATAATGTTGAAACCAAGGTAGCGGATTCAACTCCTAAGTTTAAAAGCACTATATGTTATTTTTACCTTTAGTTGTTTTTCACACGTGTATTGAGCACTTTTTAATACTACTGTTTCCTGGTCTGATTCAACTCTTTACATATATATATATATATATATATATATATATATATATATATATATATATATATATATATAATTCACAAATCCTTCTAATTATATATATATATATATATATATATATATATATATATATATATATACATATATATATATATATAATTAGAAGGATTTGTGAATTATAATTAAGTAATTCATCGAGTCTAGAAACCTCAACAGAATACAATAGTTCTGTTGAGGCTTCTAGACTTGATGAATTACATAATTAAAATTCTCAAATCCTCCTAATTACTTGTATATCCTCAACTTGAACCGGCTTCTAATGCTCCAGTTGAAGCGCCTTGGTGATAGTAGTCGTGGCTCGAAGGGACACAGTCCCATGGGTAAAAAAGGAAACTCAGTTGAGTTCCAAAAACGGAATATGTGATCGAGCAGCGCTATATCGAGTCTAATCCGCTACCTCTTCGCCACCGAGGCCCGTTGGAACAGTTGGTATGTTTTTTTCTCCTGATAACACCGATTAAAATACAATTAGATAAATAAATATAAAAGATAAGAAATAAAAATAAAAATATCAAAGAAAATAAAAATAAAAATAAAACGAAACCAAATAATTAAACGCAATTAAATAAATAATTAAAAAATAAACGACTTCCGGCAAAATAATCGCCAAAATAGACTACCTACAATACAACATTGACCCGTATATATAAATAGCCGAGAAAAAAAACAACACTCGTAGCCTGACGATTGCGTCTAACATGAAACAGCCTGTCGCCTCTAAGTGTTGACTTCAATGTTCACTTTTATATTTACACACGCTCTATCTCTGATATTGACCACTTTATCCCATAAATATAGCACACCTTAAAAGTATATTTCTTCATATATATATATATATATATATATATATATATATATATATATATATAAACACGGGGGATATTTGAAGTGGTGTAATAGTAGCAAGTATGTCTCAATAGACCAATTACGACTGAATATTAAGTCCGATATTCAGAAGGTACCCCATATTTTCCACCACATATATGCTATGCTTTGAAAATCAACGTATATATACATACATGGGCATTTTGGGGAGGTGTAATGTTTATCAATATTGTCACACTCGAGCAAACTCCATTTAGAAAACTCACTACATACATATTTATATAAATATATATATATATATATATGTATATATTTATATATATTTGCTTCACACACATATTATATATAGGCATACGTTGCACTTTTTGATGCCATCAGTGTCCACTCTCATATATGTATCTATCTATCTATCTATCCATCTATATCTATATATATATATGTGTGTGTGTGTGTGTGTTTGTGTGTGTGTGTGTGTGTGTGTGTGTGTGTGTGTGTGAGTGTGTGTGTGTGTGCGTGCGTTTGTTTGCGTGTAGAGTAGGTGATTTAAACTTCGGAAAGTGGATCAAGCCGATAACTTTCGAACAACCTCTAGCACAAATTTACACACACACACACAAATACATATATATATATATATATATATATATATATATATATCGACATACACGTTTCGTGTAAATGTTCCGACCGTAAGATAGATAGATAGATAGATAGATAGATAGATAGATAGATAGATAGATAGATAGATAGATAGATAGATAATCTTCATTGTGTGGGCATTCGGAGAGAATATCTGTGATACCAGAAAACATAATTTCGCTACGCTTTTCAAAGGTAGCCGAAAGACGTCGAATTCTTTATTCGGCGTCTTTCTTTCAAATCTGAAATTTGTGAAAAGAGATGAAATCGACTGTAGATTATTTGCTCTACTGTGAAATGCGAAGCACTTGGCGATTGCTACTTTTATTTCTGTTACGTTTCCCGCCTTCAGATTTATATGCCCTGCACTGCATATCGATAAAGAAGCGTTGTCTGCTACGTGACGACACACAGACAACCAGATGCATAAGCAATGCTAGATGTTAACCAGTTTAACGTATTTATTTAACAAAAAATAAATATATATATATATATATATATATATATGGAAGAGGTTATTGTTGTTATAGTTGTTCCAACGAGAGAAGTGTGTTTATATTTTAAAAAAGAGAGATACCGTAAATGTTTTTGTTTGTAATGTCGATTTTATAAATATATATATATATATATATATATATATATATATATATATATATATATATATATATATATATATATATATATATATATATATGTATGTATGTATATATATTGCTTTATTTTCCAAAACATGTGGAAAATAAAGCATAATATATATTTTTTTTTAAATACACATTACATCAAAAACGTTTGTCGTACATCTCTTATTCTTAATATCTCTCTCTCTATATATATATTTATATATAGTGATTTTCCAAGCTTAGCTTAGATGTGGCACAAGGCCGAGAGTATAGGGCACCCAATGAGGATCGAACTCACTACTCCGTCGTAAATGATCTAGCGAGACAAGCTTGCTGACCATTTCGCGACTTTGGGGTGACATATATATATATATATATATATATATATATATATATATATATATATATATATATATATATATATATATATATATATATATATATATATATATATATATATATATATATATATATATATATAATTAGAAGGATTTATGTATATGGGACACCCCAATATATATATATATGTGTGTGTGTCTATGAAAATATATACGCAGCGAAGCAATCTTTTTTTCTCACTTCATGCGCTTCAGGTGACGTAACAATAGCGAAGGAATCATAATTTTTAAAAATAATAATGTATATATATAGATATAGATATAGATATATTCATACATGTTTCATTAAATAATATAGACAAGTGTTGTCTATTTATTTTATGTAATTTTCATAAAATAAATAGACAACACTTGTCTATATTATTTAATGAAACATGTATGAATATATATATATATATATATATATATATATATATATATATATATATATATATATATATATATATATATATATATATATATATATATGTTTCATTAAAGACGACAGACAAGGTACTGCGACTAACCTTTTTATTTCATTTTTCTTGTATTTGGACAAGTGTTTTCTTTTCTGGACATAGAGTGTGTAGAAACGGTCCAAATGTTCTCTAATTCCGAGCGCTTTCGGCTATACTTCTAACCATTATCAAGGATGATTTATTTTTTGCCTTTTAATTGCGTGTATGTGTTCTGTGTATGCTTCTAGAGTTATAAGGATATTTTATTTTCCGAAAACAGCACCAGAAAACATGTTACTCAAATATGAGTAGCCATTAAAATATTCTTTAAAGTAATACATTCTGGCGGAGTAATATATAAAAAAATCCATTACTTCTTAAATATATATATATATGTGTGTGCGTGTGTGTGTTTGTGTGTGTGTGCGTGCGTGTGTGTGCTGATGCAACGGATCGCAGCTCGGAGAGTGGAATCGAAGTTCGAATACCGGTCCCATGTCCTTTTGGAAAAAGTTTAGATTCTCCCCTTTTCCTCTCAGTTATGTATTCAATGCCAGGGTAGACTGGACTTTCAGTTTTTTCAGTTTAGAAGGACAACTTTGATAATTAAAAATTAAAGAGAGTTATTTAAAGACTTAGTGGCACACTGTTAACACATTTCTCTGTGATCAGTTATTCCAAAAAGTGCGTCTGATTCTTCACAAAATTTCACCAGTATAATCAAATCATATACAAGTTCCGTCTGAAAAGTAACTTAACTGGATTGGCTGTGTAAGCCATGGGGATCGTTCAGAGTGAGTTCTGGCGACAAGGCCAGATGATCAATCAGCTAGTCTACAAAAAAGATCCTGCGGGGTTTGCTTTGCTCATTGCCCGAGTAGAGACGAGAGTTTTGACAGAACAAATCGTGGTTGATTCAGCACGACAATGCACTTGGCAGCCGACAGTTCCTGAACGAGAAGATCGCCATCATAGAAAAACCTCGCTATTCACCTGATCTTTTTCCATGTGACTTTATTGGATCTATCAAGTGGGTCGTAACGACGGCGCTGAGGGCCATCCAAGAAGAATCCATCCAGCAGTGTATAAAGGCGTGGCAGAGAAGGGTAGTAAAGGGCATTAGACTGGAGGGGGATTACTTTGAAAGGAAAACCATGTAGTTTCTTGCTGGAAATTAAAATAATTTGTTTGTGACACCAGTCCCGTAACTTATATGGTCCTCATAGTTTGTAATCGACGAGAGAGTCCAAATAGTCAGTGATTCAGTTCAGTTATGTGCCATGCGTGATACACGCTTAGGCGATCATGTATCTTTCAATACATGACTGACGAGGCAGATTTTTCCCGCAGTAGGTTGCCATTTTGTTCTGCGGTAGACCAGTTGCCATCCAACGCTATAGAATCCGGCCCGTCTTGCTATTTACCCATAGCTGGGGGGAGAAGAAGAATATTCATACCTTTCCCAAGGTTATTAGCACGTAAGTGAATGTAATGGATTCGACGGGAATTCGAACTCGGCTCTCCAATTCCTCGGTCCAAGCCGCTAAACCATTATTCTTTGAGTGAATTTATTATTTCTTAAATACTGTGATCATTTTCTCATTATTATTATTATTAGTAGTAGTAGTAGTAGTAGTAGTAGTAGTAGTAGTAGTAGTAGTCGTAGTAGTAATATTTGTTTTTGCTTAATACAGGCCTTTACCGGGTCATGAACCGAGACCTGGGGTAAGGCACGTTAGCAAATATATGCAATCTGATTACACAAATTCTAATGTTAAGTTGTTTCCCATTTTAACAGTCAGTAAGTTATGCGCCATGCGGGATACATGCTTAGGCGATCATGTATCTTTCGATACATGACTGACGAGGCAGATTTTTTCCCGCAAGTGGTTGTCATTTCTTTCTGCGGTAGACCAGTTGCCAACCAAGGTTAGAGAACTCGGTTTGTCCTACTATTTACCCATAGCTGGGGGGGAGAAGAAGAGTATTGTTACCTTTACCAAATGTATTAGCACGTAAGTGAATGTAATGGATTCGACTGGAATTTGAACTCGGCTCTCCGATTCCTCAATCCTGGCCGCTATCCATCACTCCAACGTAAGGAAACTGTATTGGCATGGTTTTGGTAGTATTGAATGTAACAAGCCAGTTTTTTCTCCGTTGATCTGTTAGAGACAGTTCAGAGTAGAGATCAGCTTCCGGGCTCCGGTTATCTTTTGGAGGTGCACCCATAAACTCTGGTATCATATACATACATATTTAATAATGGCCTGAGAAATTATATAGATAATCATGAATTCTTCCCCTAGAAGTTCAAGAAAGCATTATCATTTTCTTTTATGCAATTCTTTTATTTTATACTTACAAGGCTCAAGATCCAGTCAAAGTAGAGGGTTACAAAATGAGGTTGTTTGGATGAAAGTAGGGAAAAGTAAAGTGAGCATTCAGAGGACATGAAGTGGTTAAGCTTTTAGTGTTCGGTGAAGCATTCTTTTGGGAGTTTGTTCCATAATGTAGGCGATCCTCGAAAGAAACTGTCCTAAAAGAACTTCCTCCTTACTAATGGAATCTGAAGGGAATGAGAATGATTCGCCTGTGTATATGACGTGGATGTTCTTAGCTGTAAATATCTGAACTGGTGGAAGTCGAGAATGTCGCCCGTCGAAACTTTTTCCATAGAAACAGCGATAAAGTAGCGAGAGGCTTGCAACGTTTCATCAGTGGGGAAGGGCTGTAGGTAAGAAAATAATTCATCACCTACAAGGCTGCGTAGACGGTTTGAACCCTATTGAGCATTTGGTTTGGTTTGTTTTTTTGTTTTACGGCATATCAACTTCAATGGGTTATTTAATGCCGACAAAATTTTTTATTGCTGGTAATATGTTTTTCTTCAAAAACCTATTTCTGGGAATATTTTTTCCTTGAAGAAATCTGTAGCTGGTCACATTTTTTTCAAAGAATTTATAACTGTTTGTATTGCTGATAATAATTTTTCCTTCAAAATTTATTGCTGGTAATAATTTTTTATTACAAAGTATTTCTGGTATTAAAACCTATTTTTAAACAAGTTTGGGTGTTAACTATTTGCCCATAGCTGGGACCCTAACAGGTGCTACCACCCCGGGTCAGGGTGGACCTGGGAACACCAGCAGTTAAGAGGTGTTTCGACAATACTCAAAACCTCCTGATGAGAGGACTTGCTGCTGGACGTAGTTTATCTTCATACCCAGGACGCGGATGTAGTTTATCTTCATACCCAGGACGCGGATGTAGTTTATCGTCATACACTGGACGCAGATGTAGTTTATCGTCATACCCAGGACTCGGATGTAGTTTATCGTCATACCCAGGACGCGGATGTAGTTTATCGTCATACCCAGGACTTCGATGTAGTTTATCGTCATACCCAGGACGCGGATGTAGTTTATCGTCATACCCGGGACTCGGATGTAGTTTATCGTCATACCCAGGACGCGGATGTAGTTTATCGTCATACCCAGGACGCGGATGTAGTTTATCTTCATACCCAGGACGCGGATGTAGTTTATCGTCATACACTGGACGCAGATGTAGTTTATCGTCATACCCAGGACTCGGATGTAGTTTATCGTCATACCCAGGACGCGGATGTAGTTTATCGTCATACCCAGGACTTCGATGTAGTTTATCGTCATACCCAGGACGCGGATGTAGTTTATCGTCATACCCAGGACTTCGATGTAGTTTATCGTCATACCCAGGACGCGGATGTAGTTTATCGTCATACCCGGGACTCGGATGTAGTTTATCGTCATAGCCAGGACTCGGATGTAGTTTATCGTCATACCCAGGACGCGGATGTAGTTTATCGTCATACCCAGGACGCGGATGTAGTTTATCGTCATACCCGGGACTCGGATGTAGTTTATCGTCATACCCAGGACTCGGATGTAGTTTATCGTCATACCCAGGACGCGGATGTAGTTTATCGTCATACCCAGGACACGGATGTAGTTTATCGTCATACCCAGGACTCGGATGTAGTTTATCGTCATACCCAGGACGCGGATGTAGTTTATCGTCATACCCAGGACGCAGATGTAGTTTATCGTCTTACCCAGGACGCGGATGTTGTTTATCGTCTTACCCAGGACGCGGATGTAGTTTATCGTCATACCCAGAACGCCCTATTGAGCATATAAATTATATATTTCTATCTATCTTGTATTTTGTTTGCATCATTGTCACTTGGTTTAAGAAAATTGGTTAATTTTAATGTTTTTAAGTTTTAATTTTCAGTAATGAGCCATAGATTGATACATCAATTGTCTATCTTTACATCAAAAGCAATGCATACTGAGACTCTAGGTTGGCCCAATCTTCGAAATATCAATACGATTATAGGGGATATTATTATACTTGGTGTGTGTTTAATTTGACTGTGTGTAAAAGAAACATATATCCTCTATACACTTATATTATCCTTCAACAAAATGAACAGGAAAGCATAAAACAACATTGAGAATAAACAAAACAATAATTTAGTTAGCAAACAATGTTCATTATATTTTTAAAAGGGTTTATAATCGCGTAGATATTTGATTGAAATCTTGTAGTTTGTTTAATTAACGTTAAACTCAAATTATGTTTGCGAGTTAACTTTTGTAGAATTTGTGATTAAAGTTTCAAAAGGTGGAATATAGCAGTAAGTTTTTTGACTGAAAATTAAACTGTTTACGTCACTCCAGTCTGATTTAGGCTAAAAGCTAATTCTTATTTTGCACACGATCAGGAAAAAATAAACCCAAAACTGGAAGCGGTAAGAATTCTCGGAGTTTATATGTCCAATGAAAAAATTAAATTTTTAAAACCGGTTTTATTGGATAATCTTACTTACAAAATGAAGATTTTTAGAAGTTTGCTTATTTTTTTAAAAGACTATCCTCACTTAACGACTTACAAGTTTACCGGCTTCCCGATATACGACCTCGTATAATAAAAAAAGGAAAAGAAATGGAATAAATCGTTATTGTACGTTGTGCGAAAAACTTTCTTGAAAATGAATCAAAATAAATAAAATCAATTAAAAAAATCGATAATGTTGTATTTATGGGTTGTAAACCGAAATAATAAAATAATGTGCAGAATATTGAACTGATTTTCGAGATTGCTTAATATGTTTGCTATTCCCTAGACCAGGGGTCGGCCACTAAGCAGTGGTATGGTTGAATGCTTGGAAACTGCGCCTAGAATTTGTTTAGAGTCGTTTCTAACCGACAGTGTATAATTTATGAGGCATTTCAGATTTTAACCGGGGAAAATACTTGAAAATAAGGAATTTGGATTCCTCATGATTTTTCTCTTCAGATCCGAATACAATGTTCCACAACCTGCAGTAGTTTCCTTTTCACTACGAATTTTTTCATTTTTTTGTCACATTTTTACATTTGATGAAAAATGGGTTTTGCATGACATCAAAAAACAGAAAATACAGGTTATTACAAAATACGAAACGAGTACCAACTATCAATAGAAATAGATAGGTTCAACTAACGTCCGTTTCAGACTCCTTCCTGGTCTTTTGAACAGGAGTAGAAGTTAGTCCCTTGTTTCCTGTTTTGGGTTTCGGATGGAGTCTGCTAGGTTTATATGTGTGTTTAAATGAATTTTAATGAAGCTATGGTCGGATAGGTGTAACGTTAGTCGCCTGGATAGGCATGTAGTGGTGCGATCGATGTAATTATTTATGAGTTTCACTTTATCAGGAACACATACTAGTAGAAAATACAAGCATAATAACCTCATCCACATGTAAAAAAGATTCAAAATAAGGGAAGCCTTAATAATAAAAAAAGGAAAAGCGAACACACGATAATATTAACTATGAACACGGCCACAATGTACTGACTGTGTTCGGAAAATAAAACATCCCTATAACTCCAGATATATACACACAACTCATACATCCAGTTCAAAATAAAAACATAAAATTACCTTGATAATGACTAAATATATAGCCGAAAGCACTCGGAATTATAGAAGATTTGGACCGTTTCTACACACTCTGTGATCAGAAAAGAAAACACTTGTTCGAACGCAGGAAAAATTAAATAAAAAGCTTAATCGCAGTACCTTGTCTCTCGTCTTTAATGGAACATATATATATATATATATATATATATATATATATATATATATATATAAAACAGACCACTTTAAGGCTCCTTGTAATAATTTTTTTCACCATAGCCCTTTCAAAGGACAGTGGATCATCTGACTTCATTTCCAAAAAAGTGAAACGAAAAATGAAATGAACATTTACACTTTTGACGTAAATTTTCACGAATTTAACAGAGAGGGTAGTGAGGAGTGGTGTGATAGACATGATCGATTTTAGAGAGGGTTTATTTTAATATTTCTTTCTATCATACTTAGTATTAGGGGAGGAGGGACAAGACATTGACCTATTTAATCGTTTAACTTAACGGAAATGATATATTGAAAGGGAAGAGGGAGAAGAGAGAAAAAAAGAAAAGAAAAAAAGAAAGAAAGTAGGGAGAACTAAAGAGAAAAAAGCTGTAATGAGGTTTTAAAAGGAAGAGGAGCGGTGGTAATTTTTAGCAATTTATGTAAGAAACAGATTTTAATGTTTGATAGTAATTTAAATATATATATAGTCATATATATATATATATATATATATATATATATATATATATATATATGACAATATATATATATTGTCATCCAATATATCATATTGTCATATATATTTTCATATATATTTATATATATATATATATATATATATATATATATATATATTGTCATCCACGGACAGTTTCACTGTATCACAGCTCATCAGTGTTGCTAAACGTCCGGTTGTTTCTAGCTAGGATCGAAACCCGGCTTAATTGGCGTCTGTCAGAGATTCTACCCCTAAGGATTAACAGCCCCCACGCACACACTTACACACACGAAGGATGTATGTGGCACAAGGCCGAGTTTACTTTGGGTTCTCCGAGCCCGTAGGCTCGGCCAAAAATATTCCCTTAGAACCCGCATAAACAGGTTCAGGGCCTGTCTAACCCCCCCCCCCCCCGACAAACACACACACACACACACACACACACATATATATATATATATATATATATATATATATAGATAGATAGATAGATAGATAGACACGGTGGAGTAATGGATAACGGCTTGGATTGAGGAATCGGAGTCGAATCCATTACATTCACTTACGTGCTAATACCCTTGGGAAAGGTGTGAATCCTCTTCTTCCCCCTCCAACTAAGGGTAAATAGCAGGACAGACTTAGATGGCAACTGGTCTAGGAGAAGGATAACGCTGAATTCAAAACCTGAGGAGGAGTCGTTTGAGGACCTTGTGGCATTCAGTGCACCGGGTCCCTGTATTCGTCCCTCCAAAAAGTGTGCATGGCCCTGCACAAAGCCTTCACCACCATAATCAAATCTCATGTGTTGGTGTCGGGCTTTCAGTTTCTGGGAACTGATCTACCTGACCCTCATACGTCGAGTTCGACGGGAGAGTCGATCATATATATATATATATATATGTATGTGTGTGTGTGTGTGTGTGTGTGTGTGTGTGCGCGTGTGTGTACTTCTACATTGATATGATATTTCAAAAGTCTAATGTTAGTTGAAATTTGGGCCAATTTATCTGCATACAGTAAAAGCATGTGTGAAAAGATATTCGTACATGAGAAAAAAACGATCAATACAAATAATAATCACAAAATGTCTATTTTTTTGAATGGATATTTTAAATCTTTTATCATTTCATGTTACTATAGACGTTATTCAATAGATAACCCGATTTAGGTTTCTATCCTTGCTTAACGTTTCATTTAATTAAACAGTGAAGTTAATGACAACCGGCTGAGATTGAAAAATCCCACTAAACAACTTTGATAGCAAACCCAAACACGCGTACCCATTAAAATATCACTTAAAGTAATAGGAAATACATACAGATGTCTATTGTCTTTAACATTATTTCCATGATTCGGACTGTTTATCCTCACCTTTATTTATTGCCATATTCACGACGTTTCGTCCGATGTACGCCTTCATCAGTTAATTGGAATTTAGAGCTAAATCCTCATTTCCTCCACTTGAGTATTGTCCTAGTTCCACGTGCCATGCCTCTTCCGGATGTCTCAGTTATCTCCCTTCAACTCATATCTTCAAATTTTTGTTCACCATTGCATTGGCCAGGTATTGAACTCACAACTCTTTGGGTCAAGTCACTGGATCCAACCAACGCTTTTATCCAAGAGCCTTGAGGACAAATGAAAAAGTATTTTTTTACCGAAAAAAAAATAACCTGACGCATGAAACAATTCAAATGGTGTCGTCCGGAAGGGCATCTGGGTGTAAAATATCAGTATTTCTCCTATAGGTTGCTAGTATGAAAAATATCGTTTTTGTCCCCATATCGACTATACATAACAAAAAGCTGGTCAGCAAATGCATCGAGTAGTCAGGTTGAGGCACGTGGAACTAGAACAATCTAGGCCGGTGGACGAAATAGAGTGTTCAGTCCAATGCGTGTAACGACTGAAACGTCTTGAATATTGCAATAAATATGAGGACAACTGTCTGAACAATATAAATAATGTAAATAATTACAATACATCATCTCAGAAATATAGACCGATCCTGAAGAAGGACGGCGCGTACAACGGTCGAAACGTCGTGAATATAGCAATAAAGAAGTGGACAACAGTCGGAACAATATAAATAATGTAAATAATTACAATACATCATCTCAGAAATATAGACCGATCCTGAAGAAGGCCGGTGCGTACAACGGTCGAAACGTCGTGAATATGGCAATAAAGATGAGGACAACAGTCCGACCAATATAAATAATTACAATACCCCATTTCAGAAATCTAGACAGACGTTTTTAACATGTTGAAAAGAACAATAGCTTCTATTATATTTTGAATTCTCTATGTCTGTGCATGTTGGTGTACTTAAATGAGTTTGTGCAGACGTCGGAGGTGTGAGTTGGCCTTGTCTATGCCTAAGGCATCGTCCTATTCGAATGTCTTGTGCCCCAGTAATTTCTATCTATAAGACCAGTAATTCTAATCTAGTGAACATGTTATATAGGCTGATTAAGGCGCTTACGTACACAGTGTCGGAAAAATGGGCCAATTAAAATAGGTACAGAGGCCACTCTGCAAATAAAACCAATGCGTGTGCGAGAATGTTCAGGCGCATTTACATACACACACACATATATATATATATATATATATATATATATATATATATATATATATATATACATATATATATATATATATATATATATATATATATATATATATATATATATACATATATATATATATATATATATATATATATATATATATATATATATATACAGATATATATATATACAGGGTGTCCAAAAAATATGTACACACTTTAACAGCTGATAGCTTAACTGATTTTTTTTCTTTCCTGTTTAAACCCATTCGTATTAATGAAGGCAGTCAATGTAAGCTTTGAATAAAAGTAAGTAATTCTAAAATGCTACTGGAGGCGTGAGAACGCAGTTAAAAGGCAAAGACAGTTTAGGCGGGAGTTTCAAATAGAGCTACTAACGCCATTTACCATCACTTGAAATAGTTTGACGCCGATGAAACTGTTTAGAATGTCCACAAGAAGAGTCCCGGAAGACCACGGACATCGACAAGCCCCACAAAACAAGAAAGATTAAGAGAAACGTATAAAAAAAGGTTCAAGAAAATCTGTGCAAACGAGTCGTGAGGTAACTATTTCAAAATCGTCTTCCCAACGCATTTTGAAGCGCTGTCAATGGAAAAGTTACATTTCAAGATTAGTCGATACTATTAATGACTATGATTCAGGACGAAAAGTGAACTATTGCGAGTGATATTTGGCGCGATGTGTAGAATATGCAAACTTTACAACAAAGATTGTGTGGATTGATAAGGCCACATTCAAATTAAATGATTCAATTAATGGCCACAGTTGCTGGGGACTTGAGAATCCGCATGTTATGATGAGACATCATTTTAATTTACCAGGAGTTACAGGGTGGTATGGCAGACCAACAGGAGGATAAATTGGGTCGTTCTTTTTTAACGCTACTGTGACTGGTCCTGTTTATTTGAACTTGCTGCAACTGTCTGTCATACCAAGCGTTAGAAAAGACTTTGAAAATGAGGAGTTTTACTTTCACACTACCATCAAGATTTTAGACCCCACTTTGATGAGATCTGGCCAAAATGGTGAATTAGACGAAGGCGGTTCGTAGAATACTCTACGCGTTCACCAGAAGTAAAACCACAATACATTTGTTATGGGGATACTTAAAAGACAAAGTCTATACAATGAAACCTGCAACAGTCGGTGAATTGATAGCAGCCGTGGTTTAATGAGGCAGAAAATGATTTATTTCATGCAACATAATCTCCATAATTCCCGATGCACGTAATCCGACGCTGGTCCATGAGTCATATTTTGCGCGTATTATATATTGATAATTTTAGATATAGATTCAGTTAAAAATTATGTGAACCTTTATTGATCCATTCTTTATATGCCGCATTTCTGTATATATATATATATATATATATATGTATATATATATGTGTGTGTGTGTGTGTGTGTGTGTGTGTGTGTGTGTGTGTGTGTGTGTGTGTGTGTGTGTGTGTGTGCGGGATATATAAGAAAGAATAAACAATGAATCAATAAAAGAGATTTTGCTATTTAAATGAATTGCAACGATTTTTTATTATGAAAATGCATTGGAAAGAGATTTTACTATGAAAATGCATTGGAAAGGGATTTTATTATGAAAATGCATTGGAATGGGATTTTACTATGAAAATGCATTGGAAAGGGATTTTATTATGAAAATGCATTGGAAAGGGATTTTATTATGAAAATGCATTGGAAAGGGATTTTAGTATGAAAATGCATTGGAAAGGGATTTTATTATGAAAATGCATTGGAAAGGGATTTTATTATGAAAATGCATTGGAAAGGAATTTTATTATGAAAATGCATTGGAAAGGGATTTTATTATGAAAATGCATTGGAATGGGATTTTATTATGAAAATGCATTGGAAAGAGATTTTATTATGAAAATGCATTGGAAAGGGATTTTATTATGAAAATGCATTGGAAAGAGATTTTACTATGAAAATGCATTGGAATGGGATTTTATTATGAAAATGCATTGGAAAGGGATTTTACTATGAAAATGCATTGGAATGGGATTTTATTATGAAAATGCATTGGAAAGGGATTTTAATATGAAAATGCATTGGAAAGGGATTTTACTATGAAAATGCATTGGAAAGGGATTTTATTATGAAAATGCATTGGAAAGGAATTTTATTATGAAAATGCATTGGAAAGGGATTTTATTATGAAAATGCATTGGAAAGGGATTTTATTATGAAAATGCATTGGAAAGAGATTTTATTATGAAAATGCATTGGAAAGGGATTTTATTATGAAAATGCATTGGAAAGAGATTTTACTATGAAAATGCATTGGAATGGGATTTTACTATGAAAATGCATTGGAATGGGATTTTACTATGAAAATGCATTGGAAAGGGATTTTATTATGAAAATGCATTGGAATGGGATTTTACTATGAAAATGCATTGGAAAGGGATTTTACTATGAAAATGCATTGGAATGGGATTTTATTATGAAAATGCATTGGAAAGGGATTTTATTATGAAAATGCATTGGAAAGAGATTTTACTATGAAAATGCATTGGAAAGGGATTTTATTATGAAAATGCATTGGAAAGGGATTTTATTATAAAAAATGCATTGGAAAGGAATTTTATTATGAAAATGCATTGGAAAGGGATTTTATTATGAAAATGCATTGGAATGGGATTTTACTATGAAAATGCATTGGAATGGGATTTTATTATGAAAATGCATTGGAAAGAGATTTTATTATGAAAATGCATTGGAAAGGGATTTTATTATGAAAATGCATTGGAAAGAGATTTTACTATGAAAATGCATTGGAATGGGATTTTATTATGAAAATGCATTGGAAAGGGATTTTACTATGAAAATGCATTGGAATGGGATTTTATTATGAAAATGCATTGGAAAGGGATTTTAATATGAAAATGCATTGGAAAGGGATTTTATTATGAAAATGCATTGGAAAGGGATTTTATTATGAAAATGCATTGGAAAGGAATTTTATTATGAAAATGCATTGGAAAGGGATTTTATTATGAAAATGCATTGGAATGGGATTTTATTATGAAAATGCATTGGAAAGAGATTTTATTATGAAAATGCATTGGAAAGGGATTTTATTATGAAAATGCATTGGAAAGAGATTTTACTATGAAAATGCATTGGAATGGGATTTTACTATGAAAATGCATTGGAATGGGATTTTACTATGAAAATGCATTGGAAAGGGATTTTATTATGAAAATGCATTGGAATGGGATTTTACTATGAAAATGCATTGGAAAGGGATTTTACTATGAAAATGCATTGGAATGGGATTTTATTATGAAAATGCATTGGAAAGGGATTTTATTATGAAAATGCATTGGAAAGAGATTTTACTATGAAAATGCATTGGAAAGGGATTTTATTATGAAAATGCATTGGAAAGGGATTTTATTATAAAAAATGCATTGGAAAGGAATTTTATTATGAAAATGCATTGGAAAGGGATTTTATTATGAAAATGCATTGGAATGGGATTTTACTATGAAAATGCATTGGAATGGGATTTTACTATGAAAATGCATTGGAAAGTGATTTTATTAGGAAAATGCATTGGAAAGGGATTTTACTATGAAAATGCATTGGAATGGGATTTTACTATGAAAATGCATTGGAAAGGGATTTTACTATGAAAATGCATTGGAAAGGGATTTTACTATGAAAATGCATTGGAAAGGGATTTTATTATGAAAATGCATTGGAATGGGATTTTATTATGAAAATGCATTGGAAAGGGATTTTACTATGAAAATGCATTGGAATGGGATTTTACTATGAAAATGCATTGGAATGGGATTTTATTATGAAAATGCATTGGAAAGGGATTTTACTATGAAAATGCATTGGAATGGGATTTTACTATGAAAATGCATTGGAAAGTGATTTTATTATGAAAATGCATTGGAAAGGGATTTTACTATGAAAATGCATTGGAAAGGGATTTTACTATGAAAATGCATTGGAAAGGGATTTTATTATGAAAATGCATTGGAAAGAGATTTTATTATGAAAATGCATTGGAAAGGGATTTTATTATGAAAATGCATTGGAAAGGGATTTTACTATGAAAATGCATTGGAAAGTGATTTTATTATGAAAATGCATTGGTAAGGGATTTTACTATGAAAATGCATTGGAAAGGGATTTTATTATGAAAATGCATTGGAAAGGGATTTTACTATGAAAATGCATTGGAAAGGGATTTTATTATGAAAATGCATTGGAAAGCGATTTTACTATGAAAATGCATTGGAATGGGATTTTACTATGAAAATGCATTGGAATAGGATTTTACTATGAAAATGCATTGGAAAGGGATTTTATTATGAAAATGCATTGGAATGGGATTTTACTATGAAAATGCATTGGAAAGGGATTTTACTATGAAAATGCATTGGAATGGGATTTTATTATGAAAATGCATTGGAAAGGGATTTTATTATGAAAATGCATTGGAAAGAGATTTTACTATGAAAATGCATTGGAAAGGGATTTTATTATGAAAATGCATTGGAAAGGGATTTTATTATAAAAAATGCATTGGAAAGGAATTTTATTATGAAAATGCATTGGAATGGGATTTTACTATGAAAATGCATTGGAAAGGGATTTTACTATGAAAATGCATTGGAATGGGATTTTATTATGAAAATGCATTGGAAAGGGATTTTATTATGAAAATGCATTGGAAAGAGATTTTACTATGAAAATGCATTGGAAAGGGATTTTATTATGAAAATGCATTGGAAAGGGATTTTATTATAAAAAATGCATTGGAAAGGAATTTTATTATGAAAATGCATTGGAAAGGGATTTTATTATGAAAATGCATTGGAATGGGATTTTATTATGAAAATGCATTGGAAAGGGATTTTACTATGAAAATGCATTGGAATGGGATTTTACTATGAAAATGCATTGGAATGGGATTTTACTATGAAAATGCATTGGAAAGGGATTTTACTATGAAAATGCATTGGAAAGGGATTTTACTATGAAAATGCATTGGAAAGGGATTTTATTATGAAAATGCATTGGAATGGGATTTTATTATGAAAATGCATTGGAAAGGGATTTTACTATGAAAATGCATTGGAATGGGATTTTACTATGAAAATGCATTGGAATGGGATTTTATTATGAAAATGCATTGGAAAGGGATTTTACTATGAAAATGCATTGGAATGGGATTTTACTATGAAAATGCATTGGAAAGTGATTTTATTATGAAAATGCATTGGAAAGGGATTTTACTATGAAAATGCATTGGAAAGGGATTTTACTATGAAAATGCATTGGAAAGGGATTTTATTATGAAAATGCATTGGAAAGAGATTTTATTATGAAAATGCATTGGAAAGGGATTTTATTATGAAAATGCATTGGAAAGGGATTTTACTATGAAAATGCATTGGAAAGTGATTTTATTATGAAAATGCATTGGTAAGGGATTTTACTATGAAAATGCATTGGAAAGGGATTTTATTATGAAAATGCATTGGAAAGGGATTTTACTATGAAAATGCATTGGAAAGGGATTTTATTATGAAAATGCATTGGAAAGCGATTTTACTATGAAAATGCATTGGAATGGGATTTTACTATGAAAATGCATTGGAATAGGATTTTACTATGAAAATGCATTGGAAAGGGATTTTATTATGAAAATGCATTGGAATGGGATTTTACTATGAAAATGCATTGGAAAGGGATTTTACTATGAAAATGCATTGGAATGGGATTTTATTATGAAAATGCATTGGAAAGGGATTTTATTATGAAAATGCATTGGAAAGAGATTTTACTATGAAAATGCATTGGAAAGGGATTTTATTATGAAAATGCATTGGAAAGGGATTTTATTATAAAAAATGCATTGGAAAGGAATTTTATTATGAAAATGCATTGGAAAGGGATTTTATTATGAAAATGCATTGGAATGGGATTTTACTATGAAAATGCATTGGAATGGGATTTTACTATGAAAATTCATTGGAATGGGATTTTATTATGAAAATGCATTGGAAAGGGATTTTACTATGAAAATGCATTGGAATGGGATTTTACTATGAAAATGCATTGGAAAGGGATTTTACTATGAAAATGCATTGGAAAGGGATTTTACTATGAAAATGCATTGCAAAGGGATTTTATTATGAAAATGCATTGGAATGGGATTTTATTATGAAAATGCATTGGAAAGGGATTTTACTATGAAAATGCATTGGAATGGGATTTTACTATGAAAATGCATTGGAATGGGATTTTATTATGAAAATGCATTGGAAAGGGATTTTACTATGAAAATGCATTGGAATGGGATTTTACTATGAAAATGCATTGGAAAGTGATTTTATTATGAAAATGCATTGGAAAGGGATTTTACTATGAAAATGCATTGGAAAAGGATTTTACTATGAAAATGCATTGGAAAGGGATTTTATTATGAAAATGCATTGGAAAGAGATTTTATTATGAAAATGCATTGGAAAGGGATTTTATTATGAAAATGCATTGGAAAGGGATTTTACTATGAAAATTCATTGGAATGGGATTTTACTATGAATATGCATTGGAAATGGATTTTATTATGAAAATGCATTGGTAAGGGATTTTACTATGAAAATGCATTGGAAAGGGATTTTATTATGAAAATGCATTGGAAAGGGATTTTACTATGAAAATGCATTGGAAAGGGATTTTATTATGAAAATGCATTGGTAAGGGATTTTACTATGAAAATGCATTGGAAAGGGATTTTATTATGAAAATGCATTGGAAAGGGATTTTACTATGAAAATGCATTGGAAAGGGATTTTATTATGAAAATGCATTGGAAAGCGATTTTACTATGAAAATGCATTGTAAAGGGATTTTACTATGAAAATGCATTGGAAAGGGATTTTATTATGAAAATGCATTGGAAAGAGATTTTACTATGAAAATGCATTGGAAAGGGATTTTACTATGAAAATGCATTGGAAAGGGATTTTATCATGGAAATACATTGGAAAGAGATTTTACTATGAAATTGCATTGGAAAGGGATTTTACTATGAAAATGCATTGGAAAGGGATTTTATCATGAAAATACAGTGGAAAGAGATTTTACTATGAAAATGCATTGGAAAGGGATTTTATTATGAAAATGCATTGGAAAGGGATTTTACTATGAAAATGCATTGGAAAGGGATTTTACTATGAAAATGCATTGGAAAGGGATTTTACTATGAAAATGCATTGGAAAGGGATTTTATTATGAAAATGCATTGGAAAGGGATTTTTCCTATGAAAATGCATTGGAAAGGGATTTTACTATGAAAATGCGTTGCAAAGGGATTTTACTATGAAAATGCATTGGAAAGGGAAAGGGATTTTACTATGAAAATACATTGGAAAGAGATTTTATTATGAAGATGTATTAGAAAGAGCTTTTAGGTTAAGTTGAATGATTTCGTGATCTGTCAAGTCACGGTGAGTGACAAAACGTCCCATTTTGTAAATGGCTACTAAATGATTATCAAACTCACGACTCAATAGTAATTGTCAATCTGCCTAGTTTCTTTTCACTATTATTCCATGGCGAGGTACACACTATACGCTCAAATATGCAATGGACTGGAAATTACTCCGGCGATTGGATCAAAGGTCCTATTCGAATTGTCCTTGTTACGTAATTGTTATCAGTGCATCATGTCAACTTCAAATCCCATCCAACCTCATTTCGTAGGGAAAGCAATTTATCTATTACTTCTCCGCATCCCTATCGGTGGTTAAAATAAAGGTAGACTCGACTATCTAAATTTGGTTGGCAATTGGTTTAGAAGAAGCTGAATTCGAAACCAGTTGCGAGTGGCGTTGAATTCTTCACCCTGTAAAAATTCACATGCATCGGTGTTATGGATCCTTACCTATAAATACAGAATGAACTCTTCCTAAGACTATGTATACTACGCCTCTCAAGAGAGAGAGACGAATCGAGTCGAGCCGATAGTAGTTCACTCCAAACCAGATTGACAGTCATACTAACACCTTCCACATCTTGTATTATTATTCCGTGTAATATATCTTCGTTATTTCTACTCTTGTGTTCGTGTTGTTCTTCCTTGGTCCTAACCTGGACCATAACAACCGGAAAACACAATGGTGATGCAGTGACCCTTTTCACCACATGGAGTAAGACCTCTTCGAAAATGTCAGAATGTTCATGAATAGAGTTAGCAAAACTGACTATTGCCCAAGTTACCCAAATCCTTTTACAAAGGCCATATTCATGAAAGAGACATATCTCTCAAAGTTAATAAACAGAAAAAATTGTGGTCCACGATATATATATATATATATATATATATATATATATATATATATATATATATATACAGTGTAACCCGGATATAAGAGAGTTGTCGGGACCGGAGAAGAAGTCTCTTATATCCGCGTTTCTCTTATATCCGGGTTTGGTCTATTATATATACATTAACACAGGCTCTAATTTTGGACCAGAGAAAATATCTCTTATATCCGGGTTTATCTTATATCAGGGTCTCTTATATCCGGGTTACACTGTATATATATAATATAAATATAATCAAATAGATTAGGTCCGGCAATTATCTAATATATTTTCTGTTCATACGTTATTTTTATAGATAAAATTTATTTAAGTAAACGCTCTGTTTTTTAATTAAACATTATTAATTCCATTTACCGGCTGAATTTTCGATAAATGTCATTGAAAATATGCCTTCTTCGATAGGAATTGAACTTGTATCCTATACGGAAATCATTAATTGATCTAACGTGCTATACCATTTAGCTACAGAGAAGCGTCTGGTTAGCAAAGTCCAAATTACTGTTTTTAAACACACAATATTCGATGATTTTCTTCATCGATCATATCTACTCACGAAACGTATTATAATGTAAACAATGACAACATATAATGAAATCGATTACGTATAGGAATACAGGTTCGATTCCTGTCGGAGGACGTATATTTTCTATGAAATTTATCGAACATTCAGGCTGGAAAATGCAGTTAATAATGTTTCATTAAAAAAAACAGAGCATTTACTCAACTAAATTATATCTACAAATATAACGTATAAACATTATATATATATATATATATATATATATATATATATATATATATATATATATATATATACAGAGTGTCCATAAAGTTCGTGTACATTTTAAAAAATGTTTAACTTTATTTGTATTTGCGATAGAAATAATTTGTAAAAGGGATTAGAAAGAAGTAAATCTATATTTTTTAAGGTTTGATTGAAATTATATTTAAGTTTCCACATGTCCTCCATCATTAGCTACAAAGGGTATTACGATTTTGCAGTTCACGGAAAACATTTGCCAAATGATTTACAGTAATGACTGAAATCACATTAGTTATTTTAGCTATACTTAAAACTAGCTACATAAACTTTATAACATTTTTTACAGAATATTTCTATCGCATATACAAATAAAGTTCATTATTTACATTATTCGGACTATTGTCCTCATCTGTGTCGCCATATTTATTACAACGTTTCGGCCGTTGTACCCTCCGGCCTTCTTCAGGTGGTTGGAATTATCGAACTGAACCCTTTATATCGCTCACTGGGGTAGGCTGTTCTAGTTCCACGTTCCATGTTTAATGGATGTCAGTTATCAGTTATTTCCTGTCAACTTTTCCCTCTGAAAGTTCTCCACTGCCTTAACCGAGTATTGAACTCACACTCTTTGGGTCCTGTCAGTGGAGAACTTTCAGAGAGGAAAAATTAACAGGAGGTAACTGATAACTGCCATCCATTAAACATGGCACGTGGAACTAGAACAGTTTTCCCCAGCGAGCGAAATAAAGGGTTCAGTTCGACATTCCAACCACCTGAAGAAGGCCGGAGCGTACAACGGCCGAAACGTTGTAATAAATATGGCGACAAAGATGAGGACAATAGTCCGAATAATGTAAATAATGTACATAATACCTCATCTCAGAAATATAGACAGATAAAAATAAAGTTAACATTTTTTAAAGTGCACACGAACTTTATGGATACCCTGTATATATATATATATATATATATATATATATATATATATATATATATATATATATATATATATATATATATATAATGGTGATGATGAAAGCGGATACTTAAAAATCCGTGGTAATATTTTATTTCACGTGAGAAAATATATGATCTCGTCATATCAGACCAAACAATTTCGCATCAATAAACGAATTTTAAATTTATCCAGGAACAAGCGCAACTTATCTGTGACACAAGGCCAGAAATGTGGAGCATCCAATGAGGAACTAACCCAGCACACAGTCGTAATTGATTTAGCGAGACAACGTTGTTAGCCATTACACCACTTATGTGTAGATGTCCATGTAAATGTATATGTACGAATATCGAAAAGAATGAAGATTTTCAGTAATATATATTATTTGGAATGCACTTTTTGTTTGAACCAATCCTGGAAAGAAGCGGCCGATGACATTCTCACCTTTGGTGAAAAAAAAAAGAAGTTTAAGGAGCACTAGCCTGCAAATCCGGATAACTCCTCACTGCTTATCCCGATCACTCCTCGGTGCTAATCCCGATAACACCTTAGTGCCAAGCCGGATAACTCCTCAGTGCTAATCCGGATAACTCATCGGGGCTAATCCGAATAACTCCTCGGTGTTAATCCGGATAACTGCTCTCTGCTAATCTGGAAATCCGGTGCTAATCCCGATAACTCATCACTGCTAACCCGGATAACTCCTCGGTACTAATCCCGATAACTCCTCAGTGATAATCCGGGTAACTCCTCACTGCTAATACGGATAACTCCTCGGTGCTAATCCCGATAACTCCTCGATGCTAATCCCGATAACTCCTCGATGCTAATCCCGATAACTCCTCAGTGCTAATCCGGATAACTCATCAGTGCTAATCCGGATAACTGCTCTCTGCTAATCCCGATAATTCTTCGATGCTAATCCTGATAACACCTCGTTGCTAATCTTGATAACTACTGAGTGCTAATCCGGATAACTCAACAGTGCTAATCCGTATAACTGCTCTCTGCTAATCCCGATAACTCCTCAATGCTAATCCTGATAACACCTCATTGCTAATCTTGATAACTCATCAGTGCTAATCCGGATAACTGCTCTCTGCTAATCCCGATAACTCCTCGATGCTTATCCTGATAACACCTCATTGCTAATCTTGATAACTACTCAGTGCTAATCCTGATAACTCCTCACTGCTAATCTAGATAACTACTCAGTGCTAATGCGGATATTTCATCACTGCTAATCCGGATAACTCTTCGCTGCTAATCCCGATAACTGTTCACTGCTAATCCCGATAACTCCTTGGTACTAATCCAGATAACTGCTCATTGCTAATCCGGAAAATTTCTCACTGCTAATCCGGATATCTCGTTTGTGTCTGGTATTTTTGGCATTGCTGGTGTGAATTGCTGTGGTGTTGTGCAAGTTGGGTGTGACTCTAATCTCACCCGATTATCTTGACATCCATATTGGATATGCGGGTGGGGGTGTAATGGACAAGAAATCCGCGAGTCGGATTGACGTTCGCACAAAGTCTCTATCGCACGAGAGTATTGGCTAACTAGGAGAAGTAGAGGGGGGGGGTCTGGGATCTTTAGCCTTGGTTGGCAGCCTGTCTAGGAGAAGGATAACTTTGAATATAGGAAACCGTGGAGATGGAAAACATATAATCGATGATGATGATCTTTCAACTTTTGACAATCATCACGGATCCGGGGTGCGTGAGATTCAATCAGAAAGAATGGAGCAAAATAGGAAAGACAAAAAAGAAAAAAAAATTAAATTATTTTTATTGATGTTCAATAAAAATTGCATGAATGTAAAATGATGACTAAATAAACCGGTAGATAGATAGATAGGTAGGTAGATAGATAGATAGATAGATAGATAGATAGATAGATAGAATGAGATAGATATTAATAGCAACACAAATACACACACACATACACACACACACATATGACCCAAAAAAACCGGAATTTTTGAAGTGCGTATTGCCAGACATGAGCAAGTGGCAACACTGCGAGACAGTGACCTTGAGCAAGTAAACATTTCGCCATTTTAGTAACAAGAATGAAATTCACAATATCGCAGCTGAGATATTGCATCAGTAAATAGGGGTCTCAACAGCAGATTTCAAGAATGCATTCGTACAGAAGGACGCCATCTACAGGACATAATTTAAAAAAAATGAAAATCCCATCATTGTTTCTTAAATGGCATGTTTTAAGGCTTCAATTACTATGAATTAAATATTTTTCTTCCATCATTCTTGGTTTTATTGGATTGTTAAAAAGTTCTCGTTTTTTTAGATAGATAGATAGATAGATAGATAGATAGATAGATAGATAGATATGGTCATACAATGATAGGCTGAAAATAATTAAAAATGAAAATGCCAATACACACTTCCGCCTCCTAACACTTGATTGGTCTAAAAGAATGTTTACGTTGTTGTTCACGAAAGAGAGGGGACGCTGAAATTTTAAAATTACAACTTGGATTCTGTTTAATATAAATTTTGAGTTTTACCATAGATGTGTATATAATTACTAATCTGATTATATATATATATATATATATATATATATATATATATATATATATATATATATATATATATATATATATATATATATATATATATATATATATATACAAGGATGTTCGATAAAAGTGACGCACTAGATTTTTTTTACTTAAGAATTTGTTCGCCTATTTGTTTTGGGGTCAAACTAATTTTTAATCTTACTAATATAAAAACCCCTTCCAGACCACCTAGAGAAAAAGTTTACTCGCCCTAAGGTATTCTATTGATAATTATAATCTGGGATATAAATGAGATTTAGGGAAAAACTCTGTGCAAATAAAGTGACTCAACTGCAACTAGTAATCAATAGAAACATAACCGAACAGCTTTAAATAAAGAATAATACAGGTATAATTTATTTATAATAGGTAATATAGTTCGAAATATTTAATAATCTATGGGTCCTCCTTTATTTTGAATAACCTTTTCAACCCTTTTTGACATTGACTTGATTAGGTTCTGGCAAATCTCATCTCCAAGCATTGAATTCCATTCGGATATGAAATTCAAGATCAAATCCTCTTTGTTGCTCAACTGCTTTCTCGAGAGGTTGTATTTTATAATTCTCCATAAGTTTTCTATGGGGTTGAGGTCAGGAGATTGGGGCGGCCCTGTCATAACACTCACCTGCTTCTCATTAAAGTATTCCTTCATCAATTTTGATTTGTGACAGGGAGCATTATCCTGCATAAAAATGAGCTTGGTGGGGTCGATTTGCACCCTATCAGCAGAAGGGAGCAGACAAGACTCTAAAATTCTCTTGTACTGTTCCCTCCTGAGGGTCTTTTCAATAGGTTTTAAGAAACCAGTTCCATGAAAAGAAAAGCATCCCCAGAACATTATACTGAACAGATTCTTGACAGTACTTACTGCTAAATTCAAAGAGCTTTCAAAGCTTCTTCTTCGGATTTTAGATCGCTTATCCTTTGAATTTAGCTCAACTTTCGTTTCATCGGAGAAGAGAACAAAAAAAATTAGGTGAGTCACTTTTATCGGACAGCACTGTATATATATATAATATAATATATATACAGTAACTGGAGTATGTTTACCCATTCCGCCACTCATCTCTGCTATTTTTTTCGGCCAGACATTTATATGAATTGATAATCGTTATTTTGTGTGCAAGAAACCTATCAGAGCGCGCAGAAAGCTGTCCATTAGGTCATCTCACCGGGGGTAATGGTTAGCGACCTATTCAAACAGACTATTAATGGCGGCGTACTGAGTTCAATTCTCACTTATGGCCTTCTGCCAAAACTAAACTAATTTTGTCAAATGAGCAGTCACCCATCGATTCGTTAAATGGAATTTGATTGGATGTTCGAATCTTGATCTCAAACGACCAATCGTTTTCGTTGAAATTAAAATAATTATTTCTATACAATCGAGTAAATCAGTCAGTCAGTCCATCAATCATTCTATCTACGTATATATATATATATATA
>OZ038513.1:60599740-60702240 GCA_964036315.1 Acanthosepion esculentum | reverse complement strand
TCCAGACAATTCCTTCCTGCATTTCCAGACAATTCCTTCCTGCATTTTCAGTCAATTTGGACATCTTCAGGGTGAAATAAGAGAAAGTGTTTGTTTACTCCACTTTCTAATTTTTATAATTTCAGAATTATACACAATATACCTATATATATATATATATATATATATATATATATATATATATATATATATATATATATAGTTTAATATATCTTATATAAAAATATATAAAAATAAAGTTATGCAAGAAACGTAAAACAATAATAAAACAAAGTAGTCAACGCTTTAAAGTTTTCATTGCAATATATATCTACGTTTATATATATATATATATATATATATATATATATATATATATAATATATATATATATATATATATATATATATATATATATATATATATATATATATATATATATATATCAACTGTTTTATATCGAACTGTTTAGGTGTTAGATATTTTTAGTTTGTTTAGTTTAGCTAATCTTTTTCAACACTGCATCTGCAATTCAATATGTCTTTTAAAATTTTCACATATGTCCCGAAAAAAGAAACATTTTTTTTTCTCACACTTAGGAATATTATTTTATTTTACGATATTTTCACTGTCATATAAGTATATAATATATGTGAGATAAAAAAAAAAACATGCGGAGCGGTTATTGCAAAAAGTGATATCTACCTACCTCAACTTGACTGAGTGGAAACGAAAGCAATATAATCGTGGTATATTTTTAAATGATCCGATAGAACAAGAGATGTTTCATTTCTAGCCACAGCACATGCATCGTCGTCGTCGTCGTCGTCGTCGTAGTTGTCTTGAGCTCCGTTGGGAGGGGGAAAAAACTGACCCGGAGACTATTTACGAAGTTCACAGTGAAGCCGAAATACTTGATAAAGATACTAATAGAAACATTTTAGTTTGATGCTGCTCCTGCTGCTTGTTCGGCTGCTCCTGATGCTGCTTTTCCCGCTGCTGCTGCTGCTGTTTCTACAGGACGTGGTCAATTCGATGTGCGTGCATATAAGAGATTGTGTGCTAAAAGCCGTACGTGCATCCCTGGCTGGCTCTGCTCAAACCCGTCAGTTAAAGGGGATTGTGCAGAATTCTTGGTAGACTGCAAGACAAGGAGTAAACAAAAAACAAAAAAACTACAAAAAAAAATGAGCCATTTCTTTTTGAGGTTCCGTATTGTGTTTGTTTCCGTCTCCAGATCTGGTCTTTGCATTTCTGTATCATAACAAAGGAGGGGGGAAAACAAACTCTTCTCTTCTTTAGGCTATCTCTTTATCACTCTCTCTTCCTCTCTCTCACTCAAATAGTCCTTCCATCCCTCTATCCAAATCTCCATTCTTCTCTCTTTGTTTTTCCATCTCTAACCGTCCATTTCTTTTTCGCTTCCTATCTCTCCCACTCTCCGTCTCGTCCTCTATTTCGTCATACCTTTCTCTTTTTCCCGCTCTTCTTTTCCTACTTCTCATTATTCCTCTCTCGTTGTCTCGTTCTCAATTTCTTCCTCTCCTCTCTCTCTCTTTCTCTCTCTCTCTCTCTCATTCTCTCATCACCTCCTTCTTTCTGTTTCTCTATCTCTCTATCTCTCTAAATCTTCTCATTCTCCGTCTTATTCTCCCTCTATTACCTGAGCACATTTTTACCTGAACACATTTTTTTCCTTCTCTTTCCAAACTTCTCTTTCTCTTTACCCCTCTTTCTTTCTCTCTTTGTCTTTTTCTTTCTCTCCGTCTCCTCTGTCTTTCTTTCTCTCTCTCTCTCTCTCCCTCTCTCTCTCTCTCCCTCCCTCTCTCTCTCTCTTGTGATTATATCGGAGAGAAAGAAAGTACCATACTTATTGGAAATAATGTCAGACGGAGAGGGAGACGTTATCGGTGCTAAAACAGAAATAATATTTACTTTCATCATTCGTTCCTTCTTATTGACGACTTTATTTTCTTCTCATCTCTCGCTTTCTCTCTCTCTCACTCTCTCTCTCTCTCTCTCTCTCTCTCTGTCTTTCTCATTTCTTTTTTCTGTTTCCTTCCTTCTTTCTTTCCTCCTTTCATTCTCTCCTTCCTTCGTTCAGTCATTTACGCACATGCGCAGTTTCTGCAGTATGTCTTGCCCAATGATAAAATCAGCGTTTATTTACCAAAACAAATATTTTCCAGCATGGTACCTTTCTTTGTCAATGCACTTAACCCAAACCTTCTTCAATCAGTATATTGAACAAACATCGCATTTAAATTAATATTAATTTTCTGATCAATGGATGTATTGGTCCGCTCTGTTAAGCTCAGACACACAAATATATTTATATATATATATATATATATATATATATATATATATATATATATATATATATATATATATGAAGAAATATACTGTTAAGGTGTGTTATATTTATGGGAAAAATTGATCAATATCATATATATATATATATATATATATATATATATGAAGAAATATACTGTTAAGGTGTGTTATATTTATGGGAAAAATTGATCAATATCATATATATATATATATATATATATATATATGAAGAAATATACCGTTAAGGTGTGTTATATTTATGGGAAAAATTGCTCAATATCATATATATATATATATATATATATATATATATATATATATACTGTTAAGGTGTGCTGTATTTATGGAAAAAATTGCTCAATATCATATATATATATATATATATGTATATATATATATATATATATGAAGAAATATACTGTTAAGGTGTGTTATATTTATGGGAAAAATTGCTCAATATCATATATATATATATATATATATATATATATATATGAAGAAATATACTGTTAAGGAGTGTTATATTTATGGGAGAAATTGCTCAATATCATATATATATATATATATATATATATATATATACATATATATATGAAGAAATATACTGTTAAGGTGTGTTATATTTATGGGAAAAAATGCTCAATATCATATATATATATATATATATATATATATATATATATATATATATATGAAGAAATATACTTTTAAGGTGTGCTATATTTATTGGCTAAACTGCTCAATATCATATATATATATATATATATATATATATATATATATATATATATATACATAAATTCAGTTAAAAATTAAAATAGAAGAACATCCTTGAAAATAGAATAGCCGAAATCGCTTGGATATATAAAACATTTGGAGAGTTTTACGCACTTTATGTCCACAAATGAAAGCACTTATACGAACACGAGAAAAATTGAATAAAAAGATTAATCGCAATACCTTGTAAGTCCTCTTTAATGAAACTTATATAAAAGAGGGATTGCTGCCCAAAATCACACACACACACACACACAGATATATATATATATATATATATATATATATATATATATATATATATATATATATATATATATGCGGGTGTGTGTACATGTTTAGCTGTGCGTCTATAAAGAAAGAGATCGTGTATATTTTAGCAGCATCATTGTTTAACATCAGTCAGCTAAGTGACAGATTTTACACTTTAATCATATATATATATATATATATATATATGAAGAAATATAGTCTTAAAGTGTGCTATATTTATGGGATAAAGTGCTCAATATCAGAGATAGAGCGTGTGTAAATATAAAAGTGAACATAGAAGTCAACACTTAGAGGCGACAGTCTGTTTCATGCTAGATGCAATCATCGGGCCACGAATCTATATATATAGAGAGAGAGACAGAGAGAAAGAGAGAAGGAGAGAGTAAGAGTCGTCTATAATGAAACTTGTATAAAAGGATTGCTGGCCAAATTCAAAATTATATATATATATATGTGTGTGTGTGCATGCATCTATATGTGTGTATATACACAGAGGGAACTTGTATATTTTAAAAACATGATTCTTCATATATATATATATATATACGTGTGTGTGTGTGTTTGTGTGTGTACACACACAGACGGAACATGTATATTTTAACAACATGATTCTTTATATATACATATATATATATGTTAGTCTGGCTGGAATGGATGTGTTATATTGGAAAGGAAAATGTAGTATTGACGTCGTCCTCTGTGGTCGAATGATAAACTTAAACAAACACTGGGTTAAATCGTTCGGACGCAGGTTCGGTCCTTGCTGCGGAATGCATTTTTTTTTTTTTACTGAGATTTCTCGAATACACACTGTATAATAATGGGGTATCTATTTCAGATACGGGATATCCGCAATAATAATGTTTAAATAAATATATATATATATATATATATATATATATATATATATATATATATATATATATATATATATATATATGTATGTATGTGTGTGTGTGTGTGTGTATGTGTCTGTGTATGTGTGCGTGTGTGTGTGTGTGCATGTGTGTGTGTGTGTGTGTGTTAGTAGGGCCGCGAAATATCCCTTGCTTTTCAACAACTCCTCTCTTGTCAATGCACTTATCACATCGTTTCTCCCCAATGCATTCTATCGAATGTTATCCTGGTGATTTCAGATCAAAATTCCACTAATATCTACGTGTCAAGATACGTTCATATTGATCCACGTTCGTCTAGAACTAGTGAAAGAAAGAAAGAAAGAAAGAAAGAATGAAAGAAAGAAAGAAAGAAAGTGAAATAGAGATATAGAGGGAGAGAGAGAAAAAAAAGCAAGTTTTGATTGGACGTTGAAACATGAGAGCGTGAGAGGAAACCGACGACGACGATGATGACAACGACGACTGGCGATACTGATGAACGAGAGAAGAAGCCAAGTCGTAAAGGAAACGAACGAATTTACGGCAGCGCGACGTTCGCAAAGACTCATTGATTTTTATTACATACGCACAACGCGCATGCGCGAGCGTCGATATCCATTGGCAGCGGGAAGAGATTGTCGGGAAACGAGCAAAAATGAAAGAGAGACTAGGAGAAGCAAAGAAAGGGACGAATTGATAGCATGACAACAGTTCTGAGTGTTTTATAGTTACGCGGGATAGGTAGACTTAGTAATTTCACAGGTACGGATTTCGTTGTTACTTTAGCATACGTGAGCACGCGAATTACGAAAGTATATTTTGATCTTACTTTCGTTTTACGTTCCTTGAATTTATTTTTCATATATTTGGGGTTCACAAAATTTTTTTTTTAATTTTATTTTTAGAAGCTAACTGTATAGATATCAGCTTGATTTCAAGTATGCTCGGGTGTTTAGACACCTTCTCACGTCCATTTGTAGTTTACGTTGCAATTATGGCGACCGATCATTAGTTAGAGTTTCTGGAAGAGAGAGTACATAACCTGAAGTGGCCAATACTTTGAACATGGCTGGCACATTCAAACCTTTCTCAAAGATTACTTTTGAATTCTTGGTAGCTCAACCAATAAAGACTGTAGAACACTTCCTTCTGCTCAATTTGGTTCAAAAGGCATAACTAGTGGCATTGCGTGGGTAAAATAAAAGAGAATAATTTCTTGTATACTCCTTGGAGTGGTTTGGCTACGGTACCAAATAAGCAAAATTTTGGATATTACCGTCTCTTCTGGGGAGGTTTGGCCACTGCGACAAATAAGCAAAATGTTGTATATTTCCCACTCTTCTGGGGAGGACATAGCCACTGCACCAAATAAGCAAAATGTGGTACGCTTACCTCTCTTCTTGAGAGGTCTTGGCCACTGCGCCAAATAAACGAAATGTTTTATACTTGCCTCTCTTCTGGGGAGGTTTTGGCCACTGTGCCAAATAAGCAAAATTTTGTATACTTCCTTCTCTTCTGGTGAGTTCTTGGTCACTGTACCAAATAGGCAAAATGTTGTATACTTACCTCTCTTCTGGATAGGTCTTGGCCTCTGCGCCCAATGAGCAAAATGTTGTTACAGCCCCCCTCGTTCTTGGGGGTCTCCTTGTTGACGATCTTGAGATGATCATAATGAATTTGTTTTCCTATCTTTCTTCTCCCGGCCGGTTGGTTTTCAGTTCGGGGTAAAATGAGAAATTTTGACTTTCTCCTTTATTAAACACGTCGACATTTTTAACTCGCAAGTGGTGTCGCTCTATCACCCCCATTGAGGAGCAAGGTCCCTGTTGTGACGGAAACCTACCACCCCTCTTGAAGATGAACTTGTCTGCTAGCAAAGACTTTATATAGTGGCACGTCGAGAGACAGAGGAGAAAAAGTTCTTGGCTGAGCTAGTTATAGACTACTCAGGCGATTTCTGTACATTTTACCAACCAATAAAACCCTTTTTACTGTTACGTGTTATTTGTCGTTTGTCTCTACAAACCCCAAACCAACATCATAACAGTCCCCGAGACACAAAATAACCACGTCTGATCTATAAGGATAAACTCCGCACTTAACAAAAAAAAAGGTTTTTGTACCGCTACCAGGTCATGACCTTTGCCATGAGTATTAAAACCAGAAAGAATGTTAAAAGCTCCATTACAATTCTGACAAACCAATTCATTCCACACAAAATTAACAAACAATATTTAAGGAAAATAAGTTTCTCAAGTCGACAAACTCCTATTACAGTTACCATTAGTGATGGTGGTTGCCTTCTTACCCCTTTAGCTGAAGTAGTGTGGAAAGTCAGCATCTTGACTATATCCTTATGTTGTATACTCTTTCGCGCTGGGGGTCTCTTGGTTGACGGTCTTGAGGCGATCATAATAAAGTTTTTCTTTCGGCCGGGTGATCGCTAGTTGGTTTTTAGTTGGGAGGTAAAATGAGAACTTCAACAAAAGGGATATTGACTTACTACTTTATTAAACACGTCGACGCATACATTTTTAACAAGCCAGGGGGGGCGCTTTATCACCCCCCCCCCCCATTGCAGAGCATTTTGCATACACGAAATATATTCTTCGACGTGTAAAATTTAACTCCTGAAAACACGTTCTAACTCTAACATTCCCACGTTCGGGCTCAGACAATCGAAATCGGCATCCCTATTTTCTCTACCATCTGACCTTAAAGGTTAGCCTCAAAAGATTTGAGCCAAAATACACTGCCACAAAAAAGAATAGTCTGAAACTATTATTTAACAAATTCAATGTGGCGGTGCCTTTTCATTGGCCTATGAATTGTCAAATTGGCAATTAGCATGAAGGTTAGATTTCCTGTTAAAAAAAGGGAGTTCTCTTCCGTAAAAACTATCGTTTCAATAAGAACCAGTGGATCTGCCACTGATTGGACTGGGAAGTCTCTTTCTTACTAGCTTTTCCCTCCCTGTCATTGACAAGCTGTAAGCAAGATTTACCTATTAGGGACAATAAACTTGATATGGCCGTAAATCTTCTGAATTTAAAGTACTGTTTATTTGTTATTCGCAAATAAAGTACTTCTAACTCCGGAAGACTTACGGCTATATCACATTGAATTTCCGGTTCCCATACGATCAGCGAAGTTAAGCAATGTCGAGCCTGGTCTGTACTTAGATGAGGGACCGCTTTGGAATATCAAGTACTGTAAGCTTGAATGTAAGAGTGATGTAAGGGATAAGACCCAATTCCGGTCGGCTTTGTTATATTTACTTACGCAGAAATACCCTTGGGTATGTTATCAATCCAGCTCTTCTCCCCAACCAGCTATGGGTTGATTAGTAGGATTGTATCAGTAATCATGTTCATCTCCATAATATTCTTACAATCTAAAAATATTTTATGGCTTTAAATAACCTACAAAAGATTGATAAGCCGTAAAAAACAAAGCAGTCAAATTTCAGAGACATTCACAATGTGTATATGTGTTTGGTTAATGCAAAGAGTGTTATACAATTTTATAAGATAATAGCCACAGTATCCTACAAAACGTAATGGATCTTAATATATATATATATATATATATATGTGTGAAGAAATATAGTTTTAAGGTGTGCTATATATATGGGATAAAAATATCAATGCCAAGCTACGGTAAAATCGCCAGATAATGAAGAAACGGTGCACGTAGGAATAACTGAAGGACCCTGGAAACAAAGAAATTATGCACACAAAACATATTTCACCAATAGTAATTACGCTAACAGCACAATGCACTCTAAGTACATCTGGGAAATTAAAAACAAAACACAAATCACACCAAAGATATCATGAAAAATAAGGAAAAGATCATCATCCTACAACAATCAATCCAAAACCTGTAAACTTTACTTGGAGGAAAAAATAGCTATTATTACCTTCCCAGACCAACATGAATTACTAAATAAACGATCTGAGATCATCTTAAAATGCAGACATGAAAACAAATTTTACTACATTATTTAAAAATTACTTAAAAATCCAAAACTTAAATGAATAAACAAAATAATATAAAAAAAACATAAAAAAACAAGTAAAATAAATTAACCCAAACGAATAATAAATAAATTAACAAACCACTCCCGTTAGAATAGACGAAATAAAATAAATAAATAAAACATAAAAAAAAACAAGTAAAAATAATCAACCCAAATAAATAAATAAATAAAGTAAATAATAATAAACAAATTAACAAACCAATCCCGCCAAAATAACCGTTAGAATAGACTACAATATCCAATCCAAAAATTGGACGTAAAATTAGCTATAACTGCTATATAAAGATAAAAGAAACATTACTACGTTACTCAAAAACCGAAAAACAAATAGGGTAAATAAAAATATACAAAATAAAGATAAAACTTTATAAATAAATAAAAAAACAAATAAAAATTAATCTAAATAAATGAATAAATTAACAAATCGCCCTCGCTAAAATAACCGTTACAACTAATAAAAATAAGCATAAATAAACAAGTAAAAATAATCAATCCAAATAAATAAATTAATTAAAAAGTCTCTTCCCGCCAAAATAACAGAATAGACTAGACCAAAACAAACTATTAAATAAGCAACCTAAGCATATCGCCCCCAATTTTTTTTACTACGTTAATAAAACATCAAAAACCGAAAATAATAAATAATAAAAAATGAAAATGAAAAACAAGTAAAATAAATTAATCCAAACAAATAAATAAACAAGCCACTCCCGCAAAAATAACCGCCAGAATAGATTACCCACAATGCACCAGTGACCCATACATATAAATTGTCGAAGAAAAATCCAACATCGCAGCCTGACGAGTGCGTCTAGCATGAAACAACCTATCGCCTCTGAGTGTTGACTTCAATGTTCACTTTTGTATATATATATGTATATATATATATATATATATATATATATATATATATATAATATTAATAAATATATCGAGCACTGTTTTTTAAAAATAAAAACAAAAATACTAAAGAACTTCGGATTATTTATCTAACGAGTTCTTTCTTATTTTCTACATATTTGCACATATATAATAATAATATTAATAAATATATATATAGTATCAAAGCAGCGTCCGATTTCTATTTTTACGGCTGTAGTTTGTTTGCAAATTTTATTACAAAGTATATGTAGTGAAGGCAACTATAGTTGTCTCCCACCACGACTAAAAAAAAAATGGTTCAGCTACTCGTATTCAATGCCAGTCTACTAGGGCGGTTAGCTAATCCCCATTCACGTACATTTGGGGTCATTCAACACCCACAGATTCTTTTAGTTGCAGTTGAGAGGGCGTGTTATTTTGCGTGATCAACAGTCTGAAGAAGGCTATCACGAACAATCTCTCAGTCACGCCTGCCCAAATTCACTCAACCAAGTGGTAGGGTTTATTCTGGCACTTTTCGAAAGCACGCCCCCAGAACGATAACATCAAAAAGTCACCTTTCCGGCAAATCGATTCGAACTCAGTTCTGATGATCAGAAAACGAACGTCCTAACCACTCGGCTACCTTCCCTTGACTATTTTGCTATCAAAAGTGATGGTCAAACCTCACATACGCGGGTCGTCTGAAAAGTTCATATACTGACCAAGATTTAAATGCAAGTAGACACACCGGTTGGTTGACTGAAAGACACACAATTAGAACAATTGGTGTGTCTTCTTACATTTATTTCTTTGTCAGCCAATGACCTTTCCAATTGATTCTCGTATCTGTAATAGTTGAACTGCTTTGAATAAAGCTTTATCGCAACCTTAATGTTTCGTCTGTTTTCCTTACAAAGTGCAAAGTTTGTGAAATATATAAGACAAGTGTTGAGATTCGAACCCGGGTCTCATGGCCAGAAAAAAAATATATGCACACACACACACACACGCACACGCACACACATATATATATATATATACATATATATACATATATATATACATATATACGTACACGCACATATATATATACACACACAAACAGACATACATATACATATGTGTGTGTACACACACATACACACACAAACACACACATATATATATATATATATATATATATATATATATATATATATATATATATATATATATATATATATATATATATATATATTCCAGGACCATTTTCCAACTTACTCAAGATGACTCACACGTTTCACTTACAATTTCATTTTCAAATCAGTATGGAATTTCCAAGAAGACATATATATATATATATATATATATATATATATATATATATATATATATATATATATATATATATCCGTTGAGAGATGTGTGTCAAAAGACACACCAAAATTTATTATATAATGGCAAACAAACACTTAGAAAACAGAGGTGAAAATATTATTTCATTCAAGTCGATAAAACATTACTTCAAATCTTTTTTGGTTTACAGGTCTGGAGATTTGAAATCATTATCGACTTCAATGAAATAAAATATCACCTATGGCTTTTTAAGTATTTGTTTGTCATTATAATATATATATATATATATATATATATATATATATATATATATATATATATATGAAAGATTTTCTCTGCGTTAACCTGTAAAAAAGACAATATTTATGAAGGTAAAAGACAATAGGAAAACTGTATTATGTATGCGTCGACTAATAATACAGTTTCCTGTTGTCTTTTACATTTATATATATATATATATATATATATATATATATATATATATATATATATATATATATATTACTATTTATGATGATATTTTAGTGCATAACCGTGATTGAGTAGACGTCTATGTTTATTTACAAGCCTTGATCATTAAACATACCTACAAACAGGAATCAAACCCTCATTCCCTTTTTTAGCTAACCGTGTCAATTTCTAAAATGTGACAGTTTTCTTACCAAAATTAATGAACATGTAAATTAAACCCCATATATATATATATATATATATATATATATATATATATATATATATATAATGTAGGTATGGAAATCAGCACGGCATATTGACTTCGGTTTTTTCGCCTGAAGCGTTTATCAAAACTGCACTGATTTAAGCTCTTTAACCATAGCGAGGAAATTCTGAGAGAATTGGAGACCCTGCCTGGATTTAGCAATGGCGGCCACAACCTTAACATCATAAAATACGCAGACGACACAGTACTGATAACAGACACGGAAGAGAAATTACAAAATCTCCTACAGAAGGTAGCGACGGAGAGTGAGAAGAAAGGACTAAGCATTAACAACAAGAAGACAGAATGCATGTTCATCAGTAAGATGAAGAGCCCGAAATCTGATTTGCAGGTCGGGAACACTAGAATCAAGCAGACGCGGAGGTTTAAATATCTGGGAAGCCTCTTGACAGAAGACGGTAAGTGCGACACTGAGATCTGTAGACGTACTGGGATGCCCAAGGACACATTGCAAAAGCTGAGCAGAGTATAGCGAGACAACAGGATTTCTTTGGTAACAAAGAAAAGAATACTGAGCTGTTACGTGACAGTCAGCCCTTCTTTACGGCAGCGAATGTTGGGCGATTTCCTCAAAGATGAAGAAGAGACTCGAGGCGACGGAGATGTGGTTCTACAGAAGGATGCTAAGGATATCATGGCCCGAGTGTGTGAACAAGGATGAGATCTTAGAGAGGATGCAAAACAATGAGGAGGCTTATACTTAACATCAGGTAGAGGCAGCTGAAGTTTCTGGGACACATAATGAGGAAGAAGGGCCCGGAGAATCTGATACTCACATGTCGAATAGAGGGAAAGAGAGACAAGGGAAACAATGCGTGACATATCTGGTGGACTTAATCAAGGGGATAACAGAACGTGGTCTGGAGGAAGCAGAGGGAAGGATCTTGTTGAGAGCTGCAAGGGATAGAGGGAGGAGGTGGAGAGCTATGATCGCCTACGTCCTGAAAGGGCATTGCACATAAAAAGATAAGAACCATTGAGTAGTATTCCCTTTTAAATATACCAGATTTAAAAGAATATAATTATATTGGCCTTTGAGTGTATTTAAATTAAAGTATTTATTCATATGATAAATTGCCGGCGAAATCTTGACAGTTTTTCAGAGAAAAAAGTAACTTAAATCCTGATTTCACGTTTTAATAAAAAAAATTCTTCACTGTCAACACAAATCCTATCACATCTGGAACAGACCGATTTGGGCTGGCTATTTAAATTTTGATTTTTTTTTTCACACCTATCTATTTTTATTCCAAACACTACATTTTCTTCTTTTTTTTTCCCACTAATTTTCTCGACCTGTCTGTTTATTCCTATCTGTTCGTTTATTCTATTCTCATCACCCTTCCTTTTTTTTTTGTTCTAAAATCAGATTAATTTTTAATTAATTTTTCAAAGTACCCTTTCATTCCAAACTATCTTTGTACTCTAGACTTAAGCATAATTATCTCCTTTCATATGGATCAAATACTTTTTTGATGCAAATTTCCTGATCCTCTCTGCAGGTCGTTCCTCCCAGATACGCATCCACTCATGAGTAGCTTAGGGTTAAGCCGCTACACGCAAGCAACCAATCTGCCGCTGGGTGGTATGCCACGAGCGATGGCCCGCTGTCGGACCGCCGGCGTGTCCTTCTCAGCAATGCCATCACTGGCAGACTGTTAGGGGCCCACCGGTGGCTGACACCGGAGGACCGCTGGCGTTGTCATCAGCAGCCCGGTAGCAGGCCACTAGCGGCATGCGTGTAGGGTAGGTGCTTGAAGTGTCTTAGAAGTTGGGTAATATCCAACTCGTTCGATGTACGTGTGGGATTTTCAATTTAAAATCAGCCCTAAACGATATCCCTGTCTTTATTCTGACACTAGGCTAACAATTCTTTCTGTTTTCATTTCTCAGTTGATTGATTGATCCGTTTTTTACGGCTTATCAACCGTTTGCAGGCTATTTAAAACCAGAAAATATTTTTAGATTGTATGATTTAGTGACACAAGTCTTGCTAATTAACCCATAGCTGGAGTAACGAAAAGGTAGATTCAGGCATTTCCCCAAGAGGATTTGTGCGGAAGTGAATACTACGATCGCAACTGGAATTGGAACTCGGCTCTCCGATTAACAATTCAGAGCCATTAACCATTACATCACCTCACATCCAGGGTTAGAGCACTTGGTACGGGAACCGGTGTTTTAACGCGATATGGCCGTAAGCCTAATTTCTGAGTTGAGTTACCATTATTGAGATGCCAACAATTGTCTTCATCTTAGGGCAAGAAAGAAAATCATCAGGAAATTTTGAACTGATCCCTTTATTGATATCTTATTAAATAAAGTCTTCATTTCAAAATAGGGATAGATTGGCCTCGTTTCGTAGATCAGGTCCAAGGAGATCTCGCCGAGTTCTGATTTAGTGCTGTTCAGTTATTGGTCACTCCGTTTCCACTAATTCCACGTACACATTGCCCGGCCTAGGGATTGAACTCACAATTATCATATAACCAAATTCATGAACCAACATTTTAATCTACTGGATTATTTATTGGTGGCAGCTGTTCGCTTGTATGCCTTTCTACTATGCCGGCTAGGCAATCCCTCACCCCCAGGGCCCATCTGGTTTATATTATAACTATGTTGAGCGGACCTTAGTTAGAGTTTCTGGTAAAAAAAATAGTCTAGACAAGGCCAGTATGCTGAAAACCCTCAGTCACGATGACTTGTGCAAATAGTTCTACTCAGTTTCACTCACAAGGCTTGAGTCAACCCGTGGTGTAGTTTTCAGGCACTTTCCAGATAGCTTCCCTCCAGGCCGGTAACATCAAGAAGACACCTTCCTGTTAAATCGACTACAATGAGATTCGAACCCCGGTCTCATGGGCGGAAAACGAACATTTTAACCATTCGGTCATGTGCCAGTCTAGGCTATTATTCCTAATGAAGGCCAGTGAGAACAATAACCAAAACGGACTAACAAAATGAATAAAATCGTCCGCATGTAAGTAATTCCTCTTTTTTTACAGAAATTCAAACAGAAAGAAACTGGAGTAAATAGATAGCAACCGCTTTGTATATATTCTGCCCTGAATAGTCAAAGATTTTCGTGGCCGAATTAATGGATATAAATTAATATTCTTTTTATGCAAGATTTTGTTGTGTTGATCTTCTCTTATCTGCCGTGTCTCTTCAAGATCTGTGAGATTATGTTTCTCTATGAATTACTATTCCGTGAAACCCTAAATAGTATTTGACCCCTTATAATCTCTCTCTGTTCGGGAAGGGACAATTCAACACCGCCAACTCAACACCGCCAACTGAGCGACGGGACTACTCAGGACTAAGACAACTCAGGACCGAGACAACTCAGCACCAGAAAAACATAATGTTTTTTGTATGATGAACGATTGTCCACTCAATGATGCTAAATGCATGAACGTCTATTAGGACTCAAGCTTAGAACTCAAGTGATGGTGCAGAACAACTCAACATCACCAACTCAATACGGTCGACTGAACACCGCCAACTAAGCGACGAGACGACTCAGGACCGTGTTAACTCAGCACCAGAAAATCATTTCTTTTTTTTTTAATAAAAAAAAAACAGAATAAAATCATTTTATTAAGGATTAATTAGTGAATATTTTTTCTTCAAATAAGGCATCTGAAAAGACTTAATGTAAAATATAAACCATTTTTTTTTTGTTTTTAATTATTTTAATAAGGTAAATCTTAAATAAAGGTATTTTAAATAAAGCTAATTGACATAAAATAATTCAGTAAAACACATATGTTTTTACTTACATTATTTACATTATTCAGACTGTTAACCTCATCTACATTTCATATTCACAAATTTTCGGCCATTTTATTCTTCGGTCTTCTTCAGGTGATTAGAATTTCGAACCGAACGCTTTATTTTTTCCCCAGGGGTATATTGTCCTAGTTCCACGTGCCATGCCTCTTCTGGATGTTTCATGTAGTTTCCTTTAACTCAATTCTCCAAGTATGGTTCACCAAGGCACGGCACGTGGAACTAGAACAATCTACAACGGTGGACGAAATAAAGGGTTCGATTCGAAATTCCATTCACCTGAAGAAGGCTGGACCGTACAACGGTCAAAATGTTGTGAATATGGCAATGAAGATGAGGATAACAGTCCGAATAATGTAAATAATCATAATACCTCGTCTCAGAGATATAAACCCCGAAACATTGTGAATATGGCAATGAAGATAAAGATAACAGTCCGAATAATGTAAATAATGCAAGTAATCATAATACCTCGTCTCAGAGATATAGACCCCGAAACATTGTGAATATGGCAATGAAGATGATGATAACAATCCGAATAATGTAAATAATGTTAGTAATCATAATACCTCATCTCAGAGATATAGAGAGACATTTACGTATAATTATTTTTTAATAAAATAAATCGAACAGGTTCGTAATTGACATAGTGCCTTTTCAAATGCCTTATTTGAAGAAAAATATTCAAATACTAAGGTTTTAATCCTTAATAAATTACTTTTATTGGCTAATAAAAATTTATGTTTTTCTGGTGCTGAGATGTGTCGGTCCTGAGTTGCCCCGGCGCTCAGTCGGCGGTGCTGAGTTCTCCTGCACCCTTCCTGTTCATGTCCTGCAATCCGTTTACACAAGCTTGTTAGGTAGGTTATTCTCTGCTTCCTTCTGTGTCCCTTGCTTTCAATACGACAAGAGAGTGTCGTGTTCTCCAAACCCCCTTTCATCATTATGTGTCGCAAAAATTTCAGCCCTATCTTCCCGCTCTTATTTTCCTCAAAAGTTTATCGTTGCTCACATGTCCTGTCCATAGCGTTCTCAAATTTCTTTTGTAGTACTACATTTCTTTTTCTTCAAGTCTCCTCTTCATCCGAGAGAAAATTGTCCAGCTTATAGAAGGATTGGTGTTAGATAGAATTTTTGAATTCATGTCTTTGAGTCCAACGAAATTTTCTTCGGCACCGTGGGAGATTGAGCATTTTTCTACGGTATTGTCTAAAATCTCACATTAAACCTCGACTTTGTGCCACATTTGGCTGAGACGTGGGCGCACTGAAAAATGCCTATCAGGTTTAATTTTTAATATAACACATTTTTTTTTTGCGATTTTAATCACGCGTTCAAAATCTAAATTACGCCTCTTCACCTGGCCGGTTAGAAGCGAGAGTGGACATCTTCGATTGTTGCTACGTTACTGAACGGCCAAGCCATCGGATGCTTTGTAATTCAATAGAGAAAATTGTATTAGTGATAAATGATAATTTCATATACCATATATAAAATTCTTGCGTCTTAAATCAAAGAGACAAATAAAGGTGTTTCTGACTTTGATGAGCGAACAAAAATTGCTCTAAATAACATAGTGTGACATTGTCACGATATCTTATGCGGTAGGATATGTGGCTCTAGGTTTCGACCATAATCTTTGTGGGGTGAATGGTGGTCGTAGTGCCTCTAAAGAGTCTTTGGCAAGCACCCTCGTAGTGAACTGAGCTTTTTGCGTTGCGACGTTAGTTTTCCATTTCTTGGGACTAGTAAACTAAAGTTGACCTGGTTTTTCCTTTGAGATATAAATGTGTACTTCTGAAAACTCGCAGAGGCATGCATTTCCATCTGTTTGCTAGAAAAGTAGACTTCTGAAACATTCCTACCAGAATTTCGATAGCAGATGACACTTATTTCTTACAAAAGTTTACTTCTGAAAAATTCCTACTGGTATTTTAGTTATGGAGCAATATTTTAATCAGTGCAAAAGAAAAATGCCAGACAAGTGTCATACAAATGTCATACAAGTATTGCTATCAAGGACATTATTTCTATTTGATACAAAGTCATAGAGGTATAACTATTCCAGACGTGATTGAATTGGGTACAAAAGACTACAGGGAACGATTGATAAATTGTCGCCATTTTATATTTTCTTTAATTTCGCGCATGCGCTTTGTTGTTAATTTTGTCAACTGCACAATATCGTTGGGTCAGTTATCTGTGAGAATAAAAGCATCATGTCGCATTTCACCCCGCCAGAAATTTGGAAACGCCATCCTTTAATGCTTGGCATTCCCACCGGAAGCTCCAATACGAACATTTCAGAGTGTTTGGGTGTCAATCTGAGGACAATGCAGATGATCTGGAAAGAGTTAGATGAGTCTACGAAGATTTTGGTGTGATTACTAGTGATGGCGACGTTATGCCTCCATTCATCTTCCCAGAGGGCCTCAGACTCAACACGGAGGCCTACATCAAGTGCCTTGAGGAGTTAGTGCTGCTCTGGGCCAGGTGGGTGGCTGCTGGAAGAAACTACGTCTGGTAACAGGACTCTGCACCATGACACATAAGCAGGAGAACCCAGTCATGGCTGTCCGACAATTTCTGTGACTATATCACCCCTTACATCAGGCCACCTAATTCCCCTCACTCTAACTCTAACTGCCTTGATTCTTGTGTGTCGGGCGCAGTTATGTGAGAGGCCGACAAAACTCCTTGTAACACCAAAGATGAACTGAACGCGAGGATTATGGCAGCATCCACCAACTTAAAGAAGAAAAACGTCCAGAAGAGTTGCAGGAGATTTCGAAGTCGTGCTGAGGCCGTGGTCTGAAGTCAATGGCGATTTTATTTAATAAATTTACTTTTTAGTATTTCAAGATATTTTTGTGTAAATTTGATAAATATATCTGTTAAAACGAGATGTCAGTGTTATTTTCATTTTTGCATAATGTAGACGACAATTTACCCATCGCACCCTGTAGATCTGTTAAAATGAGATGTCAGTGCTATTTTCATTTTTGCATAATGTAGACGACAATTTATCCATCGCACCCTGGAGATCTGTTAAAATGAGATGTCAGTGCTATTTTCATTTTTGCATAATGTAGACGACAATTCTTAAAACTTCTTCCCTGCAGGAATATTCCAAACGGAATTGTTTTCTCATAAATACTTCAGAAATTTTACTATCGTTATGATTATTTCCAACTGCACTTGCATTTGGTACAAAATTGTACTTTTGAAGCATTCCTACCGGAATCACTATTCCATACGGCACGTGTATTTTGTATAATATTGCACTTTTTAAAATTCCTACAGACAATACTATTTGTCAGACTGCTTGTTTATTTGCTCTAATATTATATTTCTTAAAAATTCCTACAGGAATGACTATTGCCAGACGGCACGTGTATTTGGTATAATACTGCATTTCTTAAAAATTCCTACCGGCATGATTATTCCCGGCGATACATGTATTTCTCGGAAAAGTTAAGATTCTAATAACACCTTCCAGCATAAACAATCACTACGATACAAACGTGGACTTAAATATCTTGGGTGCATAGATAGCAGAAGAAATACTAAGAGGTTCAAATGCCGGAAATCGTGGATGGTCATGATCGGTCAAGTCTTGAAGAATAAAGAAAATATAGAGAAAGTGGACCTGTGGTTTTCAAAACTTGATCTATACATGAAAATATTTGGGTTTGGTACGTTTCGGCGTAGCCCATTCGGCGTAGCCCATTCGGCGTGGTTGATTCGTTGTCAGAAAAAATAATTGGACTATTCAGCACAACCGTTTAAGCACCAGACTGTTTCGACGTCACTGTCTTTGACATAAGGCACCCCCCGACACACATATACACAAAAAGGATAAAAGCATTGAAAACACCCAACTTTCAATATGACTTTTTATTCATTTAGGTAATTAAGGATCCTATTAAAACACTAATGGAATAATGTAAATTAAAAGCTTAAATTAAAAATATTTTATTTTAAAAAAATTAAAAACTTAGTAAAGCTATTTAATCTTAGAAATTACTTCTTGATTTCGTAACACCCTTCAGAAATTCTATAGGATCGAATGATTTCACTTACATTATGATATTATATTAAAGATTATTATATTAAAGCTAAAAAAATATAGAGATGCTGATGAACAAATCAAAAAAGTAATCTGACGCCTAATCAACTCTCTACCGAAAAATTCCTATGTCAAATCGGCTACGCCGAATCAGCAACGCCAAATGAGCTACAACAGAACGTCCCATTCCCCTTTCCCAGAGACAAAATATTGCGAGCCTCTCACTTCTCTATCACTATCTCCATGGCATGTACTCCAATGAGCTATATACCTTGGTTCCACCAACCCTGAACTAAAATAAAATACTTGCTTCCATTTGAAATAAAATGGCTTTGACGACTGAAAAATATGCACTGAAGGAAATATAATTTAAAAATACCTCCAGGTACTCTTTTTCTTAAATTTAAAAATGCCTCCAACTATTCCTTTTCTTAAATTTAATAATACCTCCAGTTACTCTTTTTCTTAAATTTAAAAATACCTCCAGCTATTCTTTTTCTTGAATTTAAAAATGCCTCCAGCTAATCCTTTTCTTAAATTTAAAAATACCTCCAGCTATTCTTTTTCTTGAATTTAAAAATGCCTCCAGCTAATCCTTTTCTTAAATTTAAAAATGCCTCCAACTATTCCTTTTCTTAAATTTAATAATACCTCCAGTTACTCTTTTTCTTAAATTTAAAAATACCTCCAGCTATTCTTTTCCTTGAATTTAAAAATGCCTCCAGCTAATCCTTTTCTTAAATTTAAAAATGCCTCCAACTATTCCTTTTCTTAAATTTAAAAATGCCTCCAGCTAGTCTTTTTCTTAAATTTTAAAATACCTACAGTTACTCTTTTTCTTAAATTTCAAAATGCCTCCAGCTAGTCATATTCTTAAATTTTTAAATACCTCCAGCTACTCTTTTACTTAAATATAAAAATACCTCCAGTTACTCTTTTTCTTAAATTTAAAAATGCCTCCAAATACTGTTTTTCTTAGATTTAAAAATACCTCCAGCTACTCTTTTTCTTAAATTTAAAAATGCCTCCAACTACTTTTTTTCTTAAATTTAAAATTCCTCCAGCTACTCTTTTTCTTAAATTTAAAAATGCCTCCAGCTACTCTTTTTCTTAAATTTAAAAATGCCTCCAAATCCTCTTTTTCTTAAATACGACGAAGTGGTAATTTGACGCTTAATGATCATTTGCCGAAAAATTCCTATGTCGAATTGGTTATGCCGGACCAGCGACACCAAATTGGCTAAACGGGAACGTCCCATTCCCTAAATATTTTAGGTTAGAAGTTTAAGTAATTTTGTCAATTTCGTTTTTCATAATGATAGAAAATCTGTACGAAACATTAGAAATATCTGACCTATGTATTTTCTATTATCGTATTTAAAAGAAAAAACCATAATAATAAAAAAATAAGAATTTTATTTATTCTCAACCTCATGGCTGCCCGCAAGCGGCGAAATAGACGCTTAATAGAAAAACTTTCCCTTTTGCCCTTTCTATATAAAAACTGCTTTGCCGCTTTTTCCCCGCTTCTTTCTTCCAGACAAATTCACTGACAGGAATGTCTGGTGAAAATTGGCGTTAGTAGAGTAATGGCAAAAAAATCTCCAAGCAAGGTCCAGAAATCCGTTAAGAGCGTAATCAGATTTCTGCAACCTTTCAAAACCTCTTATCGCAGTCAACTGAGATCCAAAATTATTACATATTTAAAAACAACTTTTGGAAGTAGGTTAGAACGCAATTAGATATTTGCTATCTTTCGTAACCTATTATGTTTGAGAGACTGGATTTTAGATCAGTATATATTCAAAGACGAAATAGAGAAATCGTCAGTATCTGTTTATATTTCTGAGATGAGGTATTATGTACACTATTTACATTATTCGGACTATTGTCCTCATCTTTGTTGCCATATTTATTACAGCGTTTCGGCCTTTCCGTATCTGTCTATATTTCTGAGATGAGGTATTATGTACACTATTTACATTATTCGGACTATTGTCCTCATCTTTGTTACCATATTTATTACAACGTTTCGGCCTTTCAGTATCTGTCTATATTTCTGAGATGAGGTATTATGTACACTATTTACATTATTCGGACTATTGTCCTCATCTTTCTCACCATATTTAATACAATATTTCGGCCATTCCGTATCTGTCTATATTTCTGAGATGAGGTATTATGTACATTATTTACATTATTTGGACTATTGTCCCCATCTTTGTCGCTATATTTATTACAATATTTCAGTCATTCAGTATCTGTCTATATTTCTGAGACGAGGTATTATGTACACTATTTACATTATATTTTATTTATACATCTTTGTCGCTATATTGTCGTATATTTATTACAATGTTTCGGCCGTTGTACGCTTCGACGTTCTTCGGGTGGTTGGAATGTCGAAATGAACCCATTATTTCGCTCGCTGGGGTAGACTGTTCTAGTTCCATGTGCCATGTCTAATGGATGTCAATTATCAGTTATCTCTTGTTAATTTCCCTCTCCAAGTTCACCACCGAACTGACACTCTTTGGGTCCTGTCACTGGATATAACAAACGCATTTATCCACTGTGCCATGTGTCCTTGAGGATATCTGTGTATGAATTTCTGGGCATTATAAACCTAATGTCTTCAGCAACCGTTTTTACAACGGCCGAAACGCTGTAATAGATATGGCGACAAAGATTAGGACAATAAGGCCGAATAATGTAAATAAAGAAACTCTTGTTGACTAAACGTCTCTGTTCAGTTATGATATGCGAACTGTCTTTAACATAAACAAATATTGATAAGCATTCAAGGGGCAAATTGTATCAATACGAATCAGGTCAATTGTGAGACACACACTCTCTCGTATATAGCGATGGGTTGATAACTATTTAAGAGGCAAATTGTATCAATAGATAAATTTGAGAGAACTCCTGTTGCTTTCTATCAAGATGGCTGATTATGACCGCCAGGAGGGTGACTGGTTGCGCCTTCACAAGCTAACAGTTTCCGCTGGCATGAAGGGCAAATATTATATCGAATCAATTGCTAGGTCAGCTGCTAGGAAAGTTGGTTCTCTGTGTCGGACGAGACAATTTTTCTCACCAGAATCTATCTTAGACATTTATAAGTTTACCCTTCGTCCATGCATTTAATATTGCTGCCACGTCTGGCCTGGTGTACCTGCTATGTATTTAAAGATTCATGATAAAATACAAAGAAGGATCTGCAATATTATTGGTCCTGACCTAGCACCTAGACTTCGGTCCGTTTCCCATTGACATTAACGTAGATTCCCTGTGACTTTACTATAAATATTTTCATAGTAATTCATCTGATGAACTTTACTCTATAGTACGTAGATTTTATGAATTTAAGCGCAGTACTGTATTGTCAGCTAGGTCTCATCCTTTTAGAGTTTAAATAACTAGATGCAACCGTAAGTTCTGTGCTAACAGTTTCTTCTCTCGCACTTCTCACTTGTGGAACTCTCTTACGGATTCTTGCTTTCCAGCTGTGACCTTCAAAACTTTAAATTCTTAATTCCTTTTCTTGTATTGCTCTCTATCCATAATATTTCTATTTCTCTCATATTATGTCACACTCAGTAATACCTTGCATCTTAGTGCCTTTATTGCCTTGCTTGAATACAAAAGCCAAAATCGTTATCTTTATTGTACACGAATAAGATTGTAACGGGCAAATTATGATAATTCAGATCTCTGTCCAACTTCCAGACATTCTCGAAACAAGTATTGATAATCTTATAACAGCACCTACACAATTCTCTGTTCCACTTTGAAACGAGGCCTCTATTTTACTGAACCAATGTGTGATCGAGACATTGTAGGGTTTGAGAAGCCTGAAACCACCTCTTAATTACAATTGTTTCCAGATCCACGTTGCCCTGGGTTGGTAGCACCTGTTAGGATCCCAGATATGTGCAAATAGCGAACATTCAAACAAAAACTAAACACTATAAAAGTATAGAAATGATTATTTATAGCAAAATGCCCAGCAATACATTTTAAAGCAAAATAACCAACATTAAATTTTATCATAGAATTACTAACAATATATTTCTTCTGTAGATGAAGGCAGGCTATTGCGTTCAAAATATTTAGATTTCGGCATTAAATAGAGGTTAATATACCGCTATACAAAATAAACCAAACCAATCAAAATATTTAGTTCTCGGCATTAAATAACCCATAGAGGTTGATATGCCGCTAAACAAAATCAACCAAACCAATCAAAATATTTAGATTTCGGCATTAAATAGCCCATAGAGGTTGATATGTCGCTAAACAAAATCAACCAAACCAATCAAAATATTTAGATCTCGGCATTAAATAGCCCATAGAGGTTGATATGTCGCTAAACAAAATCAACCAAACCAATCAAAATATTTAGATCTCGGCATTAAATAGCCCATAGAGGTTGATATGTCGCTAAACAAAATCAACCAAACCAATCAAAATATTTAGATTTCGGCATTAAATAACCCATAGCGGTTGATATGCCGCTAAACAAAATCAACCAAACCAAACCAATCAAAATATTTAGATTTCGGCATTAAATAACCCATAGAGGTTAATATACCGCTAAACAAAATCAACCAAACCAATTAAAGTATTTAGATTTCGGCATTAAATAACCCATAGAGGTTGATATGCCGCTAAACAAAATCAACCAAACCAATCAAAATATTTAGATTTCGGCATTAAATAGCCCATAGAGGTTGATATGTCGCTAAACAAAATCAACCAAACCAATCAAAATATTTAGATTTCGGCATTAAATAACCCATAGAGGTTGATATACCGCTAAACAAAATCAACCAAACCAATCGAAATATTTAGATTTTGGCATTAAATAACCCATAGAGGTTGATATGCCGCTAAACAAAATCAACCAAAGCAATCAAAATATTTAGATTTCGGCATTAAATAACCCATAGCGGTTGATATGCCGCTAAACAAAATCAACCAAACCAAACCAATCAAAATATTTAGATTTCGGCATTAAATAACCCATAGAGGTTAATATACCGCTAAACAAAATCAACCAAACCAATCAAAATATTTAAATTTCGGCATTAAATAACCCATAGAGGTTGATATTCCGCTAAACAAAATCAACCAACCAAACCAATCAAAATATTTAGATTTCGGCATTAAATAACCCATAGAGGTTGATATGCCGCTAAAGAAAATCAACCAACCAAACCAATCAAAATATTTAGATTTCGGCATTAAATAACCCATAGAGGTTGATATGCCGCTAAACAAAATCAACCAAACCAAATCAATCAAAATATTTAGATTTTGGCATTAAATAACCCATAGAGGTTGATATGCCGCTAAACAAAATCAACCAAACCAAACCAATCAAAATATTTAGATTTCGGCATTAAATAACCCATAGAGGTTGATATGATGCTAAACAAAATCAACCAAACCAAACCAACTGTTCAACACTCTTCAATTGATCAACTTTTCATCCACAAAGCATGTCAATTTTTCGGCAGAGTGACGATTAGTTGTCAGATTACTATTTCGTCATTATAGTCAAATTTGCGCTCTGTCTGTCTGTCTTTCTGTCTGTCTGTCTGTCTCTCTCTCTCTCTCTCTCTCTCTCTCTCTCTTTCTCTCTCTCTCGTTTAGTCGTCAAATTAGTACTTCGTCGTTATATGCTCGAATAGCCCAATTTAAGAAAAAGAGTAGTCGGAGGTATTTTTATATTATATTTCCTTCGGTGCAGTTTCATATTTTTCAATCGTCAAAGCCGTTTTATTTCAAATGGAAGCAAATATTTTTTTTATCAAAACGTGGAAAAAACAATGTGATACAAGATGTATAAATAGCTTTACTAAATTTTCATTCTTCTTTATTAAGTAAAATATTTTAAATTTAAATTTTTAATTTACATTATTCCTTTAGTGTTTTAATAGGATCCTTAATTCCCTAAATGAATAAAAAGTCACATTGAAAGTTTTTTTTTTTTGAGGAGGAGGAGGAGGGGTGCCTCCGGTCAAAGACAGTGGCGTCGAATCAATCTGACGTCTAAACGGCTATGCCGAATAGTCCAATTATTTTTCTGACGCCGAATCAGCCACGCCAAATGGTCAACGCCGAAACGTACCAAGCCCTGAATATATATCACTGTTTTTAACTCCAGCCTCGCTTCTCTAGAGCAAAGGATATCGATAAGGTTGTAGTAAAACTGTATCGATAAAATCTTTCTTCAGCTGTGAGTTTTAGCCAGTTCTTGACAAGCTTGTAAGAGACGTCGTTACAAATCCTTATTCAAACGTGAGATTCAAGCTCTCGTCTGTAGACCCAAGGATTCACAAGCGTTTAGCAAATAGAAACGGTAGAAGCCTCTGATCAATTAGGAGTTTGTTTTAGAGATACCAACATCAAACAAGTACAACAATTTAAATATCTTAGAAGTGTTCTAACAGAAGACACAAAGTGTGATACTGAAACCAGAATGTACCGTGGGATAGCGAAACTGCCTTCAAAAATCTAAGTAGATTATTGAGATACAGAAATATTTCCTTACAAACAAAGAATAGAGTACTGAAATTTTACGTGATATCATTCCTGTTATATGGCAGTGAAATTTTGACAAACTCCACAAAGATGTAGAAGAGGCCTGAAGCAACAAAAATGTGGTTCTACAGAAGGATGCTGAGAATACCAAGGACTGAAAATGTGAGCAACAAAGAAGATTTACAGCGAATAGAAATAAAAAGGACAGTTATGCTCAACATCATGAAAAGAGAGAAATTTCTAGGACACATAATGAGGAAAGGGGGCTTGGCAAATTTGATACAAACAAGAGAGATTCAAATCATGAAGGACAAAAGAAAACAACGCATAATCTACCTAGCGATCCTGAGTATATAAATGGCAGAACAGCATTTACGAGAGATAACAAAAAGAAAATATTATTAAAAGTTACAAATTTTGAAGAGTCATGATCGCCAATGTCCTGAAGGGACAGACCATATAAAAGAAGTGTCTCAACTATAAAACAAAGGATTGCTGTCAAATTTAAAATTATTTTTTTTCTTTTCGTTTTGAGTGAAAAAGGACATTGGAAGCCGATGGTATAAACAAAGTCAATGTTGGAAGGTGGTGCTGTTTTCGTTGATTTTATTTTTTACGCCGGGCTTCTTCGACGGATGGTGACAATGGCATGCCAAAGCAATCGACCAGGGTCACCCTTCTGCTTTGGTCTGATCTGGCACCTTTGTGTCGTTTCGTTGGTCGACCTTCCTGTCATCTTCTATCGATTTCGCCCAAAACGCCAATTAGAAGGCACTATTTATGTTGACAGAAAGACAAACATATCCTCTCTCTCTCTCTCCCCACTTGCTTCCAGATGAGTCGCACGTAGGTAATGTGTCCTCCTCTGGGGCACAATTGTTTCCTCGGTCTGCTGTTGAGTGAACACTCACACACACGTTCATACCCGCACTTTGTTTCACACACACAGAGACACATACTTATCGCTAGTTATAATGTTGTCTTTGATTTCAATTGTGTACAATCTAAAAATGTTTTCTGGCTTTAAATAGTCTGCAAAGGGGTTGATAAGCCGTAAAAAACGAATCAATCAATCAATAAATTGATTTGGACGTCTATTTAGACTGACGTTCTCCCCAAACCACAAGTGGAAACCGTATATGCGATGAACCGCTAATGACGCTGGATAAATTGTCGGTTCCTTGTACAATCCAAGAAAGTATCAAACTCCTCCTAGCATCATCTGTTTTTTCCAAGAGCCAGGTCAGACCCAAAATAAATTGCTGCTATATCTGGACTTCAGTTGATCAAAGGAGTTCAAAAGCGTATCTGGCTTTGTGGGTGATAAATTATTCATTTTCCATCATCCAACCTATTTCCCACTGACAAAATATCACAACCTATCTCTATTTTATAACTATTTCCATAGTACCACCTGTTCAGATCTTTATCGTTTAGACTCGACATGCCATAATCGCAAGACTATCTCTATTCTATCACTATTTCCATGGAAAATGTTCTCTTGTGTTACACTACTTATTCACAACTGTTCAGACCTTTACTGCCCCGAATACAGGGACGATGGTCCATATTTCAGTTGTATTTCATTAGTAAGGAGGAAGTTCCTTTCGGACTTCTTCCTCTCAGAATCCACTATTTTGTTGAACCGTGTCCCAAGAGTTTGGTTAAGCGATCCTTAAAATTTTAGCCTTTTCAATTCCCGGGTCAAGTGTTATACGAGGGTCATTCAATAAATAAGGTGAATTTTTCGGTATAAGGACTTCTAATACAGATATACTTCTAATACAGATAGAAGCTTACTCTTTTTTATTTTTTTTTTTGTTTTACTTCTTTTTCACATGGATTTAATTTCTTTTGCAGATTAAAAAAAAACTTTGAGAGTTTTGGCGATTAACAAAGATGGCCCACCAAGAAGCATGCTCCAGGATTGAACAGCGGTCAGTTATCAAGTTTTTGATTGCTGAAGGGTGCAAACCAGTTGAAATTCATAGGAGAATGTCAACTGTGTATGGTGCCACATGTTTCAGCAAAAAATGTCTACAAGTGGGCTAAATTGTTTAAAGAAGGACGGAGCAGTGTTGAGGATGAAGACAGGCCTGGGAGGCCTACAGAAGTGAGGTCTCCTGAAGTGATCGAATCAGTCAATGACCTCATTCAGTCTGACAGAAGGGTGACAGTGGATGACATTGCAAGGACTTTGAAAGACATAAAGAACAAATGCAGGGGTCATCAGTCGGAAGGAATCATCTTGCATCATGACAACGCAAGGCCTAACACAGCAGCCCAAACAGTGCAGACCATCAACGAGCTGGGCTTGGAACTGCTCCCTCATCCTCCTTACAGTCCAGACCTTGCCCCTTCAGACTTTTATCTGTTTGGTTCCTTGAAAGCGTTCACGAGAGGCACGAAGTTTAAAAGTGACGATGAAGTCAAAAGTGTTGTGAGCGACTGGCTGAGACATCAGTCCAAAGATTTTTACGCTGAGGGAATACGGAAGCTTGTGCACAGATGGTAAAAGTGTGTGACAGTGCTGGGAGACTACGTTGAAAAAAAAGTAAGCTTCTATCTGTATTAGAAGTCCTTATACCGAAAAATTCACCTTATTTATTGAATGACCCTCGTAGATTTTTAACAAATGCGTTCAGTAACATTGTCGAGGTCTTCGTCTTTTAGGGAGTGAACAACAGTAATGAAATATTTAGTGATATTTTATGATTGCAAACGTATTTTCTGTAAAAATGCCTTTTTTTCTTATACGAACTCGGATCCTAATTACATTACAGGATGCTGTTTCTGCTTCACTAGGCGATCGTTCACGGAATTTGCAACGGATTAAAAACCCAATGCTCAAACATCAAACGTGTTTTCTGAACAAACAGATGCCGAAAAATAGCTCTGCCAACGCGGCTTTGCGAATTTAAATTCGTCACTAGATTGGCAGTTGGGTTTCATCATTTTCCGATTGTGATGGCGAGATATGGCTGAGGGTCCTGTGCTGGAAGTATCTTTTCTCTAGCTTCTTACTATTAGAGATACTCTACAGCCTTTTACTTTCCAGCTAGTTGTGATCCTCTGTCTTCTTAGTACCTATTTTTTCATTGTTCTCTAATAATGTTTTTTTTCCCCTTTTCTCATATTACCCCCATGCACCTTAGTGACTTTATTGCCTTGCTTTGGGTGAAACTATTAAAATCTTCCTGTTAATATTAGAACCGTTTCTGGAGCATTAACGTGATTCACTGTGTCGGGCGAGACAATTCTACTCTCCTGAATCTATCTTGATTATCTATAAGTCTACCATTAATCCATATTTAGAATATTACTGCCATGTATGGTCTGGTGGCCCCATCGATTTACCTGGAACTCATTGATAAGATCCAAAGAAGAATCCGCAACATTATTGGTCCTGATCTGGCAGCTCAGCTTCACTCACTTGCCCATCGCTGTAAGGTTGCCACTCTGTGCCTTTTCAATAAATACTTTGCTATGATACCTCGATTTTATTTTAAGCACAGTACTAGACTGTCTCATCAATTTACACTTGAACTGATTAGCTGTAGCCGTAAGTTCTATGCTGATAGTTTCTTTTCTCGCACTTCTCACTTGTGGAACTCTCCTCCAGCTTCAGACTTTCCAGTCTACTTTAATCTCCAACAATTTCAAAACAATGTCAATCGCTATCTTCTAGCCCCCCGATTGGGGGGGGGTATTACTGACACTGTTTTGTTTAGTCTCTTTTATATAGTTTTATTCATTTTTGTAAATATTCATTAGGGTTTAGATTTTAAAATTATTTTTATTCCCCCCTCTCAGACAATGACTTATACATAAGGGGGCTAGTTAGGATTTTCATAGAGACAATGCGGTATTATGGTGAATGTGGTAAGAAAGGTAAGAATGCGTTATTGTGATGTTAGGAATATTGTGGTATGTTTGGATCAGTGTTTGTGGATATCTAAGTTTAAAGATAAGACAGAAGAAGACCGTCCTTTTCGCCCAGCCCCCATTTTGGCCTTGTGCCAGATTTCGTGAATAAATTACAAATAAATATCGCTCTTTGATATGGTACCTTGACTTCGAGATCTCATCAATTTACAGTTGAGCTGGTTAGATGTAGCCGTAAGTTCTATGCTGACAGTTTCTTTTCTCGCACATCTCGTTTATGGAACTCCCTTCCGACTCCATGTTTTACAGCCACCTTTAATCTGCAAGAAGTTAAATGCAATGCCAGTCGCTATCTACTGATGCTCTTTTCTCTTTCTACAGATTCCTAATGTTTGTGTTCCTAATTATTCCAAATCTTTTAACCTATTGCGTCTAAGTGGCTTTACTTGCCTTGTCTGGGGTGACACTGACTTTTAAAAAAAAAAAAGATAATTACAATATACTATTATAATTATTCTAAATTTGATTAGTTACTTTTCTTAATATCTTATTGTCTCGAATTTATAAATTAAATCTTATAGCACATATGTATGTAGACAAGAGTATATATACATTTTTATAAATACTTTCAAGATAACTGATCAGGTGAGCTCTTAACTATGGTACCCAGACTTGTTGAATTTAAGCGCAATACAAGACCGACGGCGAGATCGCATCATTTTACAGTTGAGTTAGCTAGGAGTACACTTAAATTCTATGCTGTTTCTTTTCTCGCAACTCTCACTTGTGGAACTTCCTTCCGGCTCCATGCTTTCCAGCCAACTTTAATCCGCAAGAAATCCTGCAATTGCCTCCATGGGAAGGAATTCAGACCTGTTTGAGAAGCTTTGTTTTAAAACAATGTGCAAATTCTTTTTTCGGGTGCGTCGTTAGTTGTTTTGTTTCTTTCACATTAATTTTGTCAAAATCTGAAACGAGAGGATTGTGTAGCTCCAAAACAGATATTGCAGCAATACTCCATATTTTGGCATAATCTGGCTCTTGTAGAGATAAAGTATGGTAGGTGGGGTCATGTTTTTTCGGGTGCGTTATAAGGAACCGATCATTTTTCTGGCCTCCTTAGCTCTGGATCGTATATATGAGTTACACCTGTCTGGCGTGAAAATAAGTAATTGAAGATTGCTCATTTGGAGGGCAGACATTTATCGCTTGGTGATAATGAAAATTAACTAGTTTGGGCTTTGAAAGCCGCAGTTTTCCTCTCTTGGGATGTACACCATGGTCACCTAGAAAATTGGAGGTTCCCTATATACTATGGTTCCAAGAAACTCAATGAAGATACATGACAAGTGAATGTTTAATTTTATTCGTTATTTTATTTGTATAAATACTTCTTTTTACCTAAATATCTGTCAATATCTCTGAGACGAGGTATTATGCTTACTTGTATTACTTACATTATTCGGACTGCTATCCTCATTTTCATTGCCATATTCACAACGTTTCGGGGTCTATATCTCTGAGACGAGGTATTATGATTACTTGCATTATTTGCATTATTCGGACTGCTATCCTCATCTTTATTGTCATATTCACAACGTTTCGTGGTCTATATCTCTGAGACGAGGTATTATGATTACTTGCATTATTTACATTATTCGGACTGTTATCCTCATCTTTATTGTCATATTCACAACGTTTCGGGGTCTATATCTCTGAGACGAGGTATTATGATTACTTGCATTATTTACATTATTCGGACTATTATCCTCATCTTCATTGCCATATTCACAACGTTTCAGAGTCTATATCTCTTAGAGGAGGTATTATGATTACTTGCATTTTTTACATTATTCGGAGTGTTATCCTCATCTTCATTGACATATTCACGACGTTTCGGCCGTTTTATGCTCCGACCTTCTGCAGGTGATTGGAATTTCGAAAGTAACCCCTTTATTTAGTCCACCGGGTAGAATTTTCTAGTTCCACGTGACATACCAATTATTTTTTTTCTTTTTCCCGTTTTTCTCTTGCTCACCATCTCGGTTCGTTTTCGATCCCCCCATCTCGCTTGTCGCAATTACTTCTTTTTTAATATTATCATTATATATGTTTCTCGGTCAGAAAACGTAGCTGATACCAGCTCAGAATTACCGGAGATCATGCAGGTACTACACTCTGATCCAAGAGTAGGAAAACGGTAACGTTGCACATTTATGGACGCGGGATAATCGCACAGATGATAATAATGCAGGTAACATTTATTTGCCTTTCCGTAATCTTTTCCAGGTGGTACTAAAAGGAATAGCCCTTTGGAAATGGTCATTAGAGAGATGTCGTGCTTTCTCAAGGTCGGACTAAATATACCATGTTCAAAATGATGCCATACAGCTATGTTTAAGGAAAATATTTGAATCCATCCCAAGCTGCACCTCTTATCTCCACCCCAGCGACAGAAGATTAATGGACAAACGATTTCTTCTCTTTTAGCTTTCAGAATCATCACCGGATTTTTCCCTGCTAATGTCAACGCTAGCGGACTTGCTCACCGCCAATGCAAGCAACGATTCAATCTTAAATCATCGCCAACCTGCTTAGGCTGTCTCATTGTTGGGAGGAAACGCGCGTTGAACTGAGCGACTGACAATAAAAATGCTAATAATCACACCGCTACAAATCTGCATATAATCCGCTGATGATCCTTAATAATCTCCTTCTGATCCTTAACAGCACCACGACTAATGAGGTCAATGATTTGTACAGATTTTAAGTAAACGAAACAGTTGACAGGAAAACGATTCAATGGACGGTATAGGCTTCCATTTACAATTCAACAGTTTTCATTTCTTCGGATATTATTAGGTTTGGTGTTTCCATTTTTGTTGTAATTATTGGAATGTTTCCTTGTTTTCTGAACTTCTAAAAAGAAATGTTTTCATTATCCCATATGTAATTTGGACTTTTGCATTATCTTTGATTTTATCTTTGCCTATATCAGTCTATTGCCTTTTTCTTTGCCTTTATCGGTATTTTATTGCCTTTTTTCTTTGCCTTTATGAACTATTGTCTTTATCTTTGCCTTTCTCGGACTGTTGCCTTCATCTTAACCTTTCTCGGACTGTTGCCTTTATCTTAGCCTTTCTCGGACTGTTGCCTTTATCTTAGCCTTTATTAGACTATTGCCTTTACTTTACCTCCATCAGACTATTGCCTTTACTTTACCTCCATCGGACTATTGCCTTTCTCTTTACCTCCATCAGACTATTGCCTTCATCTTTACCTCCATCGGACTATTGCCTTTATCTTTACCTCCATCGGACTATTGCTTTTATCTTTACCTCCATCAGACTATTGCCTTTATCTTTACCTCCATCAGACTATTGCCTTTATCTTTAAACCTTTAGCGGACTATTGCCTTTTTCTTTGTCTTTATGGACTATTGCCCTTTTCTTTGCTTTTATCGGACTATTGGCTTTTTCTTTGTCTTTATGGAGTATTGCCTTTATCGGACTATTAGTTTTACTGTTGCCTTTATCGGACTATTGCTTTTTTCTTTGCCTTTATGGACTATTGCCTTTTTCTTTGCTTTTATCGGACTATTGCCTTTACCTTTGCCTTTATAGACTATTGCCTTTATCGGACTATTAACTTTCCCGTTGCCTTTATCGGACTATTGCTTTTTTCTTTGCCTTTATAGACTATTGCCTTTAATTTGCCTTTATGGACAATTAGTTTTACCGTTGCCTTTATCGGACTATTGGCTTTTTCTTTGCAGTTATCGGACTATTGCTTTTTTCTTTGCCTTTATGGACTATTGCCTTTATCGGACTATTAGCTTTACCGTTGCCTTTATCGGACTATAATCCAATAAACTGTGTCTCTTAATCTGTAATCCTCTACCTGGAGTGGCTATTGGGTCTTGTACCGGTTTTAAATCATTATAAAAAGATATCCAGAAAGAAACAAGAATAACTTACATAACCGGCTTGAGTGAATAGCTGTCCAAACAAAGACCAGTGGGTAGTCATCGAAGATTACTTAGGGCAGAGAAACACAGGAAGTTGTGGAGGCCATTATTGACCATATCGATAATGGATATGGCATGTAACAGTAGAAGCAAACTGTCAATGACTCATAAAAAATGTTAGTATAAATAAATTCCAATGTTGATTAGTATCAAGATGTTTAGATGGTTGGTTGGTTGTTTTTGTTTAGCAGCATATCAACCTCTATGGGTTATTTAATGCCAAAATCTAAATATTTTGATTGGTTTGGTTTGGTTGATTTTGTTTAGTGGCATATCAACCTCTATAGGTTATTTAATGCCGAAATCTAAATATTTTGATTGGTTTGGTTTGGTTGATTTTGTTTAGTGGCATATCAACCTCTATAGGTTATTTAATGCCAAAATCTAAATATTTTGATTGGTTTGTTTTGGTTGATTTTGTTTAGTGGCATATCAACCTCTATAGGTTATTTAATGCCGAAATCTAAATATTTTGATTGGTTTGGTTTGGTTGATTTTGTTTAGCGGCATATCAATCTCTATGGGTTATTTAATGCCAAAATCTAAATATTTTGATTGGTTTGGTTTGGTTGATTTTGTTTAGCGGCATATCAACCTTTATGGGTTATTTAATGCCGAAATCTAAATATTTTGATTGGTTTGGTTTGGTTGATTTTGTTTAGCGGCATATCAACCGCTATGGGTTTTTTAATGCTGGAATGTAAATATTTTGATTGGTTTGGTTTGGTTGGTAGATTTTGTTTACCAGCATATCAACCTTTATGGGTTATTTAATGCCGAAATATAAATATTTTGATTGGTTTGGTTTGGTTGATTTGTTTAGTGGCATATCAACCTCTATGGGTTATTTAATGCCGAAATCTAAATATTTTGATTGGTTTGGTTGGTTGATTTTGTTTAGCGGCATATCAACCTCTATGGGTTATTTAATGCTGAAGTCTAAATATTTTGATTGGTTTGGTTTGGTTGATTTTGTTTAGCGGCATATCAACCTTTATGGGTTATTTAATGCCGAAATCTAAATATTTTGATTGGTTTGGTTTGGTTGATTTTGTTTAGCGGCATATCAACCGCTATGGGTTTTTTAATGCTGGAATGTAAATATTTTGATTGGTTTGGTTTGGTTGGTAGATTTTGTTTACCAGCATATCAACCTTTATGGGTTATTTAATGCCGAAATCTAAATATTTTGATTGGTTTGGTTTGGTTGATTTGTTTAGTGGCATATCAACCTCTATGGGTTATTTAATGCCGAAATCTAAGTATTTTGATTGGTGTGATTTGGTTGATTTTGTTCAGCGTCATATCAACCTCTATTGTTTATTTAATGCCGAAATTTAAATATTTTGTATAGTTCTTTCTTGAGATCGTAATGTTTTTTTTTTTCAAATAAACGTCTTACTAATTAATCAAAAAGCTGGGGGAAAAATTGGACTCATACATTTCCCAAGGTTCTTTGCTCGTAAGTGAATATAACGAATCCTGTTGGAATTTGAACTCGTCTCTCTGATTGACAGTTCCGAGCCATTATCCATCCGTACATACAAGTGTATAGCACCTGGTACTCACAAGCGGTCACCCATCAGGCTCGACGTTGCGTAACTTCGGTGATCTTAAGGGAACTGATATTTCAACGTGATGTGGCCGTAAAACAGGCTGTTTAGATATTCAGATATTTGCGCTGTAGTTAATAATTCTCTTTCCTCTGTGATTATTTTATTTTACATCGAAGTAAACCGTCAAAGATTTACCAAAAATTTAGGGTAGGAACATTTTTCTTTTTTTTTCTTTCTGTATCCTTAATGGCGTATCAAAATATGCATGAATCAGATATTGAATTTTTTTTCTCCTGTTACCTTATCTCTTTTTTTATGTGGATTTATTTCCTAATCAGCAACATCGTCAAACTGTTGTTATTTTTTTTCTTTTCCTTTCGCGTTAGCTCTATGCAAATATTTAAGTATATGAATAAAATAAAAACGAAATAAATATTAAATATTACATTTTACTTTACTTGAAAGGAAATAGCACAGATCTCTAGCGAGAAATGTCTTTTTATGATTAATCCGCAAAAAAGAAAACATTTTGGCTCGTATAATTCATAGGAAAATGGATATGAAGCGGAAAGAAACTCTTAGTAAGAAAATTGGTCACCCAAACAGAAAACACGATTCTACAAGGTAACCAAAAAAGTTCTGTGCGTTTTTAAAGGAAAAAAGAAAACGCTTCACAGTATATGTAACTTATATTTAGTATTCGAAGTAATCGCCATCGGCATCCAGCACCTTCTGGCAACGTGTCTCCAGCTGTCCAATGCCCTTGAGGTAGAACTCGGTGGGTTTTGACGCACAGAAGTCCGTGAGGGCTTTGCGCAAGTCTGCTTCATTGGTGAAAGATTTCCCACGAAGATGATTATCCAGGGAGTGGAAGAGGTGGTAATCGGATGGCGCAAGGTCAAGTGAATAAGGTGGATGGTACAAAGTCTCCCACCCAAGTTGCTGTATGGTATCCCTGACCACTCGCGCGACATGAGGCCTGGCGTTGTCATGGAGGAAAAGCACACCTATGCGATTCACCAGTGCTGGCTCCTTCTGGCGCAATGCCTGTTGTACACGTTTCAATTGCTGCTAGTATAGATCTCCAGTGACCCATTGGCTCGTTGGTAGCAGTTCATAATGAACCACTTGACTACTTGTCCACCAGACACAAAGAATAATCTTGCGTGGGTGCATAGGCGGTCTTGCAGTGTGAGGGACAGCACCTGAGAAGACAAGCAATGTCTGGAACACTTGGGAGTTTCGTACAGAACCCACTTTTCATCACTGGTAAGCACTGGATTGAATAAGGATGCGGTACGATGGTGAGAAAGCAGCGATACGCAGGCTGCCACTCGTTGTCCCTTGTGGACCTCCAACAGCGTTTGCGGAACCCACTTGCTCAGTTTGTACGTCTTACCTAGGCGGGGCAGGTGAAGTCTAACTGTTTCATCGGAAACGTTGAACTGTCTTGCAAGTTCACCACACGTTAGACTACTGTCCTCTTCAATGGCCGCCTTAAGGACTCCGTCATTCAAGACCTGTGGTCGTCCACTGCGAGGCTCATCATGGAGAGACAAATCTCCCGACTTGAATTTTCAAAACCAACGCCTTGCAGTACGTTCATCCACAGCACTATCGCCAAACGCTTGACATATGCGGCGACTTGATGCAGCTGCTGATAAGCCCACTTTGAAGTCGTAAAGCAAACAGCCCCGAACGAGATCTCTAGACACTTCCATCCTTCTCACAGCTGTCCGGCTTATAACTGATGGCCGGACACGGTGCGGGTGTTTTTTTATAACGTCTGATGTTCCTACTTCCGGCTGTCTGAATTTGAAAACAATTGCTACACGCATTTCGTATATATTTCAAATTCATTCAATGACTAATCAAAAACCGGACAGAAATTTTTGGTTACCTTGTATTTTTCTAATTTACATCAGGCAAAAGAAGAACATCGTAGTTATCATCATTGCTCACATCCCTTCCTTATATATTCAGTATCCCTTCAGAATGTAAGTCGTCATAGCTCTCCATTACTCTCCAAATTTTGTTACTGTTAACAATATTTGTCCCTTTACTGTATCTCGAAGGTTTTGTCCAGCAAACCAATTACACGAAGCCGTAAGTTAAATTAATTCCTGTTTCCTTTTGTCGCTCTTACGTCCTGTGAAAGTCAAAATCTCCAAATCACCTTTCTTTATTATTTATCCCAGAAATTTCTGTTTCTAAGTACCACTGTGTACGGTTTGCTTCCATTTTCATGCTGCACCTCGAAAACCCTCGATTATTTTTACACTAACCTATCTCTAGAATCTCAGTAGGGGAAAACTGGCTGGTCATATTCAGTGTCTCAATCACCAAACTAAAGACCTTCCACAGGGACACACTCAACCCATTTTAACTCATATATACAACTTATTACTAAAGATGTTGGGGACATAGTTCCTTGTAGCGATCCAGCGAGTACCTCCCTCTTCCTGCTATCCACTATCCTTCACTAGAGTTAAATCAACCCGAAAATGGAATACTGTTTCCAGATATGGACAGAGCCATCTAGTCTTGACATTCCGCTATTGATAGAGCACAAAAGCATCTTCGCGAACTTGTGAACGACGAACTATTTTCCACGTTTGAAATGAATCGTTAATAATGAGCGTTTTTAATATGGAACCCGATTGCAATGAAGCGTTATTAATGAGCGTTTTTTTATGTAACATATTTGAAATGTAGCGTTAATAATGATAATTTTCATATAGAACTCGTTTGAAATGTATGGGTAATAATGCGTGTTTTATATGTAATATGTTTGAAATATGGTGTTAATAATGATAATGTTTGATATGGAATTCGTTTGAAATGTAACGTTAATAATGAGCGTTTTTTATATGAAAAATGTTTGAAATGTAGCGTTAATAATGATAATGTTTGATATTGAACTCGTTTGAAATGTAACGTTAATAATGAGCGTTTTCATATGTAATATGTTTAAAATATGGCGTTAATAATGAGACTTTTTCATATAGAACTCGTTTGAAATGTATCGTTAATAATGAGCGTTTTTATATGTAATATGTTTGAAATATGGTGTGAATAATGATAATGTTTGATATGGAACTCGTTTGAAAGGTAACGTTAATAATGTGCGTTTTTTATATGAAAAATGTTTGAAATGTAGCGTTAATAATGATAATGTTTGATATTGAACTCGTTTGAAATGTAACGTTAAAAATGAGCGTTTTCATATGTAATATGTTTAAAATATGGCGTTAATAATGAGCATTTTCATATAGAACTTGGTTGAAATGTAGCATTAATAATGAGCGTTTTTATATGTAATATTTTTTAAATATGGCGTTAATAATGAGCATTTTCATATAGAACTCGTTTGAAATGTATCGGTAATAATGAGCATTTTTAATATGGAACTCGTCTGAAATGTATCGTTAACAATTAGCGCTTTTTATATGGAACCTGTTTGAAATGTAGTATCTCTTAATATTTCTTTTGTGTTGTCTATTAGAAATGAACCTCCTATTCAAAAGACTTACTCAACTGTTAGAAATGTTATATATGTATTGTATTCATTTCGTGACTTTAGTCGGGATGCCCCTTGGATTCATACTTTTAACCAACCTATTGAGAATTTTGCTACAGAGATTTCTTCTTGCGTTTAAAAGCGGCATCGATGCTTTTGTGCATTCTCGAAAATAACAGATGAAGCTACAAGCTTCTCCTTGGTTCATATCGATCTATTTACCGCTACAGCCAGCCTGATAGTTCAGATTACAACCGATGCTTCTTTATGTCTGTTCCCAATCTGAAAGAGGTCTTTGCTGATACTATGAAACATCTTATAAAGTTTGGTTCCACTGATCTGTAATAGTCTGTTGAATACGAGTAAGTCTACTGTTCCTCTTCTCTTCACTCAAGTTGAGGTGTTAACATCTGCTGATAAAGTAGAAATTTTTGCTCATAAATTCTATTCAAATTCTATTCTTCACTTCTCAGGAATATTTTGCCTGACCTTCCACTTAGAACTGAGTCTATGTTGGATGATATGCATATAATTCCGTCTATGCTTTGTACTATCATCTCTAAAATAGATCCTCAAAAAGCATGTGGACTTGCAATAATCATTAAGAAATGTGTTGCGGTAGGATCCACCTAATTTGCATAGTGGAGTACCAACGATATAAATATGGTTGGTACAGGGAAGACAGGGAGGCGAATCAAGAGATCCAACTAGAGACTCTGCCCGACTACGACTTAGTCAACACATTCTCCAGGAACGGTCTTCCCAGAAATATACAAAAGACCATATGTAAATATTGTGTACACTTTCTTGTTTCAATACATTTTGTTCTAAGTACATTTTGTGTTGCATTATTATTCCATGCATTAGTCAAGTTTCAACAAAATGTGTTCCTGAATTGGCTCCTGTTCTATCTAAACTACAATAAATGCGTTACTGCTTCTTGCTTTCCTGCTTGTTGGAAACTCTATTCTGTATTTCCAGTACTTAAGAACTCGAGAGAACGCCTGATCTTTCTATCGAGCGGCCTATTCGCCTTCTACCTCTTTCTGGCAAAGTAATAGAGTATCTAATCAACTCTGAATTGGTTAAGCGTCCCACCTGGCGGAGTCTTCTTTCAGACAAACATGGCTTTCGCTTCTCTACGTCAACAGCTGGCGTATTAACCATTATTGCTGAAAGAGTCTATCGAGCTTTAGATAAGAAGCTCTATCTATTACTTTGGATATCTCGAAGGTATACTATTTGGTATACTGGTCTCTTCACAAATTGAAAGGTTATGCTATTTCTGGACGATGTTTTAACTGATTCAGTCTTTCTTATCAAAGCGCGAAATGAAAGTTGTCTTTAATGGCTACTCATCTAGATCTTTTTGTAATATTTTGTTTTTCTCCCAGGATTCTATCTTTGTTGTTCTAAGTTGTTCCTAATTTTCATTAACAACCTTCCTGTTACCATCAGTTCTCAAATCGGGATCTATGCTGATGACACAAATATTTACTCTTGTCGTAATAATAAGTCTGATCGCTTCGATAAGGTCAAATTGACAGCTGATCTAAAGACATTACCTACATTCTTGTGCAAATTAATTGAAACAGCCACTTTAGTTTCCTTTCTTTCACCATACGGTCAGTTTTAGACCCATTGGAGTGACAGGGTGGAATCGATTTCTATTTTTTCCTCACATTCGGTCATTTGCTGTGGTGTGAAGTAATATGAATCTATTTTCGGGATGTGTGATGAAGTTTGCTTGGCCTTGAAAAATATTGCGTCATGCGTGATTGCATCAGATTTTTTGTCACGCCCAGACACTGTTGTCTCGACTGTCGATTAGTTGTCCTACGGCCATTGTCTGCGATGGAGGTTACTCCAAGGAAGCATACGAAAATCGTAACGTTGCAAGAACACACTGGGAAACCTTACCGATGAGAAACTCAAAGTACTACAGACTGGCCCGGAAACACCCCTGATTTAAATCCAATCGAGGATCTGTGATCAGTGGGCAAGGAAAGACCTCGTGGAATGGATATACGAAATAATAAGATATACACTGGGTCATGTTTCCTTGAAAAAAAAGAACGAAATACAATAAAAAATACGAAAAAAGTAAATAAAAATGGAATTTGTCGTTTTGTTTCCTTTAATTTGTACAAGGGTGTACATTCTGTAGTTAACTGGGGCAAGATATGGATTGTTCATTTTAACGCCTCCAACATAAAATTGTTCTTTTTTCATCATATAAGAGAACTTTTTTGTCTTCCATCAGCATGGTTAATGCTAACATCCGGGAGAGTGACTCATTGCATATTCTAGGATAAACGCTGAGATGAAATGATAATGCTTTTCGAATCAATTGCTAGGTCTGCTGCTAGGAAAGTTTGTTTTCTGTGTCGTGCTAGACAATTCGACCCTTCAAAATCTATCCTTCATATTTATGAGTCTACCATTCGTCCATGCTTTGAATATTGCTGCCACGTCTGGTGCTCTTGCTATATATTTCGAAACTTTTGCCAAAATCCAAAGAAAATCTGGGTGTGACCTAGCATCTCGACTTCAGATACTTTCTCACCGCCGTAACGTAGCTTGTCTGTGCCTCTTCTATAAATATTTTTGTGGTAATTGTTTTGATGATCTTTCCTCTCTCCTACCTAGACTGTATGCATTTAAGCACAGTACTAGAGTGGCGGCTAGGTCTCATCATTTTACAGTTGAAATGACTAGAGGTAACTCTAAGTAAGTTTTATGGTTTCTTCTATCTCACTTCCAGCTTGTAGAACTCTTTGACGGTTTCTTGCTTCCCAGTCAAATTTGATTTTCAAAAATTTAAATGCAATGCCAATCGTTATCTACCGACTTCTTAATTATTGTTTTTTTTTGTTCTCTGGGTTTAAATGCATTTTTTCTCATATTTTCTAAGACTTAGTAACTCAGTGACTTAATTAATTTGATTGCTTGAAATGATTTAAAAAATGCATATATATATTTTATTTGCATAGATTATTAAAATGACTAAGGTAGGTAATTACTCATATATTTACTAACAAGTCGACCAAAACGTTTATAGGACCAAACTTTTAGGGACACATTGGATCAGCCGGTCGACCAAACCTTTATGGACACATTGGATCTGCCGGCCGACCAAACGTTTATGGACACGTTGGATCTGCCGTTGGATCTGCCGGCCGACCAAACGTTTATGGACACATCGGATCTGCTGGTCGTATAAACGTACATTTAGTGTTTCATTGCGTTTTAAGAACTCTAAAGGAATAATAGCCCGGTCACGTCACCTTCTATGGACCTCAGCTTTTGAGGTTGATTATGGAGGTTGAACAGTGCGCTGATCATGCACATTTATAACATGTTTCATCGACTTGTATTTAATCTTTTGGCCCCAAACAAGGCGACAATGTCTCTAGGGCTCCAGGACATTACAGGGAGTGAAAGAGAATACATAAGTGAGGAGAAACGAGCAAAGGACATTAAAGGAACAGAAGAAGACAGAATATGGCGTTGTATTTAATTTTTTGGAGATTTTAGGTGTCAGGGAAGCGAGGAATCGGAAAGGAGTTGCACAGTTTGGAAGGGAGAGAAAAGAAACTGTTTCATCTGTCTAATTCAACAGTAAAACTAGTTGCTAATCTAGTAGCGATTCGTGTTGTCGAGGTACTAGGCAAATGTTCATCAGATCAGTTGCCGTGAAAATATTTGTAGAAAAGACAGAAGGAAACCACTTCAGGTCGGTGAGAAATTGACTCAAATCTAAATGCCTGGTCAGGATCGATTACATTAGAGATCCTTCTTTGAATATTTCTTAAGAATCTCAAAATATTCAGCAGAATCGCCAGACCGGATATGACAACATTATTCAATGCACGGAAGAATGGTAGATTTTTATAAATGAACATGATGTATTATAAAAATTACCTAGCAGTAGACGGAGCAATAAATTAAATATAATCGCGAGTCCAAGAAGGCATAGAGTGTTGCTCACCTGGAGTTTTGCATCACCCATACTGAAGGTAAGCAGAAAAGCTATTCTGTGATTAAATGAGAATAGTTTTATTTTGGAGAGCCTTGAAATTTACAAGTTCCAGTTAACCATTGATTGGAAGTCCTTTTCGAGTGCAGATGCCAGTTTATTCTGTCGGATCTGTCGGACTTGCTACTAAGACAGAAGTAAACGGTTGTTGCCATCCAAGGCTATAGAAACCCCGGTCTGTCCTGATATTTACCCATAGCTGGTGGAAGAAGGACGGGTTTCATACCTTTTCCAAGGGTATTAGCACGTAAGTGAATATAATGGATTCGACTGGAATTCGAACTCGGCTCTCCGATTCCTCGCCGCTATCCATTAGCCCACCGTGCCTCCAAAGTCAGTTATGTGCCATGACTTTCGATACATGAGTTATGAGGCAGGTTTTTTTCCCCGCAGTAGGTTCCTGTGGTAATGCAGTTGTCTTCTCTGGCTATAAAACACGGTCTGCTATTTACCCATAGTAGAATGAGAAGAAAAGGATTCAGTATCAGTACGTAAGTGAATGTAATGGATTCGAGTGGAATTCGAACTCGGCTCTCTGATTCCTCATTCCGAGCCAGTATCCATTACTCCACCTTGCCTCTTAAGTCAGTTATGTGCCATGCGTGACACACGCTTAGGCGATCATGTATCTTTCTATATATAGTTGATGAGGCAGTTTTTTTTGCCATTTCTTTCTGCGTTAGACCAGTTGCCATCCAAGGCTATAGAACCGGGTCTGTCCTGCTATTTACCCATAGCTGGGGGAGAAGAAGAGAATTAATACCTTTCCCAAGGGTATTAGAACGTAAGTGAATGTAATGGATTTGGGTGGAATTCGAACTCGGCTCTCCGATTCCCCAATCGGAGCCGCTATCCATTACTCTACTGTGCCTCCCAAAAGCTGCCTATACCTACGGACTTATGTCATTCAATATACCTGTATTTTACTTAAATTTTCATTTAGTTAAATGCCAACAGAAAAGTGTCTATGTTTACCATTATTATTCTAAATGGCCACTGACTTTAGCTTTCCAATGTTTTTTTTTTTTTTGCACATGCGCATTCTAGCAAAGGGGTTGATTAGTGCTTTCATTAGTGAACGAAACAGAAAGTTGATGCGATAAAAACAAATCCGAAACTGCTTTAAGGCGGAAGAAATTGTTTCGCCGTGCCTATTTTTGCAGACGACCATAGATCCAGACGAATTATGTTCTGTTTGCTTAGAAGAAAGCACGCACTCGACCCCTAATGAAAACTGATCCCATTGGCCAGTTTACTGAAACACAATCATACACGATTCGAACAACCTATACGGAAGTATTTTCAGATAAAAAAAATTATCTATTGTAGAGAAAACTCTTTGTTTGAAGTTTATCTTCGCAGTAAAGATACGTATCTATATTTGTATATACATATCTATATTTAAATATTGCTTTCATTCAATGCAATCTTATCTTTATATACAGACGAACAGTCGCCCTCTTCTTTGTTTGCGATTATTTATTCACTAGACTCTCTTCGATTCTGGCAGACCGAATATTCTATCAAGACAAGAGTTTAATTTAGACGGTTTATTTCAGCATCTGTACGAGGAAGACACACAAAATAATACCATTATTATTTCCATGTCAATTAAAACATACTATTCGGCGGATAGAGCAAATTGCGAGCGATAAAATCACTATTGTTATTTTCAATTAGTCTCTACCATTGGCTAAACATTTTCACGAAACAATGAAAAAATATCCTGAGCAGGACCGACCAGAACATGATCTTTCCTAAACATCTCACGGCTGAAACATATTACGCATTCCCTATCTGTACTCACATCCACATTTTATTCTCAGCTAGCAATGATGAACGGTTTTGAATTCAATTATTTCTTATTATTCCGATGGAGGTAACGATAAAGGTAATAGTCCGATGGAGGTAAAGATAAAGGCAATAGTCTGATGGTGGTAAAGTAAAGGCAATAGTCCGATGGAGGTAAAGATAAAGGCAATAGTCCGATGGAGGTAAAGATAAAGGCAATAGTCCGATGGAGGTAAAGATAAAGGCAATAGTCCGAGGGAGGTAAAGATAAAGGCAATAGTCCGATGGAGGTAAAGATAAAGGCAATAGTCTGATGGAGGTAAAGATAAAGGCAATAGTCTGATCGAGGTAAAGATAAAGGCAATAGTCCGAGGGAGGTAAAGATAAAGCTATAGTCCGATGGAGGTAAAGATAAAGGCAATAGTCTGATGGAGGTAAAGATAAAGGCAATAGTCTGATGGAGGTAAAGATAAGGGCAATAGTCCGATGGAGGTAAAGATAAAGGCAATAGTCTGATGGGGGTAAAGATAAAGGCAATAGTCCGATGGAGGTAAAGTAAAGGCAATAGTCTAATAAAGGCTAAGATAAAGGCAACAGTCCGAGAAAGGTTAAGATGAAGGTAACAGTCCGAGAAAGGCAAAGATAAAGACAATAGTTCATAAAGGCAAAGAAAAAAGGCAATAAAATACCGATAAAGGCAAAGAAAAAGGCAATAGACTGATATAGGCAAAGATAAAATCAAAGATAAGACAAAAGTCCAAATTACATATGGAATAATGAAAACATTTCTTTTTAGAAGTTCAGAAAACAAGGAAACATTCCAATAATTACAACAAAAATGGAAACACCAAACCTAATAATATCCGAAGAAATGAAAACTGTTGAATTGTAAATAGGAAGCATATACCGTCCATTGAATCGTTTGCCTGTCAACTGTTTCGTTTACTTAAAATCTGTACAAATCATTGACCTCATTAGTCGTGGTGCTATTACGGATCAGAAGGAGATTATTAGGGATCATCAGCGGATTATATGCAGATTTGTAGCGGTGTGATTATTAGCATTTTTATTGTCAGTCGCTCAGTTCAACGCGCGTTTCCTCCCAACAATGAGACAGCCTAAGCAGGTTGGCAATGATTTAAGATTGAATCGTTGCTTGCATTGGCGGTGAGCATGTCCGCTAGCGTTGACATTAGCAGGGAAAAATCCGGTGATGATTCTTCACATCTATTCACACACGCCATTTAGCTAGACCACATCTCTGTTGTGTTCAATGTCGTCACTGGATTCAGCCATTCAGACTCCAACGCCACTTTGTAGACCGTATCAACGAAAGACAGTTTCTTTTTCTTAGTAGTTTCATTATACGAGATGGTCTCTAGGGTGGGTGTAGCTGAAGGAAAATCTTCAAAGGAACGCATGGTCAATCATTGACTTAGCATTCCGCCATGTGCGGCCTAGTCTCTCAAAGTAATCTGAGTGCTGAGAGTGTGTCGGCGCTTCGAAATTCTTGTGGATTTTTGTCGACTTAGTGCCGTTTTTGGTCGAAAACTTAGATAAAGGCAATCCACCACTGTCAGAATTCCATACCCACAAAGAAATCCTGACCAATCACTAGTCATCCTGGCTCAACCTCCGTATTTCGTTACAGTCCAGCTACCACCTGTAAAAAGGCCCAAAATACCAAAGGGTGAGCACAGTTTGAGGACAAACTTAAAAAGGAAACTGAACGAATTATTATAAAGTTTTGTGATGTCAATGTACACCCGTTGCCACTTTTGTAATGTCAACGAATACTCGTTGTCACTTTTGAAATGCTCGTTGTAGTAGAGACTTTGTAATCGCAGATACAACTATAGTAACGCAGTTGAACAATAGTGTTGTTTAGACGCCTTTGAATAACACTCGCACTAATAATACTTGCTGCATAATTCTCTCTCGGAAAGTAACTACCGAATAGTGATCTAAATAGTATAGAGAATAGTGTAGAGAGTAGCGGCCCGTATAGTGATAGACTCGAATAGAGATCCGAATAGTAATAGAGGATATAATAGAAATGGCGATCAATTAGACAAAACGCTACCTCCCATATATGCGTTTCACTGATCTACTTAATTCAATAATGGGATCGCCTGTGTTTGCTCACTGGCAATCTATGTTCAAACTCAAGTGACGCAGCGACACTATATTTCAATATAACAATAAGAAAATCTGTAATGAAGAAAACGTTAAAAATACAATATATTTATTTCAAGAAGACAGAAGGCATTGTTGTCAGAAAAAGAGCCGGCCAAAGTTGTATGGCACAAATTGGGGATGTCAAAGGCAAGCGGTTAATATTCTGTCAAGCAATATTCCTTAGTTCCGACAGTCCAGATTTTACAGCTAAGACCCGCCATGCCCTGTATGCCCTGTATACATGGACGTACCATTCCCATTCTCTTTGTATTTCATTTTTAGGAAGGAAGTTCTATTCTGGGAAGCTCCTTCTCAAGAACAGTTACTTTGTGACAGAGACTCTCGAGGGGGTGTTTCTGTTGACCATGTTCGTCGTAGTCTTTGAATATTGAATCCAGTGCAGTACGTAATGTGTTCAATGGGACAACGCCAATATCACTAGTAGCTGCTGTTCAGTAATTCTTCAGATCTTCAATATCAGAGGTTGGCAGTGAAGAGTCAGAGAAAAAACAAAATGGCTGCCTTTATACACGTCGGATTGAATATTCAGTGCCGTCCGATTGGTTAACTCTTTTCTTGGTGGGCTATAAAATGAGTCAGCTCATTTTGGTTGTCTCACTAGTATATAACGTACCCAAAAAACTCCAACATTTTCTTAGTATCATTCATTTACCCGCAAATGCCCATCCAGCTAAGGAGTAAGTATTAGGGCTTGTATCTGGAAAAAAAAACATGCAATACTAGGCTCAAGTGCCACTCAATGTAGAGGGTTAACAAATGACGTACAAGAAAGGAAATAAGAGGAGAATGTTATGTGGATATGTCCAATAGATCACAGTTAACAATAGACTTGAAGAAATTAAGATTATAGTAATAGAGGTAGCATCGTTTCGAGGGTTTGTTCCACAAGGTTCTGGAGAAGAAGCTGTCTAAGAGGAACGGTTCTTCCCTCACGTCCGAACAGGCCGTCAAGGAGGCCCCGTGAACTTGCCTTTTGGGACTGAAAAACCCAGATCTCAAGTGGAACTCTCGTATATACAACCCCTGCCTGATAATGCTGGGAAGATGACCGTCAGTTCGCTGTCCCGCCCCAGCAAGCACCTCACGCCTCCTATTATTCTCTACCTTAGATCTGGCCGAAAATGGAGTACTACTGCCTTATATGGACGGCAGCTGCCCAATCTTCACTTTCCTCCCGCGATAGAGTCCAAAAGCGTTTCCGCGTCCTTTTAGGCGACGAATTGTTTACCATGCCGCAGTCTCTCCCTCACAGACGTGACGTCGCAAGCCTCTCGTTTTTCTTTGTTCCGCTATCTGTGAAACTTTTGAACGTTTACATTTTATTTTCAGTTTCGTTTTATATTTAATTTTTTTACGCGTTACTTTTGTTTTGTTTCCCCTTTTTTAAGCCAGCCTTTTATTTTTTATTTAGCGTATTTTTCTTTTTATGCTTCAATCTCTCTCCCGACTTTAATTCGCTTTATTTTTGTTGCTAGCTTAATCCTTTTTTTATTTCTACGTGCTTAATTGTCGTTTCATTTTATTTTTTCCATGTCAAGTTTGATTCTTCTTTTGATTTTTACCCTATCGCGACTCTAATTCGCCTTTTTCATTACAAGACTTTTTCTTTTCGTTTATTTTTTTTTTCTCTTTCAACTTATCTTCGTATGGCATTGATATATAGAGTGAAATTATAATTATTTGGCCGTGATGGTCTAGTCTAACATGGCGGAAACTTTAGAAGCATCGGAAAATACATCAGCGCCTAAAAATTGGCCTGGGGTGAAAACAGGCCCCCAAAATATGCCATGTATTACGATAACCTGAAGGAAAAGTATGACACGTTTACTAATGTGAATGAGCTCCTTACAATTCCAGAAGCCCTGGAATCAATGCCGTAAATACAAAAACACGACCGACGTAGGAACACGAAGACTAATTGAGGTCAACAGGGAAACGATGGAAGAAGCATTAAAGTTTCTGACCAGGAATCAAATACATTATAGGACATTTTGATGGCCACAGAAGAAGAGGCAAAGCAATTGGCGAGAAGTACCTTGGCAACAAAGTCAGTCCGTTTCTATGGAGTGCCGGTGAACATCACCGAAGATAGGCTGGCGGCCTTTTTTGTCCGATACGGCAAGGTGTATGATGTCTCGGAAACGATCAGTAAAACCGGAATTGCCACCAGGGTCTTTCTCATCCCAACGTGTTGACGTGCCGGATAAAATTAGGCTCGTGGTTGCGGAAGGCCGTCGTCTCTACTGCTGGTCTTCTTGTGCCTCGGGACACATTTCTAAAGCGTGTTATCGCAAGAACGCGGTGTCACAGCCTAGCCAAGCAGTAGCAGTAGAAGTTTTCCAGCAATGCACCCGATGGTGGTTGAAGGGAGATGGCCACTAAGAGACAGAAATCGGCAAGCCCTGTCCCCAGCAGGAGGTCCCAGAGCAATAAAAAAACCCAGGAGCGGCTGGAGCCGGAAAAGAACTGCAAAAGGAAGAATAGCAACGACAACAAAAGCAACAACAGCAGTCCAAGCAAAAAGCAGCAATATCAAAGTCACCAACCACAAGATAACCAACAAGACCAACAACAAATACAGAAAAAAACAACAAGGATATTAATAGCAAAAACAACAACAGCAGAAACAACAGCAGCAAAGTGGCGCGGATTCTGATATGAAGGTGGAGGAAATGCTCCCACCTTGGTCCTCTTCATTAAAATGGGGAGAGAGGAGGAAGAGGAGGAGGAGAAACCCATCAAGAATGAAACACGGGCCGGACAAAGAAGGAAGGAAAGTGACATAGAAAAAGCCAGGCCCCAGTTCGTCCTTGCGTAGCCGGCGGAAATTGATTACGTTGCATCAAAATCAAGCAGCCTGGCCTCTGCTGTGCCCGGGTGGCGTTAGACTTTAGACAAAGAATAGCTGGATTCTGGAAGTTTAATTTGTCTTTACTGAACAAGCGGGACTTCCGGCAACATTGGTGAAGCGGGAACTAGTGGGGGTGGTTATTGGGAATAAGTGGTGGGAGAAGCTTAAGGATAGGATTAGGTCCTTAACCACCGAATATAGCTAGATGAGACTAATAAGGTGAAGATTTTCAATGATAGTCTTTGCCGATGGAGGCTGGGGTATTCCCTAGAGACAGACCTTGCTAGGGAGGCTCTGCAGCATGCGGCTAGCAAACGCTAACAGTGTCAGGTAATTAGGTATAAGTTAAATATGATGTTTTACGAAGCTGTGAACATGGGCGCTGAATTGCGCAAGGAAGAGATCCGTCGAGGTTTCGATCGATACATTCGGGAGGTCAAGACCTCTGTGGGGCGTTCTCTGAAGTCAGCTGGCGGAATTTTGAAAGCAGCTTTACCAAGGAGCCTGGCTTCTGTGGCGGCGAATTTCGCGGCTATTTGGTTCACTTTTCTCGGCTTGGGCCGACTGAAGCGGTTAGATGCGAGGGAAGGATCACAGAGGGCGAAGTCTACTTGGCATTAAAAAAGGTCGGTAGTGGCAAGTCACTTGAACTTGATGGTCTGCCCTATTAATTTTACTTGAGGCTGTCACACACATTTGTTTCTATTTTGGTTGTCGTGTTCAACAAAGCTGGTTTCGCAGGAGTCCGCAGGGGTCCGCCCCCGAATGAATCTCCAAGAGTGGGATCACGCTGTTGAAAAAGGGCAAGGGTGTTGGGCGGAAGTTTGATTATTACAGGCTCATAACTCTGCTAAACAAAAATTTTGGTCAATATCCTGACGGAGGCTCTGCATTCAGTTGCCGAGAATTTGTTGGGACCCGATCAGACATGTGCTATGATGGACTTAACAATTCAGAGCAACCTGCGTCTGATCCGACACGATCCTAGAGAGTGTAAAAGACGACGAGCAAGCCACGCTGATCCATTTGGATCAGCCGAAAGAATTTGATAAGATTGATCATCGGTACCTGGCTGCTGTCCTGCAGGATTCTGAATTCGAACCCGACTTGTGAAAGTGAATTAAGCTCCTGTATCGCTTCCCAGTGTTGTGGTGCAGGTGATCGGAAGGCAGTCGCGCGTTTTTGCTCTGTCTCAAGCGGTTCGCCATAGTTGCCCTCGGTCACCTTTACGTTTGGAGTTGGAGCTTCTCCTTCAAGGTCTGAGGGGTAGGTTATGCAGTTCGGCCCTACGCAGAATCGCTGTCCCTGGTGTTGCTCGATCCAGGGTTTTCGTGTACACCGATGACGTATCCCCTTTTGTTTCCTCTCGCAGTGACATTGAGGTGGTGCTGAAGGCGTTTGTACGATACAATAATGTCACGGAGATCAAGATTAACCGCAACAAGTCTTCCGGCTTGCGGTTTGGTGCCTGGAAGAGGATTGACCTTACGGGGCCCTTTAGTTGAAAGGACGAGCTCGTCCACATTCTCGGAATGTAATTCGGGCCCAGACTCCAGGTGTAGAAAAATTGGTCAGAATTACTGGGAAAGATTGAAGTGGCGGTCGAAACTTGGCTCCGACGGGGTTGTTCTTGAAGAGTAGGGCTAAGACGTGTACCACTTTCGTTTTTCCTCTCATCCTTTACATGTTGGTTGTACTTCTGCTCTGTAAGGAACGTAAGAAGGCGTTTAAGCGCTAGCTCTCCTCCCATTTGAGGGGTGGGCCCAAGCATCAAGTCGACATAGTTGTGTATGCTCAATGTCCGTGTCATGAGGCTGGGAATACCACATTTGGCGATTTACTGACACGCCTCGAGTTTGACAAAGGACTCGATCTTGGATGGGAGTGTGAGGGACGCCATCCCTCGGCTTCCTATCACACCTCTCGTAAGCCCCGGGATCAGTCGAGGTTCCTCCTTGAGTGTCGAGCGTCCCTGAGGGTAATTCCTCGGTCCAGTGACCTTTCTCGGGCTAGGAGAGTCCTGTAATTAGTAGACAGAGTAGCGAAGGATCCAATCTGCAGTTGGTTCCCCTTGTCGGCGGCCTATTTGCGCTCTTTAACACGAGGGAAAGTGTAAAAATCAGGCGTGGCTGACCATAGAGAGAAAAGGGAGATCACTGCCCTCTGTGGGATCAGGTTGAAATCATAGATAAAGAAGATCATTTGAAAATTCGTAAAGTTAAGGAAACAGCAAAAATATACTAGACCACAAAAATCTCAAGCATAGAAATGAATACAATATGGGAACCAGTAATAAGGAGTGCCAGAGAAAAGCGATAATAACAACGATAATTGCAATATGAGCTCTGGTAAAAAAAACGATCAATGATAACAGCAAAAATTTCAATATGAGGACCTCTAGCTGGTCAATCATGAACCTAAAGAGACTTGATCTCTCAAAGAGTGCATCACGTATGCCACTTAACTGACTGACTAAATCTTTCCTCAACAACGGGCAAAGCCTAAATTTCAGTATCTTGACGAATGACCACTTGGAAATACCAGGTGCTATAACCTTGGGTGTGGGAATAATTTTTATGATGTTAGAACGCTCACTCGTTGTAACTTTTGTCAGGTCATCGAATGCTCGTTATCACTTCCGAAATTCTCGTTGTAGCCGAGACTTTGGAACCGCAGATACCGGTAGTAGTAATGCCTTCAAATTATATTCGCACTAATAATACTTGTTCAAACAGTAATCGCCGAATAGTAATCCGTATAAGGATCAATATAGAGAAATAGTATAGTAGATAGTATAGAGAATATCAATCACTTAGACGTCACGCTAATTCCCATTTATACGTTGCCTATACGATCACGTGATCTACTTATTTAATAATAGAATCGTCAGTGTTTGCTCACTGGTGAAATGTGTTCAAACTACAGTGTTGACAATGACACTTTATTTTTATACATCAATTGTCATGGCAATTCACTGATAATAATAGAGAGAAAAATGTGTTGAGTGCTATGACCGCTTATATCTTGAAGGAGAATGGCCTAAAATGTTTTTAAGAAGGTTGCAAGGGAAGATAAAAGAAAGTATTGGAAAGATAAAATGAAGAAAAATATAAACTTTATCTTGGTTTGGAAATTAAAATTAAGGTCAAATTCAAAAGAAGGGGAAAATTATATTTATTTTAAAAAAACATAATATCTTTCATATTTAAAAATAAAATCGTTACATATCATCATTGTTATGTTTTGTGATGTTAGACACTCACTTGTTCTAACTTTCGTTAGATTAACTAATTCTCGTTATCACTTCCGAAATTCTCGTTGCAGACGAGACTTTGAAAATGCAGATACTGGTAATAGTAAGGCCTTCAAATAGTACTAATAATAATTGTTCTAATAATAATCACCGAATAGTAATTCGTATAAAGATCAGTATAGAGAAATACTATAGTGGATAGTATAGAGAATAGCGATCTCTTATACGTCACGCTAATTCCCATATATACGTTTCCGTTACGATCACGTGATCTACTTATTTAATAATGAAATCGTCATTGTTTGTTCACTGTCGATCTGTGTTGAAACTACAGTGTTGACAACGACACTATTCTTATACAACAGGTTTGTTAGTAGTGAGTTCGATTCTCACTGGGTGTTTTGTACTTTTGGCCTTATACCAAGACTGTGCTATTCTTGGTAAATAGCAACTCGACCTCATCAGAGAACACAAGATATGTTTATAAATATAGCCAATATATGGAAAGGTATTAAAAAGAGACAAAGCGAGAGAGCAGGACGAATGGTAATACTACACAGAGAGTGGGTATTACTTAACTTTTCCAAAAATAATGCATTGGTGTTATGCATCGATAATGTTTCTGTTTGTTTTGTTTTTCTTACTCTCTTCGCTTCTCATGTAAGAAGGTTTATCGTGTTTGCAAACAATTCTGGTGCGTTAGGGTGAACAACGGATTGCGTTTCTCAAATGACGTCGTCTGTTTACGATTGATTTTTTGCTCACCACTTTTTTCCGCCTCCTACAACCGAAATAATGACATTTTACTCATCAATGGCTGTCTTAACGAATCCAAACTGTTGTTGTTTTTCTTTGGTTTTCTTTGTGCATTCATGAATCAAAGCTCAACTTAAAGGCAGTTTTCGTGTATTTGGTTTACGTTACCAAAAAAAAACAAAACAAACGACGCATTACTCATCTGAGAGACCACACGCTGCCTTCCATCAACATGGCCGATGCTACCCTCCAAGCAAAGGACTCGTTGCGCCTACTCGAGCTAACATTCTCAGCTGACATGAAGTGGAAAGACTATATTGAATCCATTGCTAGTTCGATTGCTAAGAAAGTCGTTTCACTGTGTCATGCGAGACAATTCTCTCCAGAATCTATCTCACATATCTACAAGTAAATCGTTCTTGCATGCTTATAATTTTGCTGCCACATATGGTCCGGTGCCCCTGCTATTTACCCTAAGTTCCTTGATAAGCTCAAAAGAAGAATCATCAATATTATCGGTCTTGATCTGGCTTCAGTCGCTTTCTCACAACCCTAGCATTTAATTTGGTAATTGTTCGGATGAGCTATGGTACATAGACTTTGTGAATTGAAACTCAGTCATAGACTGGCGTCGAGACCTCATAAATTTAGAGGTCAACTGGCTAGCCGTAATTTCTATGTTAACAGTTTCTTTTCTCGCACTTCTCAGTTTCCGGCTCCAGAGTTTCTTTTTTATACATTACCGTCTGCAGGGACTGCCTTGTAAATAAGAAAGCATATTCTGTTATTCTGGTCTTTGATCAGTATGTCTGGACGATTAACTTTGATTGTTATGCCTGTGAATATTTAAACTCCCATAAACTTTTTTACAGGCCCTATAACCCTAACTATGTCTGGGTGGTGTTCATAACAATTTCTTACAGTTTTCTTTGCATAAAATTAGCAGATTTTCCAGTGCAGATATTGGCCTATCTTGTCACAACACGTTCTTATTATTACAACTATTTTTGCAACACTTAGAAAAGGGCATGATATACGAAAAGTGCGTGATATACGAAAAGCAAAAGAAAAGACACATTGTTTAACATTATTTTGAGAGCGTGTCTGTCTTCTTCAAGTTATGTTTAAAAATTGCATATATGTATAAAAATGCAAAAAAAAATAAAAGTCTTGAGAAAAACGGTTGTAGTGGTAATCAACGCGATAAACCGAATGAAATTCAGCCAGGGTGAATGGAATGCAACTGAAACGTGATGGGAAGCGTGCTCATTTTGAAATTTTCCATCAGTTCCTTAATTAGTAATAGCAATTAATCAAATAGTTTAGTATAAATCTTACGGATTTTTCCTTTAAATTTTGTTCATTTCCGTATCGTGGGGGGTAGTAATTTGCATATGTAAATATCTTTATGCCTTTGAATATTTTAAAAGCTAACTTTGTTAAACATTCTGTCTTTTTTCTTTATATTTTCTAAAATAGCGAACTTCTCTACTTGTTGCAAAATATTGGAAGTGTTATGTCAATCATTTTGTTTTTGTTATTTTATTATTATGTATTAATTAATGCCGAATGAATTAAATAATAATTTCCTGGTTGCTGAGGATATAAAACCTCCTGTACTTGGCCTGTCCACAATGGCTGAAAACTTATGAATGTTGGGCAAAATAAATGAATATGATTCAGCATGGAATATTGTTTTGATATGAAAGACAATAGTTTATTTCTGTGTATTTATTCTTTCCGTCAGTTTGTCTTGTTATAACAATAAAGAGGAGGAATAAACCCAATATTAAGAGCAGGATGTGTTTGTTTTTTCACCTTGGGCACAGATGTAAAACAAAAGCTAGCAAATTACTACAGACTGTAAATGGAAATAACATTTTAGAAATTCAAAAAATTGAACATCTTTTAACCCTTTGAGCCCTGCATTTCTGAACAATTTTAACCCTTCTGCCTGAGCTCCTGAATCAAAATTCACAAATAATTCGTATGCAATGTTTCACTGTAGTTTATAGTGGGCCGGTCAAACTGTATTAGTTATAAATACAAAATAAAACTGACCCTCTATTATTTTTTACAGTATCAAATGTAACAAAGACAACAAGAATAGAAATAATCAAGTAGAAGAAATTGCGAATTTGTTCAACAATAAATATTTTTTATAAACACAACAAATACATAATATATAGTGCAAAGGTTGTCAAACACAATAGAGTTCTTTGGTGTGTGATACGGAAAGAATTTAAGTTGCTGTACTGTATGTGTGAAAATGAGAAGACGTAGTTAACTATATTTGTTGTTATAAGGAAAATTAAACAGTTGTTTTTTTTTGTATTAAATAGAAAAAAAAAGCATTGTTCTTGACTCACTGATTGTTATAGAGTTATCGCTCTTTTACCGGAGATTCTTGTTGTGGAATAGAATATTTTGTGGGAGTGAGCGTTAATCCTGGAATTGGTTAACAAGGTTTGTTGTTGTGTTGAAGAATTTTTAGTTCGTCTCAATTGCTGTGTTGATTTCCAATGAAGTCAAGTGAATTGGTTCAATATTTTAAGTGCTCACTGACCAAGTCGCGACGAAGTTTCGTTTTTATTAGTTCTCTTGGTCACGTGGGGAGGCTGGTGAACATGTTTACATTTTATGGCGTCAGCTAGAGGTCAAAATTTGGGTTGGTACCTTCGGACGTAGTTGACGACACCTAATTAATATTTTGCAACCAATCAAAATGCATCAGTTGTTATACTTGGTTGGGAGCCTCTATGTGTTTAACTTGCACAAAATTTAAGATTTTAAAAAAATGTCGGAATCTGATTCTACAAGTTATAAAAATACTTACAAGTGTTTACCCACCGTTCAACCAGTGTCTGTGCATTAAGTCATTTTTCTCCACCACCGGTAAAGCGGTGGTCAGGGCTCAAAGGGTTAATGTATATTTACAAAGTTTTGCTTAGTCCGAAGATTTCAGAATACTTAGCGGAAATACAATTTTAACTTAATAAAAGTTTGTTTCGTACATATTAGTAGTAAGTTAGTTTAATATATATTAATAGTTTAGTATATATTAGTATTAAATTTGTTTAGTACGTAATAATAATTTAAAATATACAGTAGCCCACCGCTATTACTATTATTAGTAGTTTAGAACATAGTAAGTTTGTTTAGTACATAATAGTAGTTTAGAACATAGTAGTAAGTTTGTTTAGTACATAATAGTAGTTTAGAAGATAGTTATGTGCCATGCGTTATACACGCTTAGGCGATCATGTATCTTTCGATACATGACTGAAGAGGCAGATTCTTTTCCCCACAGAAAGTTGCCATTTCTTTCTCCAGTAGACCAATCCAAATCTATAGGACTCGGTTTGTCCTGCTAATTACCCATTGCCGGCGGGAAGAAGAAGAGGGTTCATACCTTTCCCAACGGTATTAGCACGTAAGTGAATGTAATTGATTCCACTTGAATTCGAACTCGGCACTCCGATTCCTTAATCCGAGCCACTATCCATTACTTCACCGTACCTAGCAGTAAGTTTGTTTACTACATATTAGTAGTAACTTAGTTCAATACATATTAGTAGTTTAGTACATATTAATAGTCTGGTACTTATTAGCAGTAAATTTGCTTAGTACATATTTATCATTTAGTACATATTAGTAGAAAGTTAGCTCTATATATATTAGTAGTCTAGTACAAATTAGCAGTAAATTTGATTCGTACATATTAATAGTTTAGTACATATTAGTAATTTAGTACATATTAGTAGTAAGTTATTTTGTACATATTAGTAGTTTAGTATATATTAATAATATGTTTGGTACATTACATTATTAATATTTTTTATATTTTCTCCAGTCTAAAATGGATTTTCATTAAAAGAAAAACTGAAAAGGAAGAGCAAAAAGTAAATTGTTTCTGTCACATCTTCCTTCCAAACAGCAAAGTCCTCTTGCTTGCTTACCATCAAGTAGCAGTAGATTTAGTAGTCTTAGGTTGCTTAAGTAGGTTCTCGCCAGAAGCTATTTTACATAGTTATACGTCTACCATTCGTCTTTGCATTGAATATTGATGCCACCTCTGGTATGGTACATACACTATATTTAGTTATTCTTAATAAAATACAAAGAAGAATCTGCCATGTTATTGGACCTAACATGACATCTCAGCTTCAGTAACTTTCTCACCTCCATAACGTAGCTTCCTTGTGACTTTTTGTTGTAGCATACCTACGGACGATAATGGGTACGTCTCCATTCAAATAACTACAGTAGTAAATACTGTATGTTGGTGTGAAGTTGGAAACTCATCTACAGCTGTGCTGGTCAAATTCTATGCCTCCGGGTAGAGAGGATCCCCAGACGAGGCTATGTCGATGGGAACAGTCTTGTCTGGGGAAACAGCTACCTGACCCCGTTTTATACGGGGTCTATATGGGAATTTATGGTCGAGCGTACGGGCTCGGATATCCCACATTAAATTCGGCCTTGTGCTACATCTCACCGTGTGGGGCGATTGGTAGATATCCTGCACTTGGAGATTCATTGTTGAATTCATTTGACTCACTTCTAGCAGTTGACGACTACTTCTACGCGCAGCTGGCGAATCTTATATGTGTTGTTCTTGTCCTAAGTCTTATCGTTCATTACCAACCTTCGTGTGATTATTCTATTCATTAACCTACCTAATGTTACAACTCTTTTCTATAAATTATTTTATAGTAATTCTAATGATGAATTTCCTCTATGGTACGGAGACTTTATGAATTTACGCGCTGGACTAGATTGGCGGTAATGTTACAGTTGAAATGACTCGATGTAACCGTAAGTTCTGTGCTAACTGTTTCTTAAACTATTTACATTATTCGGACTATTGTCCTCATCTTTGTCGCCATATTTATTACAACGTTTCGGCCGTTGTACGCTCAGGCCTTCGTCAGGTGATTGGAATGTCGAACTAAACCATTTATTTCTCTCACTGGGGTAGACTGTTCTAGTTCCATGTGCCATGTTTAATGGATGTCAGTTATCAGTTATCTCCTGTTAATTTCCATCTGAAAGTATATATTTCTGAGATGAGGTATTATGTACACTATTTATATTATTCGGACAATTGTCCTCAACTTTGTCGCCATATTTATTACAACGAACATGTCTTAATATTTCTGGTTATTACATATTCCTGATTGGATTTCGAGCCATACTAGCATGTCTTGATTTGCCGAGTCTATTCATGAACATGTCATAATATTTCTGGTTATTACGTATTTTTATTGGATTTGGAGCCATACTAGCATGTCTTGATCTGCCGAGTCTATTCAAGAACATGTCTTAATATTTCGGCTTATTACATATTTCTGAATGGCTTCGGCGTCACATTTAAAAATTTCGTTCTGATATATCTATTTGAGAACATTAAATTTAATTTTTGAATTTATTAGATATTTCCGAATTGCTTTCCATCAGTACTTGCAAGTCTCAATTTGTCTTGGTTATTTAAGAAACTGACTAAAGATTTCAGATTAGGAAAAATTCTTGAAAATCTCAATCTCCGAGATTATTTAATAACCTGATAAATTGCTGTTTATTAGATATCTTTAAATGACTTTGGAGCAACTCCTGTCTGTCTGTTTTTTGAAGGTTTATTTAACAAAATGTCATAAATGTTCAGATTATTAAATATTTTCCTATGTCTTTGGTGCCATAGTTGTAAGTCTCGATATGTTTAGTCCACTTAAGAACATCTACCAATGTTTCAGATTATTACATATTTGTGAATGGCTTTGGATCCATACTTGAAAATCTCGATATGGCGATATTATTTAAGAACATTTCGCCAGTTGTCAAATTATTAGCTATATCTGAATGGCTTTGGAATCATACAAGTAAGTCTTAACCTGAAGAATTTATTTAAGAGAATGACACAAGATTGCAAATTATTAGAGATCTCTGAATCACTTAGGAGTTTTATTTGAAAGTCTCGATCTTTCGTGGCTATTTAAGAACCAGACAGAAGTCTTCAGATTATTAGATATTTCGGAATGGCTTTTGAGCCATTCTTGAAAGTCTAGATCTATTTAAGAATATGTTTGAAATTTTCAGATTTTTATATATTCTAAATGGCTTTTGAACTATAATTGAAATTCTCTATCCGATGAGGCTATTTAAGAACCTGAATGAAATTTTCATATATATAGATATATCTGAATGGATTTGGAGCCATACCTGAAATACTCGATCTGGCGAGGCAGTTCTGTACGTGTATCAAATCTTTCAGATTATTAAATATTTATGAATTGATTTGTAGCTACATATTAAAGGCTCATTCCTTTGTATCTATCTAAGACCATGTTCCAAGTGTTCAGATCTTTAGATATTTATTAATAGTTTTGAAAACATTCTTGTAATTCTCAATCTGGCGCAGCTATTTAAGAATTTACACAAGTTTTCTGTTTATTAGATATTTCTCAATGGCTTTAGGCCATACTTGAAAGTTTCTTCCAAGTCTATGTAAGAACATGACAAATGATTTCAGATTATTATTTATTTCAGAATTGCTTTGGAGCCATACTTGTATGTCTCTATCTGACCAGGCTATTTAAGTTGTTTTAAGTATTCAGAGTATTAGATATTTCTGAAGGCGTTTGGAGCCATACTTGAATGTTTAGATCTTGCGATGCAGTATACGAACCTAATTCAAGTATCCAGATTATTTGATATCTTTTAACGGCTTTGGAGCCAAAATTAAAAGTGTTGATTTGGCGAACCTATGGGAAATGTTTACAGATTATTGGATACTTCTGAAAAACTTTGGAACCATGATTTAAATTCTCTATCTAGAGTAGCTATTTAAGAACATGACATACGTTTTCAGATTATTAGGTACTCCTGAATGGCTTCAGAGCACTATATTGGAAGTCTTCATCTGCCGAGTCGACTCAAGAAAATGACTCATGTTTTCAGAATATTTGATATTTCCGAATGGCATTGGAACCACAGTTGTAAGTTTTAAACTGGCGAAGTAATTTAAGAATCTGCCTCAAGTTTTCAGATATTTGAATGGCATTGGAGCCACACTTGTAAGTTTCAATCTGGCGAGTTAATTTACGAATCTGCTTCCAGTTTTCAGATATATGAATGACATTGGAGCCACAGTTGTAAGTTTCAATCTGGCTAGGTAATTTAAGAATCTGCCTCAAGTTTTCAGATATATGAATGGCATTGGAGCCACACTTGTAGGTTTCAACCTGGCGAGTTAATTTACGAATATGCTTCAAGTTTTCAGATATATGCATGACATTAGAGCCACAGTTGTAAGTCTCGATCTGATGTGTATATTTAAGAACATGACACAAGTTTTCAGATTATTAGACATTTCTAAATGGCTTTGGTGCCACACTTGACTGTCTCATTCTGACGAGGCTTTTTATGCACATCAAGCTTTCAAATTATTAGATATGTCTGAATAGAGTTTGAACCAAACTTGAAAGTCCACATCTGGCGAGGCTATTTAAAAATCTGTCTCAAGTTATCAGTGTATTCAATATTTTTGTATGGCCTTGGAGCTATACTTGCTTATTCTCGTTCTGACAAGGCTAATGAAGTACGTCTCAACATTTCAGATTATTATATATTTCTGAATCACATTGGAGATGTTTGAAAGTCTCGATCTGACTTGACTATTTAAGAACATGTCTCAATTTTTCGGAATATGAGATATTTCTGAATGGCTTTCGAGTCATACTTGAATGTCTCGATCTCGCGAGGCTTCTTAAGAAACTGATACATGTTTTCGAATTTTTAGATATTTCTGAAAGACTTTTACGCCATGGATGAACGTCTTTACTTGATGAATCATGACGAATGTCTCATTCTAAGGATACTATTTATGAACCTGTGCCAAGTATTCAGATTCTTGGATATTTCTGAATAATTTTGGGCCATTCTTGGAAATCTCGATTTGACGTGACTATTTAAGTACATGACAGAACTTTTCAGATTATTAAATATTTCCAAATGATTTTGGAGCCAATTTGAATGTCTCAATCTGAGGAGTTTATTTAAGATCCTGACATAATTTTTCAAATTATTAGATATTTCTGAATTGTATTATATTCGTAATTGAATCTCTCGATAGGACAAGGCTATTTGATATGCAAATTTTCAGATTATTAGATATCTATGCATAACCTTGGAGTCAGACTTGAAAGTCTCGTTCTGACACGGTTATTTAAGAACATGCCTCAAGTTTTCAGATTATTCGTTATTACTGGATTGTTTTTGAAGTCAACTAGAATGTCTTGATCTCTTGAGGTTCCTTAATAAGATGATACAAGATTTCAGATTTTTAGATATTTCTGAATGTTTTTGGAGACATACTTGAAACTCTCGATCTAACGAGACTATTAACAACCTGACTCAACTTTCCAGATTATTAGATATTTCTGAATGGCTTTAGAGTCATACTAGAATATCTCAAATCTGATGCCTATATAAGAACTTGTCTCTCGAAAATGTCTCAAGTTTATAGTTTATTATTTCAGAATGCTTTTGGGTACATACTTGAATATCTCGAAATGACGAGAATATTTAAGAACTTGACTCAACTTGTCCAAATATTAGATATTTCTGAATTGTTTAGATGCCATACAGAAAAGTCGCGATATGACGAGTTTAGTTAATAATATGACTAAAGTTTTTCGATTATTAGTTTTTACTGAATGTGTTGATTCTATACATGAAAGTTTCGATTTGATGGTGCCATTTAAATACAAGACCAATTTTTCAGATTATTAGATATATCTGAATGTTTTGATTCCATATATGAAAGTTTCGTCTGATGAAGCCATTTAAATACAAGACCCACTTTTTTAGATTATTAAATATTTTTAATTATATTGAAGGCATACTTGAAAGTATCGATCTGACGTGTCTATTTAAGGACACGGCTTGAGTTTTCAAATTAATTTATTGTTTTTGTAGTAATAGGCGCTGTTGCAAAAACTGCCTCCGTTGTTGCATATTCTATGTTCATTTTCCTTATCTCTTTTACTAAAATTGCTACAACGGATCCATACGGCGTATTTGAAGTGTTTAGTATTTACTAATTCTACATCCTTTGTTTAAGTGATTCGCCATCTCTCCTTTCCTGATTCCAATTCCAGACCATTCTTTCCTTGGAATTTTTTGTTCATCATCATTTATATCTCAACTATGTATACCTGTCATCCTTAGCCTTCATTATCAGTGCATTGTGTTCGGGAGGGAAAATAAGAATGTTGCTTTCTATTGATAAATTCAGATGGGATATGTCATGGAATCCTTAAGTGATCAGTGCCATCTCTTCTTATCTGTGATTTTAAATGCGTCGGGCTTTGTCTAGGATATATGAAATGTATTTTGACTCTCTCGTTTTCTCTATGCCGTACTTCTGAAATGGTTTGGAATGTTTCGGTATTGGGGTTTCTGCTGGTCAGACATGGAAGATATTGTGTACCGATATATTTTATAGACATTTAATTGTCTCACAGCTTTCAAGCAATTTCCTAACGGATGGAAAGAGGATGTCTCTACTTATGCGGACATATGCTACTGTGTGGTCAACATAACAGAAATATTTTCCGTTGAAGAAATATGCAATTTACTGACGTTGTCTCCTGAGATATATGCAATCATTATACCACTTAACAGAACGAAAACCAAATTGGGGCTTGCATTGATAAAACAGTGAGAGCCTAGTCAATGCAATATTTATTTGCACATTCACAATAATGTGTTCAACTGAGATACTTCTGTAAGTTTGAGTGTCTTGAAGATTTTCCTTTTGTTTCCAGATTGCATTAATGACCAATATACCATACTGTTTTAGGATGCGTTTCAGCTTTCATACGTCCTTCATTAAAAGCCATTATTTAATTCGGGGAAACAGTTATTTTCAAAATTTTATTCTTAGTGTTTTTTATAGTTTACTTAAGTTCATCATCACTAGGTTCATTATTGTTTACGTTTGAAGTGAGATTTTGTAATGATCGGATATATATTGTTATAGGTCCGATATGCGCGGGCATCTTCAGTTTTAGTGTGGTCAGTGTTGAAATGCGACTGAAAATGTTTTTGAGAATAGGACATTTCTTCTGTGTTGGTTTTAATTGTATAATGCGTATCGTCATTTTCGCTTTTCACATTCCAACACATTATGTTGTTTGGATTCATTAATTGTTTATATATATATATATATATTTCCGGAGAACATTTAAAAATTTATCAAAGCATAAAATATTTTTTTAAATTTCTTTAATAATTGTTTATTGTTTTCCATTTAATCCTTCTTTCTCTTCTCTTTGTTTAATTCGTGCATCCATTTTTTAAATCAGAATTGTTGTCCCATGGGTGTATCTTCTATGGTTTATTGAAATGCCTTCACATAAAGATATGATTACATTTGGTTCCTATATGTTGCTTTGGGCATGATTTAAGAATATCAATTTCTCATATAATTCTTCTTCTACTCTCTTGGATATTATAGAAGTACCTAGGTATCTTGTGTGGTATATCTCAGCGGAAGCAGGCTATTCTGGCGGCCAGTGTTTTTACGTTTGTTACAAGTCATCTGTGATCAGGATTCAAAGTAGAAGTTGTATATTTTAACAACCCATACAAATTGCCTGATCCAAGAGTTGGAGACGCTAAAGGCAATAATATTTTTGGTTCCGTTATCGGGGGTACGTCATGTGATTTTTTGAAATTTCATACGATGTCACCAGGCTCGGTTGGCTGGGTAAGACTATTTTCATGCCTTCCTAAAAAAAAAAATTATTTCTTTATTGCATTCCTACGATTTAGTATAATTTCCAGTTAAATCGTGCATTCAGTTAAAAAAGAACGATTACGATTTACACTCAATAGATTTATAAGTAATTTTTAGATATATACCTCTTTTTAGAATAGTTTGCTAGATTGTGGGAGGCACGGTGGAGTAATGGATTGCGGCTCGGATTGGGGAATTGGAGAGCCGAGTTCGAATTCCAGTCGAACCCATTACATTCACTTACTATACCCTTGAGAAAGATATGAATCCTCTTCTACTCGCCCCAGCTATAGGTAAATAGAAGGACAGACCGGGTTCTACCGAAAGAAATGGCAACCTAATGCGGGAAAAATCTGCCTCGTCAATCATGTATCAAAAGATACATGATCGGTTAAAGCGTGTATCGCGCATAGCACATAACTAACTTATTAGACTCTGATGGTTACCTGAAACGAACGACGTGAAAATCTGCAGATGGTAGGTGTTTAAAATATATGTTTTCCGTAATGGTTTTTTTTTTCTCTCATAGTACTACCATGATTTTCTACACGTATTTATACTGTCATGCAACAAAATCATGACGTTGACTTCCTTGACCAGAAAATGAATTTCTAATGTAGCCTTCAAACAAACCAATTGCTCAGTGTCTCGTTGCAATATAGCTGGTGGTCGTGTCTGGAACTGTTCATAACATCGTCTTCTCTGGTATCCTACTTACAAGCTTTCTCGCAGGCAAAATAACCAGTTAACCTTGGAATGTTAAAGGATTATTTACAACTGATTACTTTATTATTTTTACATCTATTTTATGTTTATTATTTTTATTGCAACGCTTCCAACTGTTTTCGACAAGATATGCACGATGACTTGGCATTTAATATAGATCGCCATTGTCCATTGAGTCAAAATCCGCACTAGTAGTCCCAGGGATTGAACCACCAAATCCCCGAATCGACGCTTTAATTCACTTGATTATCGTACAGCAGATTAAAACGTTGGCTTATGTTTTGCTAACGTAGTAACTGTGCGTTCAAACCCTTAGCCGAGTAATCCGAGGAGGACCCAAAAGTAACTGGAATTTTGTCATATAATTTTATTCATTTATTGTTGCATGTTTATATTCTTATCACCTTCAAAGTATTCGCCATTTGAAGCAATGCACTGGTCCAGACATGTTTTCCATTGTTCAAAGCAGTCCTGGAACTCTTGTGAAGTTATGATTTTTAATAACTCCGTCGTTTTCTTCTTAACCTCTTCCGCATCTTTGAGGACTTTTTTCATTCGGGGGAACAAAAAAGTCGCAGGGGGCGAGATTGGGTGAATAGGGAGGGCGGGGAAGAGGGGTCATGCCATTCTTGGTCAGAGACTGTCTCACACTCAAGGTAGTGTCCGCTGGCTTATTTGTCATGATGCAACAACCACCCACCACTTTGCCACAGGTCAGGGCGTTTTCGTCTCATCTTGTCTCACAAATGCTTCGGGAATTCCAAGTAAAAAGCCTGGTTAACAGTTTGACCAGGGGGAACAAATTATTTGTGGAGAATTCCTTTCCCATCAAAGAAACAAATAAGCATTGTCTTGACATTGGACTTCACTTGACGCGCGTTTTGGGGTCGTGGTGACGTTGGATGCTTCCACTGACTTGATTGCTGCTTCGTTTCCGGGTCGTGGCCATAGCATCAGCTTTCGTCACCAGTTATGACCTTCGAAAAAAGGTCTGGATCAACTTCCAACTGTTCTTTCGATTTACGACCAACATCCTTTCAGCCATGGTAAATATAGACGAAAAGGCATGAATCACTTCAAAACAAATGTGAACCACGGAGTTGTACGTCTTCCCACGATGACACCAGTTAGCACACTGATGTCTGACGGTTGCCTCAAGTGGCATCTAGCGGTGGAAGCCTGAACTACTCCGTGCTTGTCACACAGAAAACAATTCCGGTTACTTTTGGGTCCCCACCTCGTACATACTCAGCGATAACAGGGTGAGCCATAACTGAGCAGTTTTAAATACGACGAGATATCCGTAGATCATAACCCTCCACATCTTCCTGTCCCTTGTCGCTCTTGATAAGTTTTATCTTTTTGTTATTTCTCTCAAACCCTGTTCTACGATCCATTTATTCAAGCCCATCAAGTATGCTATGCTCTGCTTTCATCTATCCCTGTGAGTATTAGATTTTCTCATCCCTCCTTCCTCATTACGTACTCCAGGAATTTCAACTGCCTCTTCCTGGCGTTAAGTATACTTCTTTTTTGTTTCCATTTTCTCTAAAACCTCGTCGTTGCTCACAAGTTCGGTCTATGTTATTCTCAACATCTTGCTGTAGAACCACATTTCTGTTGCTTCAAGACTCTTTTCCGTCTTTGAGTAGATTGTCTAGCATTCGCTGACATACAGGAGGACAGATTTTTTTTCTGTCACTTAATACTTTGCTTAACTTTGAGAATGCGCTTTGACCACGGACAACACAATGATATCAGTCTATATCCTTAGATTAAATAACGGGTTTATTTCGAATTCCCTGGATGTGATACGAGTCGACAGATAGATATCCAAGGCCGGAGGGTACAACGGTCAAAACGCTTCGAAAATAACTACATATATTTGGGTCACTGTATTGTGCAGGAAACTTTTCTCGTCAAAGTCCATCTTGGACATTTAGAAATCTACTATTCGTCCGTACGCTGAATATTGCTGCCATATCTTGTTGTTCATGATGAAGGTAGTCTTTGAGCATAGACTCCGGAGGTTGGCATGTGAATATTTCGAAGACAGTAGGGAAGCGTAGTTCAGGTTATCAGTGGATATCGCGATAAAGTAGCAGAGCGTAGTTCTTCCTTCTGTTCTTTCGCCTGACAGGTTGGCACTGGTTATTCGGAGAGAGTAATCAAAATGGCAGCCTTTATACACGGCGGATTGAATATTTCACGTCTCCTGATTGGTTAACCTGCTTTTGGGGAACTATAAAGTGAGTCAAGTCATTTGGGTTGGCTCACTAGTTCATAAGTATACAAAGTATTGCTGCCATATCTGTTCTTGTGCTCCTGATATTCATCTCAATATTCTGGACAAAAATCCAAAGAAGGATCTGTAATGTAATCGATCATGACTAGGCATCACGACTTCAGTCATTTTTCCCACCGACATGGCGTGGCTTCACTTTGTCAAATGTTTTCATGGCATCGCCTCTTACCATCTTGTTTACCTGGTTCCCCCGAATACACAAATTTAAATATTCTACTAGATTGGAATTTAGGTCCCACCTCTTTAGTGTTGAATAGTGAAAGATCTATAATATAATCGACTGCATCCCGACTTCAGTCTCTTTCTTACCAACGTGTCGTGGTTTCCTTCTGTCATTCTACAAATATTTTCATGGAATCTGCTTTGACAAGCTTTTTTTCCCTGGTGCCATGACTGCATAAATTTACGCGCGCGCGCGTGTGTGTGTGTGTGTGTGTGTGTGTGTGTGTGTGTGTGTGAACATAGAAGTCAACACTTAGAGGCGGCAGTCTGTTTCATGCTAGATGCAATCGTCAGGCCACGAGTGGTGTTATTTTTCTTGGCTATTTATATATACGGGTCAGTGATGCATTGTGGGTAGTCTATTTTGGCAGATATTTTACTGGAAGTCGTTTATTTGTTAATTTGATTATTTGTGCCAAATTATTTTGCTTGTTTTCATTTAATTTATTTTTGTTTTTTATCCTTTATATTTATTTTATTTTTATTTTTATTTTGATTGGTGTTTTTATATTTATTTTACTTTTATATTTATACACGCTCTATCTCTGATATTGAGCACTTTATCCCATAAATATAGCACACTTTAAGACTATATATATATATATATATATATATATATATATATATATATATATATATCCTAATGAGCCAGATACTACCTACCTAGATTTCAACACATGGGATCATCAGGGTGAACTGGCTCAGGAGGAATTAACGAGGAACAAATTTATTGATAAAATTCCTGCTAAAACCTAATATCAGCATAAGCTTAAAAAATAACTAACTTTACTAAAAAAGCCTTTGTATATATATATATATATATATATATATATATATATATATATATATATATATATATATATATATATTAAAAAGAAGAGAGGTACCGCAAACTTTTTTGGTTGGAATGTGGGTTTTAAAAAAAATATTATTCTTTATTTGTTATAGTTTTACAACACGTGTTTCTGGTCTCACGACCGTCTTCAGGTAAAGGGTGGAGATTTCCGCATATTATTAAAAATAATTAATTTTTTTTCCTTTATATTTTTCAATGTTAAATATTCTCGATATGAGACATTCTCTGTTTTTGTGTTGGTCATTCCAATGTCTTTCTTTAAATGGTAGTGAAGAGTTCTGAGCGAGGGGCATAAAACAATTAAGGTTGGTTTGAGAAGTGATGAATCGGTTGTCTTATCTTTTAATGTTTTAATAACCCCTGTGTGTTCTTAGATCTCTTAGATCTATTTCCATTTTTGTGTGTTTCTGTCAGCATGCGTGTATATATGTGTGCGTACATTCCCCCTGAATACATACACAGTCTCACTACAAAGAATTAGTAAACACATTTGTACACATACACACACACACACACATAAACATACACACACACACACACGTACATTGTCCCACCACAAGGAATCCGTACACACGCACACACACATACACATACATACGCATATACATACACACGTATTTCCTAAGTTGTGTGGGGTTTGTTTGAGTAGCTCCCCTGCTTTCGCCAATATGCGTGCATATACACGCATACATACATATACACATATATATATATATATACATATATATATATATATATATATATATATATATACATACACACACATGCACACATATGCGTACATATATACATTTTTCGTGTTCCACAGATACCCGCATGTGAGCTTGCGTGCATGTATTAGAGTGGCTTGATCACTGTATTTGGTCACCATATGTGCATGCTGTGTGCTTTTGTGTGGGGGGTCATTATCTATTTAGTTCCGGTTTGAATTTATTTATGAAGTTTTTTTCCTGTATTTGTAGATAGGAATAATTGTCTGTTTGATATATCAGCATGATATTAAATTTACCCTGGTTACATTCAAAGATATGTTGTGAAACAAAAAGTTTTCTGTTGTCTGGCAACTTTATGTTGCTTTTGTGTAGGGAGACCCTGTTGTTCAGTTGTTGGCTGATGCCTATATATGACTTCCTGCATTTTGTGCATTTAAGTACATAAATCACATTTTTGGAGTTGCAGTTTAAGTTTTTGTTTATTGTGAACGTTGTTTTGGGGTTATATATATATATATATATAACACATGGGTGAAAACATGTCATAACTTAAAACAGCTTTACACTAGGTCCCATTATCTCCACTTTTTTAGATACTATTGTACATTCTAACTATATATATATATAGTATGAATCCCATTCTTCTCCCCACAGACAGACTGGGTTTCATAGCCCTGTGTGGCAACCGATCTAGCAGAAGAAAAACTTTGAATTCAAACCAGTCTGGATAGGGTTGGGCTAGTCTGTTGCCCCTGAGTGTTGACTTCAATGTTCTCTTATATATATATATATATATATATATATATATATATATATATATATATATATATATATATATATATCCTAATGAGCCAGGTACTACCTACCTAGGTTTCACCACATGGGATCATCAGGGTGAACTGGTTAAGGAGGAATTAACGAGGAACAAATTTATTGATAAAGTAACTGCTAAAACCTGAAATTAGCATCAGCCTCAAAAGACATAAACATGTGACTAAAAAAAGCAAAAATCAACCTTTATTGTAATAACCAGGGTTTCCTATGCCTGCATCTATTAAGGATTTCTGAGCTCTGGTTTAATAAAAGATTATGTTTATTGAAGGCAGCTATTGCTAACTTCTCCTCCATACATAATATACAGTACTTCTTGCCGGCTTTATATTTACATTTTTTTAGTATTTCCCATTTTAGAATTGGATCCATTCTATCTTCCTGTTTAATACAGCAAACGTATTTAGATAAATTAGTGTTATACCTTTTCTTCTCATTTTTAAAGCTGCTTATATGATTATAGTTGCGCTTTTTAAAATTGCTTTCAGTAGATCCTATGTACACTTTATTGTTCTCGTTATTGGTGATTGAATTATTTCTACTAATTTCCACTTTATAGATGACACATTCATGGAAATTAGTGGGTACAAAACCAGATTAACACATTTTCTTTTAGTAAGCAAAATAAAAGGAAAAATAGGGCTAGGAATATTTTATGGTTTAATCCTTCATATAATTTAGCCGTTAAATATAAAACACGTGACGAAAAAAAGTAAAAAAAACAACCTTTATTCTGATAACCAGGTTTTCCTATGCCTCCATCTATTAAGGATTTCTGAGCTCTGGTTTAATAAAAGATTATGTTTATTGAAGGTAGCTATTACTAACTTCTCCTCCCTGCATAATATACAGTACTTGATGCCGGTTTTATATTTACAACATTTTTTTAGTATTTCCCATTATGTAGTGTATTGATTACTCTTCGTTTTAACTTATTACGTGTTATTTTTCTTTCTTTGTCCCAGAGATTTAAGGAACTGGACGTTTTCTTTCGGTGTGTTCGGAGTTTTCTGGTGCTTTCTTTATTTCCATTTTTTCCTCCGATACCAATTTAATTCAAAATTGTGCTATCCAAGTTTTTTCACCCACCCAATTTCTTTAAATACATTTACATTATATATATATATATATATATATATATATATATATATATATATATATATATATATATTCTTTTATTCTCTTTATATCGTTTCCGGTGAGTTGACCTATTAAATAGGTCAATTTCTGATCCTTACCCCCTCCTCAATATTAAGTATTGTAATAAAAATAAATTTACAAGCATTGCTATCTCTCCCTTCCCTCTCTAATTTCGACCATGTCTGTCACACTATCTCTCACCACTCTCTATATCACCTTACATAAGCTTAATACTGCCTTTCAAAAGTGTAAGTTTAAATTCATTTTTTCATCCTTGGAAGCGAGGTCTGATGATCCAGAGAAAAAGTAAATCTCTGGTGAAATAAGTTATAACAATGGAACCTTAAAGTGGTTTGTTTTTCTTTCAATTAAATTATTCGCTCTGATTTAACATTGAGCTCTCCGGATTCCATCCTCCTTGGGATTATCTGTACTGATTATTAAGATTTTTATTACTTCTTTCTTCAAATTTCCAGAGAGACGATTGAAAGTAGAAGACAAAACTCTGAACTATGTAAAGTCTTTCACCTATATTGGTAGGAAAGTCAATTACAGTGGAACTTTAGATGATGAAATCATGCATCGGATTGCTAAGGCTACCAGTGCTTTCGGCAAACTTCACCATCGCTTGTGGAATGAGCAGGGTATTCGACTGGGTACCAAAATTCGGGTTTACAGAGCTGTTGTACTTGCCATCCTTTTGTATGGCTCAGAGTCGTGGACTCCATACAGGTACCATATACGCCAGCTGGATGTTTTCCATAAAAGCTGTATGCGTGCAATCTGTGGAGTTAACCTTCAAGATAGGACATTTAACGTAGACCTGTTTAACAGGTGTAATATTGGAGGAATCGAGACTTTTCTTCAACAGTAACATTTACGGTGAACTGGTCATGTCTTGAGAATGTCTGATGACAGGATACCCAAGATCCTAATGTACATCCAGTTAGATCAGGGCTACAGGAATGTAGGACGCCCATCGCTAAGATACAAAGACAAGCTGAAAAGCAACTTGTCAGCAGTCACTATACCACATAACACCCTAGAGCGCTTAGCCTTGGAGTGGGTAGAATGGAGATCAACGTGTTTTAGTGGACTCAGCAATTTTCAATCTTCAAGAAGCGAGAGCAAGATCTAAAAGGTCAGCCAATCCAGCAGTGATCTCCTCTCATAATCCTCACATTGGTCCATATGTGGCCCCCTTTGCAAATCACTAGTGGGTCTTAAATGCCACTTAACATTATCGCACAAAATTTCATAACTGAATCAATTAAGCTGTCAGATCCTCATACGTCGAAACCGACGGGAGAGTCCATTATATATATATATATATATGTGTGTGTGTGTGTGTGTGTGTGTGTGTGTGTGTGTGTGTGTGTGTGCCTTTTGTGCTTTCCTCAGTCCTCATTTTACTCAGTCTCTTTGCTCACTTTCACTCCCTGTAACACCCATCATCGTACCAGTGGCATTCCCGCCTTGCTTTGGGTGAAATGATTGCAAAATATATCTGAGGTGATCATTGTGAATGTCAGTATTGTCAATAATAATCAATCCCCATTCCAGACTTTCCGATAGAATTGATTTATAATATCGACCAAGAATTCTCTTTGAATTTCTTTCTGAATACAGTTTTCGCTTTATCGAAAAATGACTCATTTTTTCTAGCGTCAGGACTTTTCCCTCCGAAAACTTACAAATAATTTCCTAGAATTAATTGATTGCACTCGCAAACATTAGCGGAGAAAAACTTGAAAAACATTTATAAGTTTTCTCTAACATTACGGGAAAAATATTACTGAGATCCCTGACTTTAACTTAATATAGTCATTTTATAAAGAAACACTAACTTAATTGTATTGAAATCAATCACATCAAAAGTGTTTCTTGTCGGAAGTCCAAAAATTATAAGATTTCAGTATACTTCGAATTATTCAGTTGAAGAGCATAATCTTTTTCTATTTTTGTTTTTGTTTTTCTATCATGACTTTTCGACTGAAAAACAGTATATTGGTGTGTGATAGAAACTTCAACAGCATTAGAGTATTGTGGAATTTACGTAGCTTTAATATTAGCTTGAATAAAAACAGACGAATTTTATTAGATATTTACACATTTTCCTATATGAAAACTGGAATCGGAATACGACGTTGAAGCTGTTTTTTTATCTTTTTTTAATTTAAGAATATTAAGCTTTTCAAAATATCAGTCGAAAATATAAAAAAAATTAAATTATCGTTGAATAATTTAAGTATGTAAAAAAATCTTATGATGACTTTGAAAACAGGCATTTTAAAAGTATATATTGATTGGTTTGGTTTATTTTGTTTTACGGCATGTCAACCTCAGTGGGTTATTTAATGCCGACAAGATAGTTTTTTTCAAAAATATATAGCTGGTAATAATTTTCCTTCAAAAATTTATTGTTGGTAATAATAGTTTTACAAAATATTTCTGGGATTAAAACCCATTTTTAAACTTTCATAGTGTTTTGACCCCATTTTGGCGGTTAACTATTTGCCCATAGCTGGGACATAACAGTTGCTACCACCCGGGTCAGGGTGGACCTGGGAACACCAGCAATTAAAATGTGGTTCCATGCTCAACTAAACCTGCTGATCAGAAGCTTTGTTGTTGGATGTAGTTTATCGTCTTACCCAGGACGCGGATGTAGTTTATCGTTATACCCAAAACGAGTATATATTGGCATAAGTAATTTTATATTTCTGAGATGAGGTATTGTAATTATTTCAATTATTCAAATTGTTCGGACTGTAGAACCACCTCTTAATTGCTGGTGTTCCCAGACTGTTGTCATCATCTTTATTGTCCTGTTCACGACGTTTCGGCCGTTGCATACTCGGCTTTCTTTAGGTAATTCTTCACCTGAAAAAGGACGGGACGTACAAACTTAGTAAATATAGCAATAAAGATGAGGATAACAGTCCGAACAATGTAAATAATAACACGAATACGGAAGAAAGGAAACTCTTTGTTTCCCGAGGCGTTTCGTCCTCTGATGACAAGGGGAGTGGGTGTTGAAGGCTGGTCATCAATCTGTCTTATCTTAAACTTAGCCAGTCACAATCACTGACCCAAACAAAATGTACAATATTCCATTCACCAAAACACCACATTCTTACTTAACATTCTTACTACAGTCACCATAATACCGCTAGTCTCTATGAAGTCCTAATTAGTTCCCATATGTAAAATTTGTCTGGAGTTGGGGATAAAAATAACAACTTTTAATTTATTTTGTTTATTTTAACGTTTTTTTTCGGGGCAGGGGTTGTTTTTAGGTAAAGAAATTTAAAAAATAGGTTCCGGAGACCTGGAATCCGTCCCCAGTGTGATACTTTCAAGTCATCATAATTTTTAAAAATTGTTTCACCCCAAGCAAGGTATTAAAGCCACTAAGACGCAAGGGGTGATTACTGAGTATTAGAGAATATGAGAAAAAACGTTATTAAAGAGAGGAAAATAAAAAAAAACAAGAATTAAGAAGACAGAAGATAATGATTGGCATTGCATTTAAATGTTTGAAGATCAAAGTTGGCCGGAAAGCAAGAAACCGGAAGAGAGTTCCACAAATCATAAATGCGAGAGAAGAAACTTTTAGCATAGAACTCACAGTTACATCTAATCATTTCAGCTGTAAGATGATGGGACGTTGCCGCCAATCTAGGACTGCAGTTAAATTCATAAAGTCTAGGTAACTTAGAGGAAAGTAATATTTATTTTGCGTGATAGGCAAGGGAGGAGATGGTTTTCAATCTGTCTTAAACATATAAAAAATACCACAGTATTCCTTACACTAAAGCAAGACATTCGTATTATTGCTTACTACAGTCACCATAATACCGCAGAGTCTCTATGAAGTCCTAACTACTTCCCATATGTACAATTTGTTTTTGGTGGGAGAGAAATAAAAAAACAATTTCTTAAAAAATGAAACCCCAATGAAATATTTACAATGATTACAATTCTATGTACAAGAAACTAAACAAAATATTGTTAATAATAATAAAAAAAACACACACAATCTATAATTGCGGTAGAAATGTCAGCTGACCGGAAGAAATAAATGCGGGACTAAAGTAATTCAAACAATCACTCGACTTTCTCCATCACACACTCATCCAAATACATCAACAAATACGAAAGACAGACTCGAAAAAGCGAAAGACGTGCCGCATCCACCAGACAATTGGCATTTCTGGTGACCTAACGGGGGAGAGGAGGGGGAATTAAATTGGGACAAAAATGAAAGGGGCCAATGAGCATGCATCCCCTGGCCAAGCTAAATTTGCAGAAAGAACTAAAAGGAAAACAAACTTAACCGATTTTGGACAAGATATCAAAGTAAATGTAAGGAGTTTATTTTGCAACAAGAATTCAGAAACGAAAATAGAAATTTCGTTAGTTTTTGAAAATTATTAAATTGAAGAACGCTCATAAATATTCGTCAGGCTAACTGAAAAGTCGAGGTAAATTATTGAAGATGCAAAGGGATGTCTGCTAACTAGAAGTGAGTAAATGATGTTGTTGAAAAGTGTTAAAATATGTTAAAAATATTTTTAAAAATGGGGAAAAAGAAAAGGGTTAAAGTATGTTAATAAATTAAAAGAAAAGAGTTAAAATAAAGGTGTTAAAATATGTTAAAAAAATTTTTTTAAATGTGGTAAAATATGTTAATAAATTAAAAGATAACGGATAAAATAAAAGGGCTAAAAATCATAATAAACTACACGAAAAGGCTTAAAATAAAAGGGTTAGAATATGTTAACAAACTCTATGCCCTTCGACATAACCTCGTCTGGGGATCCTCTCTACCAAGAGGCAGAGAATTTGACCAGCACAGCTGCAGACCAACATACAGTATTTACTACTGCATTTATGTGAATGGGGACATACCCATTATCGTCCATGGGTTTGCTACAACATATATATATATATATATATATATATATATATATATATATATATATATATATATATATATATATATGAAGAAATATAGTCTTAAGGTGTGCTATCTTTATGGGATAAATTGCTCAATATCACAGATAGTGCGTGTGTAAATATAAAAGTGAACATTGAAATTAAGACTTAGAGGTGACAGTCTGTTTCATGCTAGACGCAATCGTCAGGCCACGAGTGTTGTTGTTGTTTTTTTCGGCTATTGATATATACGGGTCAGTGGTACATTGTGGGTTAAATTATTTTGCTTGTTTTTATTTATTTTTATTTTTATTTATATATATATTTATTTATTTTTAGTCTAATCGGAGTTTCATTAACGTAGTAAAAATTTGTTTATATCGCTTATTTAATAGTTTTCTTTTGATTTGAGAAGATACTTAAAGCTATTTATTCAATTTTGGGGTTGATTGTTGTAGTTTATTCTAACTATTATTTTGGCGGGAGCAGTTTTTAAGTTTTTTATTACTTCTTGTATTTATTCGGATTATATCTTTATTTGTTTTTTTCTAACGGTTAATTTTTCGGGATCAGTTTGTTAGTTTATTCATCTATTTATTTGGATTAATTTATTTTACTTGTTTTTTATTATTTATTTATTATACTGTATATTTTTATTTACTCTTCGGTTTCCGATTTTTAAGTAACGTAGTATATTTTTATCGTTATATAACAGGTCAAATAACAAGAAACACGTTTTTGAATGTCAATGATTGCCGGGTAACATTGACCACTTTGTACAAAGCCTTTTTTCTCTGAAAGGAAACGACCAATTTCCACCATATATTCAGATGTGTAGCAGTTTAGTTCATGTACATCTTTTGCCATCACTATTGGCATCAAATATACTTCCACTAAACAGAAGTTTCAGCTTTTACCCAAAATGTGGAACAAAGTTACCCCGGTTTACGATATCTTTTTAGGGACTACTTCAGTCGCAATCGATTTTCCTCGGCTGGCACCAACTACAATTGTATCCTGGTTATGACGATAAACTACATCCGTGTCGTGTGTAAGACGATAAAATACTTTCAACAGCAAAGCCTCTGATCAGGTGAGCAGCGTGGAAACATCTCTTAATAGCTGATGTTCTCAGGTCCATCCTGACCCGGGGTGGTAGCACCTGTTAGGGCAAATAGTTACCCCCACCCAAAAAACCTTGCTGAAAACATTATGAATGTGTAAAAATAGGTTTTAATAACAGCAATACATTTTGAGGAAACAATATTACCAGCAATACATTTTTGTAAATACTTATTACCAGCAATACATTATTACCAGCAATACATTATTACCAGCAATACATTATTACCAGCAATACATTTTTGATAAAAATATTACTAGAAATACATTTCTGAAGGTAAACAATTGCCATCAATACATTTTTGAAAGAAAAAAATATTACCAGCAATATGATTTTGAAAGATAAAAAGAATATTACTAGCAATACATTTTTGAAAAAAATGTTACCAGCATTAATTCTTGAAATCAAATAGCCCATTAAGGTTGATATGCTTTAAAACAAACCAAACCAAACCAATATATCCTGAGATAGATAGATAGATAGATAGATAGATAGATAGATAGATAGATAGATAGATTTTAAAAAAACCATTACCAGCAAAAAAAAATTGTCGGCATTAAATAACCTATTGAGGTTGATATGCCGTAAAACAAACCAAAGCAAACCAATATATACTGAGATAGATAGATAGATAGATAGATAGATAGATAGATAGATAGATAGATAAAAAAAAATATTTTGCTAAAGACATTTTGTTTTTGTTATTAATTAGTTAGTTTGTTTTATAAATTCATTTCGTTTTGCCTTGAAAAATCCACATTGGATGAAACGCGTCGGCAACTATTACAGTTTTCCTATTGCCTTTTACATTTATAAATAGCTAGATACTGATGGTTGACAATTTAGCATCGGTTGAAAAAAATATTAATAGACACCCACAGCACTGTTAAGACCATTTCCTCTTCGTCCTATTCGGATAGATAGATAGATAGATAGATAGATAGATAGATAGATAGATAGATAGATAGATAGATTAAAAAAAAACATTACCAGCAATAAACATTTTGTCGGCATTAAATAACCTATTGAGGTTGATATGCCGTAAAACAAACCAAAGCAAACCAATATATACTGTGATAGATAGATAGATAGATAGATAGATAGATAGATAGATAAAAAAAAAACATTACCATCAATAAAAATCTTGTCGGCATTAAATAGCCCATTCAGGTTGATATGCCGTAAAACAAAACAAACCAAGTACACTTTTAACACATCCATGTTAAGAACAAATCTTGACACCGTTCAAATATCGGGATGTCAAAATCTCGTTCTCATGCGAGAATTTATATTTATTTTTAATTTGCTAAATAAAGTCATTATCTCATATTCACAACGTTTTTTATGTAACGGTATATCTTTTCAAAATAATTATTTCCTTCATCACTGTGAGAATATTCACGATTTCTTTACTGGAGATCTTTCTAGAATATTACATACGTTTTGCATGTAAGTTTCTTGAATTATTAATACTAGAAACTCTTTATATATTTACGCATATCTAAGTCTTTCGTTTTTCCTGTATACTAATTATATGCGATATTTATCATTACCAGAATCTAATCATGCAAGTTGCGTTCCTTGAAATAACACAGTAATTGCATTGTAGCGCAGTTCTCTTCGGTGAAAGAGAAAATGGTATTCATATTGCATGATAGTGCCACTAATATACGAGCGTGTGTCAAAAGTTGACCGTACTTTCGCCATAGCATATCTTGAGGTTGTCATACCGCCTTCTGCTCATGCGCGTTTATAGTTGTTGCTACTGGGGTCACGTGATCGAATTTTCGAGCGTGCTCTCTATAAAAATGTTCATATCTTCTCAATTTCCCATCCGAAACGAAAAAGTCCTTATCTTTTCAGTTTCGTATCCGAAAGGAAAAAATTCCATGTCTTGTCAGCTTTGTATCCCAAACCAAAAAATCCATATCTTCTCAGTTTCGTATCCGAAAAGAAAAAAGTCTATATCTTGTCAGTTTTGTATCCCAAACCAAAAAGTTTATATCTTCTCAGTTTCGTATCCGAAAAGAAAAAAAGTCTATATCTTCTCAGTTTTGTATCCCAAACCAAAAACTCCATATCTTCTGAGTTTCGTATCCGAAAGGAAAAAAAATCTGTATCTTCTCAGTTTCGTATTCGAAACGAAAAAGTCCATATCTTCTCAGTTTCGTATCCGAAACGAAAATGACTATATCTTCTAAGTTTCGTGTCCGAATAGTACGCAAATCATTTTCTAAAAATTCGTGGATATTTTTTAATCGGACGCTTTCATTACTTCAAAAGTAATTTTTTTGTGGTTACCCGTCTTTGAAATAGACGCCCGTTTTTATTTTAAGGAAATCAGAAATTTGCTTCCTTCCCACATCAATAACTAAACATTGCTTGAAGCGGATGAATAGTTTTGGTATCCAATAAGACGATTCTTCATCCTTTAAAATTGTATTTCAGAATCACAAAGAACTAAATAGAACTACACTCTAAGACTACCAAGAACAACAACAGCAACAAAATGGGTAGCAGATGGAAAATAAAATTAAGATGTCTTCGTTGCTTACACGATCTGCACATGGAATTCTCAGTATCCTTCTGTAGAACCAGATTTCTGTTGTCTCTAGTTTTCTCTCCATCTGTAGCGAGATTGTCCTGTATTCACTGCCATACAAGAAGATTGAAGATACATTTCAATTCAGCAACGTCGAGCCTGGTTAGTACTTAGATGGGTAATCGCCTCGGCATACCAGGTGCTGTAAGCTTTGATGTGCAGCGTGTTGCAATGGATAAGAGCTCAGAATTTGAACTCGGAGAATTGAGTTCGAATTCCAACCGGGTACGGTAATGTGCAGTGTTTTGTAATAGATACTAGCTCGGAATTTTAATTTTTTCATAAAAATGATCAGTTGAAAATATCATGAAGCCATTTCTGACCTTAGGTCTCTGGTTAAGAACCGGAAGGTAATTAGTATACAACAGAAATAATAATAATAATAAATGTGATTATTTGTTCTTTATCTGTCTATATTTCTGAGATCAGGTATTATGTAAATTATTTAGATTATTCGGCCTATTGTCCTCATCTTTGTCGCCATATTTATTCCAACGTTTCGGCCTTTCAGTATCTGTCTATATTTCTGAGATGAGGTATTATGTACACTATTTACATTATTCGGATTATTGTCCTCATCTTTGTGGCCATATTTATCACAACGTTTCGGCCTTTCAGTATCTGTCTATATTTCTGAGATGAGGCGTTATGTACACTATTTACATTATTCGGACTATTGTCCTCATCTTTGTCGCCGTATTTATTACAATGTTTCAGCCTTTCAGTATCCCGTCTATATTTCTGAGATGAGATATTATGTACACTTTTTATATTATTCGGTCTATTGTACTCATCTTTGTCACCATATATATTACAACGTTTCGGCCCCTGTACGTTTTAATGGGTGTCAGTTATCAGTTATCTTCTGTTAATTCCCCTCTGCAAGTTCTCCACTGCCTTAACCAGAGCACTGGCAGTGGGGAATTAACAGGAGATCACAAATGACTGACATCCATTAAAAACATGGCACGTGGAACTAGAACAGTCTACCACAGTGAGCGAAATAAAGGGTTAGTTCGACATTCCAACCACCTGAAGAAGGCCGGAGTGTACAACGGCCGATACGTTGTAATAAAGATGAAGACAACAGTCCAAATAATGTAAATAGTGTATTTGTTCTTTATTAAATTATTTTATTGTATTATTTATCAGTGAAACACCATCAAGTGACTAACGAAGGGTACAGTCATCAGAACGTTCGCACATTTTATGGTTTTAGAGAACGACTGAATGGACATGGCAATGACGGAACTGATTAGAGCCGCCTTCAACCTAACAGAATGGAGGAGGTAGTCTGCTTCTTCTGCCCTCAGATCACTCCGACGATTGAAGCAGTCGAGGAACTCATGATATAAACTTTTCAAATTCTTATATTGTGTTCTGTGACCCTATAGAGCAAGGTTTCTCAACCTTTTTACTCTTGCGTAACCCTTAAAATAAATTACATGTCTCAAGGAACTCCTACACAAAAACAAAATCATATACCATATATTTCTCGTTATATTTTCATCGTTGTTCACGTGGTAAATATCATAGTATATATTTTTGAATAACCGGTTTAAGGAAAAATTAATACTTGTTTGCCAAATGTTTTGTCAATGCTAAATAAAATTCATACTGTTCCTTTATAATACTTCATCAGGGGGTTTTCATTCACACATAAAAATTCTAAACTCAAACATAAAAAATAAATATAAGTAACTAATATCCTATACCTATAATATAAATGTAAACAGAGCAAAAACAGATAATTGCTGCATCAGATTTTTTTATAGGTATTTCTTTAAAAATAAAGAAAAAACAAAGAAATAAGTAATTTTAAGCCCAGGTCCCGTTCGTTGTGTGGACACTGACGAGTAAAAGTGATTTCACAATGGCGTCGTACAGACATCACTAAATATATTCACAATGATTGTTATATTTTTTTAATAACATAATAGGTTAGATAGGATGATGTCTATATGACAATATTACAATAACCAAGAATATATTGTGTGTTTAGAAATATTACGTATATGAAATTAAATAAAAAGTCAAAAGTGCATTAGCTTATCTCACCTGTTCTCACGGAACCCTTGGGGACCTTTTACGGAACCTTAGGGCTTCGGGGAACCCCGGTTGGGAAACACTGCTATAGAGACATGACTGATAGGAATAAAGTGTCGCTGCCGACACTTGAGTTTGAACATAGATCGCCAGTGAGCAAACACATGCTATCCCATTGTTCAATTGTGGATCACGAAGCATGGATGAAACGCATAAGTAAATAGTAGCTTGACAGCTAAATGATCGCTATATCTAGTCTATCCTCTATTACTATACAGATTGCCATTTGTAGTCTATCATCGATTACTATTATCTAAAATATTCACTATACTATTTCTTTATTCAGATCACTATACGGTGGTTACTTTCTATCGAGTATTATCGAGCAAATACAATTAGTGCGAGATTATTCGAAGGCGCCTGACACCAGTAGCGTTCAATGGCGTGTCTGCGATTACAAAGTCTCTACTACAACGAGCATTACGAAAGTGACAACGAGTATTCGCTGACATCACAAAACATTCACACACACTCAGGTAGGTGACTTGTTGACATTCTCTATCGCTCTTGCTTTGAATATCTCTTGTGAGTGTGAAGTTTTCCAAGCCCGCCTTTCTCAATGCTTTCTTTTTGGTTCAGAATATGTGTTCTTTTTTTATATCATTTGCTTTAAGACTTTCTCCTTGCTTACTCGCACCGTCTATGGAATTCTAAGTATCCTTCTGTAGAACCACATTTTTGCTGTCTCCATTTTTTTCTTCATCTGTGGCTAGATAGTTCACTAGTCACTGCCCTACAAGGGATTGATATTACATGGCAATTCAGCAACGTCGAGCCTGGTTAGTACTTAGATGGGTAATCGCATGGGAATAACAGGTGCTGTAAGTTTTGATGTGCAATGTGGTTGTAATGGATAAGAGCTCGGAATTTGAAATCGGAGAATCGAGTTCGAATTCCAACCGGGTAAGGTAATGTGCAGTGTTTTGTAATAGATAATAGCTCGGAATTTGAATTTTTTCATATAAATGATCAGTTGAAAATGGCATAAAGCCATTGGCTCTCTGGTTAGGACCCGGAAGGTAATTAGTATACAACACCAATAATAATAATAATAATAATAATAATAATAATGTGATTATTTGTTCTTTATATGTTTATATTTCTGAGATGAGTTATTATGTACACTATTAACATTATTCGGACTACTGTCCTCATCTTTGTCGCCATATTTATTACAACGTTTCGGCTGTTGTACGCTCCGGCCTTCTTCAGGTGGTTGGAATGTCGAACTGAATCGTTTATTTCGCTCACTGGGATAGACTGTTCTAGTTCCACGTGCCATTTTTTTTAATGGATGTCAGTTATCAGTTATCTCCTGTGAATTCCCCTCTCCAAGTTCTCCACTGCCTTGACCGGGTATGGAAATCACACTGTTTGTGTTTTGTCACTGGATCTAACCAACGCCTTTATCCACTGTGCCCAATAGCCTGCAAGTGAATGACAAGCAGTAAATAAAAATCCGTTTAGACATCTCAAAGAATACGTTTTTTTCGAGATGTCTGATTCTGGTCGAAAGAGAAAATAGATTTGCGAATCCGCACTTGTCCGTCCGCGATTTTCCATAAAAGGACCAACGTTCTAACAACTGGAAAAAAATTACCTCACCCCCCAAAGAGTGAAGTGTTATCTTTTGTTGCGTATTTTGTTAGTTTTGCTATTTAAGTCTCTAATATTTTTTTGAATATTCTTTCTTGTATGCATATTACAAAGAACCGTTTTTTATAAGCGCACATGAATTTCATTTGCCATTTTTTTAAAACTAGATTCACACTTTACAAGGCCCGAGGGGGTGGCTACTCGAAGTAGAAGGTTACGTTTTTAAAGGCCATTTGTTTGTATAGAGGTGAAAAATAACGGTTAACCCCAGCCTTGAAAAGGTTGCCATTGTGGTGATGGCGGAAATATCCTGTTCGGGGGGCGTTTCCGCAGGGGATTGGTTCGGAGGAAGATGTTCAAATGGAAATTACTTTTCACCGATTGAACACAGAGGGAATATGGGTGGTTTGCTACTATGTAAGTGACAAGTGGTGTTCTTGTTCTGACTGGGCCAGAGAATGTAGTTCGTCCGAGCACTTTCCGTGGAATTAGCGATAGAGCAGTGAGAGACTTGCCACATTCTGCCTGTGGGAGAGAGGTTGAATGGTGGGTGATGTTCGTCACACTCAAGTGCATGGAGACGCTTTTGAACTCTATCAAAGCTGGGGAGTGTGGTCTAGGAATTTCCAGCCCAAATATGACAACAGTACTCCATTTGGGGCCTGATCTGGCTCCCGTGAAGGTAGAGAATCGAAGGAGGGGTTAAGTACTTACTGGAGCGGTACAGAGGGCAGATCATTCTACCTGCATCCTTAGCAATGGATCGTATGTACAAGTTAAACTTCAGGTCGGGTGTGAGTTTGAGGCCCATTTTTCCGTTCATTTCGAGTACTTATAGACAACAGTAGTCAACACAATTTTTGGTGCCAAGAAACAAAATTTTTTAGCTAACTTGATTCCGAAAATGGACTTAGTTTTTTATGGTTAGCTTTCATTTTTTTCTGTACTGAAATTGACATTTTTTTTTTAAAAATCAATTTACAATCTTGGTTGATCACAAAATTTAGTTAATAAAAGTTGTAGAAACCAATCAGTCCTCAGGTAGTGCGAGAAATTTATGTTATCCGCCTGAAATGAACTATTTTTATAAGAAAAATGTGTTTTGGGTCAAAACCTTTAAAACAGAAGTACCGAATTTTTCCAATTTATCGTCAAAATTCAAATTAACTGATAAACTTTATCAGCAATACACTTTAGTAAACCTTATAATTAAGGTGACATTAAAAGAAAGGAAACCCTAAAATCTTCTGTTTGATATTCATAAATTTATCCCATCACTTTTATCTTTTCACTAGGAAAGGAAACCAAACACATTGAGAGCATTTTGTTTTCACAGTTGTAAAGAAACTCCAACTCAAGTTATCCCAATTGAATTCACCTATTCCATTGTCCATGATACTGCTGGAATATCAGAAGGGACTTAAATAATATTGAACATGACAGACAATCAAGAAAGAGAAACTATTTGCCATAGTTCTTGTTCACGAAGGTTTTATTTCTGCTGTTAGTTTATTAAATGATTTGATGAAAATACTTGTTAGTCTTGGGATATTCAATCGTGTTATTTTTAAATATTTAGGGTCAGATTGTTATTGCAAAAATAATATTTCTCAATGAGCAAACGAATATTTGATGGTTTAAATACGAATTGAGAGGTTTCCACGATTTTATTTTGAGAAATATTGACATAGGTCAGTATTATATATACAAAAAACAAATGAAAGAAAAGTTTGTTTGTTTTTTTTTTCAAAAATGAGGCATTTCTGCACCGCAAAAAAGGTAGCTACCCAAGAAAAAGTAAGGTCATTTTCAGATTCAGCGCTCTCAAATTAGCTACAAAAGATGTTTGGTGTCTTGACACCATTTCAATTTTTTTTTTTGTTGTTGTTGCCCAGTCCAATCGACGATTGCTGTTCATACTCTTTTGTCAAAACACGGTTCGCTTATTTCTGCGATACGAAATCAGAATCTGTAAATAATCCACTGCTAAACGTCATCGCGTTCACTAATGGAATTTGCGTGCAGATGCGAATGTACACACTACTAATTTGTTCACCAATTCAGATCCAAAGTCATTCTTATTATTACCACGATTCAACTTCTAATTAGAGTTACGTAAGAGAGTAATCAGCAAACTTACCTGTTAAAGCTTGATACCTGGACACAATGTTTTCCTGTCACGACTGTGACAGTTTCAGCTTCTAGCAATATTATTTTGTTATTGTCTATAGTTCTGACATAAACACTACCATTATTTCATCATTCTTCAGTAGGCATCAAATATTTATTCTAACATTCGGTAGACGGATGAAAATTTATACTAAGAATAATATCTTGTTGTATATATAACAACTACAGGTATTGTTCTTCGTCAATTTTCTACAGGCGCTAGAAATGTCACATAAAATTCACCGTATGCTTGTCAAAGCAGTTCTCCATATTATGCATGGACTTCCATCTGTATGGAAATTGCTTTTATTTTTTGATTTACCCTCCCGATTCTATTAGTGTCATTTCTTGCCTTCATTTAATTGGCTAAAGTTTCCCAGATAAAACATTTTAATTATTCATCATTTATTCGGTCTAGAATGTATACTATCTTCTTCTTAGACCTCGAACTACGCAGTAGTAATAATCTGCTAAACGGACAGTCGCAACACATTAACAAAAAGAGCTTCTTAGTGGCGTAACAGAAGTGTAGTATTTGTTTTAAGATGCAAATGAGAAACATCTTAGCACAGAACCCGGAGTTCCAAACTACAACATTTTTGTTAAATTATTTTGAGTACATTAAGTACTAGTGATTTTCTAAGCGTAGCTTAGATGTGGCACAAGGCCGAAAGTATGGGGCATCCAGTAAGGATCGAACTCACTACATTAAGTACTAGTGAGCAAGCCCAAATGACTTGATTCACTTTATAGTTCAACCCAAAAGAAGGTTAACCAATCATCAGGCGTAAAATATTCAATCCGTCTTGTATAAAGGCGGCCATCTTGATTACTCTCTCCGAATGTCCAATGCCAACCTGTCAGAAGCAAAGATGACCAGAACAGAAGGAAGAACTACGCTCTGCTACTTTATTGAGATATCCACTGCTAACCTGAACTACGCTTCCCTACTGTCTTCGAAATATTCACTGCCAACCTCTGGATTCTATACTCAAAGACTACCGTCATCATGAACAACACTGTCTTACTTAATAATAAAACAAAAAATATAAATATACAACACAATGTGTCTGAAAATTTTAATTTGTTAAGATTTTTTTATTTTGGCTCAAAGTTGGGCTCAAATACAAATCAAATAGATTTCGGAATCCTATTGAAAAAATGGGTCGAAATAATTTCATAACTGTAATTTGATACTAGCAGTCCAGTAAAATGTCCAATATTTGTAGCTTTCATTATAAAAATATTGTATATGTTTTGATAAAACCTGAAACCAAAATATAGCCGAAGGGTATTAATAATATTATATATATATATATATATATATATATATATATATATATATATATATATATATATATATATATATATACCCAAGTACATACCCAAGTATAGGATTAGTGTATACGGAATAAATTCCAATAACTAACAAATACTATTCATAAACGAGTGCGAAATACAGAGTAGAGCAAATATAATCATTTATTCGAAAATGATAACATAAAAATGTTATGAAATCCCTACAAAAATAGCCATTTTGTTTCAACACTTCTGGTGTCTTATCAAGCGATACACCATCACTTGAGAAGACACCAGAAGTGTTGAAACAAAATGGCTATTTTTGTAGTGATTTCATAGCATTTTTATGTTATCATTTTCGAATAAATGATTATATATATATATATATATATATATATATATATATATATATATATATATATATATATGAGGAAAAATATGGAAAAACAAAAAATACGAATATGCAAGTTTACTGATTTTAATGTTGTTTCAATGTCGACGTCAGATGTTTCGGTCTAGTAGACCTTCTAGTAGACCGTGGTCGCATTTCAAAACGGAACGCTGATCTTAAAATTCAGTCATTTTGTTTTGATTATTCTTTTGTCTATCGTCTTTTCATGTTGACTTGAATATCGTCTAATTTTAATTATGTTTTAATAACTATGCCCTGAAGAAGGTCTACTAGACCGAAACGTCTGACGTTGACATTGAAACAACATCAAAAACAGTAAACTTGCATATTCGGATTTTTTGTTTTTCCATATTTTTCCTCATACTGTCGGATCTATATCCACATATTTGCTGACATATATATATATATATATATATATATATATAAAACCACAATTTTAATAACATAGAATTAATATATAATCTCATTAATCAAGCACTACCCAAATTTTTCACCCATACATGACAGGATATCTACCAACCTCCCTACACGGTCAAATATGGCACAAGGCCGAATTTAATGTGAGACATCCGAGCCCGTATGTTCATCAAAAATATCCCTGTAAACCCCGTATGAAACGGGGTCAGATAGCTTTTTCCCGAGACGAGACTCTGCCCTTCGACATACCCTCGACTGGGGATTCTCTCTTCCCGGAGGCAGAGAGTTTAACCATCACAGCTAGAGACGAATCTCCAACTGCAGACCATACATGATAGACGTGCTTGCAGACGTGCTGAGGTTTCACACTTATACACACACTCATATATACACATACACACATCATACACACTCCCAAAGAACTAAAAGATAACATACACTTCTCCTTCCCAGCAACCAATAAAACTGTCAAAATGATCAAGGAGAGAATTCTGAGTGTCGGGTATCTCCCAACCTCAATCTTGAAAACAATTTGAAACAGGCCGTGTCACTAATACAAGGTCTGACCAAAATTAACGATAAAAAAACAAATGAAAACTAGAGATAAATTTCCCTTTCTTCAGAGTTCACTACTACTAAAAAACAGGGAACCTAACTGAAATAATAAAACAAAAAAATATATATATATACAACACAGTGTGTCTGAAAATTTTAATTTGTTAAGATTTTTTTATTTGGGCTCAAATACAGATCAAATAGATTTCGGAATCCTAGAGAAAGTTGATAATCTAAAGAACAAGCCGGTAACGAACATGTTTCACTTTTATTAAATCTTCACCAGAGACTGCGATATGGAGGAAAAAGAAGAAAGAAATACTGGCATTTTTACTTTTGAGTTGTTTGATTTTCATTGGTTAACAAGTCGAATGCATTAGAAACTTGATTGGTCAATGAAAATCAAACACAAATGTAAAAAACAGACTTCTTTTATACATTCGTGTATATATATATATATATATATATATATATATATATATATAGTATAACAATGAAATATCTTAAAGTAATTGTCGAACTTAGCCCATTTCGTTATATATATATATATAACGAAATGTGCCGGTAAATGTCGTTAATACTCTTTATTATTTACCGGCCTGAACATCCGAGAAATTTCATAGAAAACATACGTCCTCCGACAGGAATCGAACCCGTATCCTACACGGAACCGTCATATAGCCTGACGTGCTATATACCACGTTAGCTAACCAGACGCTCTTTTGTATTTAAACTAGTACAGTACGGTGGTTAACGAAGTTTAATCACCTGATGAGACACCTTTAGACGTCGAAACAAATATGCATTTTTGTCGTAGTATCTTGCATGTTCCAATGTGACAGGTTATAATAAATATATATATATATATATATATATATATATATATATATATATATATATATATATATATATATATATATATATATATTCACCTAAATGGATCTTTATTTTTAGATTCATGTACAATCTTCTTAGTATCGTTTTAAAGGAAAATGTAATTTACCATATTGATGCATATTCATGTATTCCAAGTACTTTCGACATTATATTTTTTTTTAAACTATTTAAGGCTATTAGTTAAAAGCTATATATTTTTAACTATCTTCTGTAAGCATTTTAAACATTCGTGAAAATATCTGTATTAAAAAATTGAAACAAATCAAAATAAAATTAATTATGAATGCTGCACAAATGTTTTAGAATGTTTACAGTAGATAGTTTGAAATATCTACGTTTTAATAGTCTCAAATAGTTACTTTTTTAAATGTCGAACGTACTCGAAATAAATTAATATGCATCAATATGGTAACTTTCTTCTTCCTTTAATAAGGACACTAAGAAGTGTGTCCTTGAATATAAGACAAAACTTGTCTAAATTATTTAATGAGACATGTCTTAATGAAAAATTCACGCAATGTATATATATATAATTAATTATTACTATTATATATATATATAATTACTATTATATATATATATATATATATACATACATATATACATATATATATATATACATACATATATATATACACATATATATATATACATACATATATATATATATATATATATATTTTAGAATTGGACATAGTCCGACAATTTATTTAAAGACATTTATGACAAAATGCTTAAATACTTGTATCTATAAAAAGAACGTTAAACATAATATATATAAATGTCTTTAAATAAATTGTCGGACTATGTCCAATTCTAAAATATATGACGTCATTTATTTACATTTGATACGCTAGAGCAGATATGAATAGAAGAGATTCATGGAAGATTTAAGTTTAAAGATAGTAAAATCGACCATGCTAACCAGACGTTGCTCTGTGGCCGAAAGGTTAAGGCACATCACGCGAAATGATGATTCCGTATAGGATACAGGTTCGATTCCTGTCGGAGAGCGAAAATATTCTATGAAAATTTCTCGGACATTCAGGCCGGTAAATGTTATTTAATACTGTTTATTATAAAACAGAGCATTTGCTTAAATACTTGTATCTATAAAAAGAACGTTAAACATAATATATATATAAATGTCTTTATATATATATATATATAATTAATTATTACTATTATATATATATATATATATATATATGTATATATATATATATATATATATATATATATATATATTGATTATTTCAAATCCTCCTAATTATTTCTATCTGTATATCCTTGCTTGAACCGGCTTCTATTGATCTGGAATGAGCGGCTTGAGGATAGTAGTCATAGCTCGTGCAGGCACAGTCCTATGGGTAAAGAGAAACTCGCATGAGTTCCACCACGGAATATGTGATCGAGCGGTGCTATATCGAGTCCAATTCGTTACCGCTTCGTCACCGAGGCCCGTTGGTACAGTTGGTATGACGTTTGCCTACTATCGTAATTGTTCGAGTTTCAATTCTCGGCAGTGGATGCGCACTGCTGATGAGTCCCAAATATAGGACGAAACGGCCGTCCAGTGCTTTCTGCACTCTGTTGAGGTTTCTTCTATACTCCATGAATTAGCTAGAAGACAAAAGAAGGCAGCCATGTTAGAAGGTAAGTCACTAGACTTCTACACCTACCATAATGGACCTGCTAGACTCATTAGGCACTCTCCTATAAAGTGAGGTAAAATTAGCTGGCCTTATTTTCCAAGAAGACACAAGAAGGCAGCCATGTTAGTAGGTAAGTCACTAGACTTCTACACCAACCATTATTGGACCTGCCAGACTCATTAGGCACTCGCCTCTAAAGTGAGGTAAAATGAGCTGGCCTGATTTTCCAAGAAGACACAAGAAGGCAGACATGTTAGAAGGTGAGTCACTTCACTTCTACACCTACCATAATGGACCTGCCAGACTCATTAGGCACTAACCTATAAAGTGAGGTAAAATTAGCTGGCCTGATTTTCCAAGAAGACACAAGAAGGCAGCCATGTTAGAAGGTAAGTCACTTGACTTCTACACCTACCATAATGGACCTGCTAGACTCATTAGGCACTCTCCTATAAAGTGAGGTAAAATTAACTGGCCTGATTTTCCAAGAAGACACAAGAAGGCAGCCATGTTAGCAGTTAAGTCAATTGACTTCTACACCTACCATAATGGACCTGCCAGACTCATTAGGCACTCTCCTATAAAGTGAGGTAAAATTAACTGGCCTGATTATCCAAGAAGACTCAAGAAGGCAGCCATGTTAGCAGGTAAGTCACTTGACTTCTACACCTGCCATAATGGACCTGCCAGACTCATTAGGCACTCTCCTCTAAAGTGAGATAAAATTAGCTGGCCTGATTTTCCAAGAAGACACAAGAAGGCAGCCATGTTAGCAGGTAAGTCACTTGACTTCTCCACCTATCATAATGGACCTGCCAGACTCATTAGGCACTCTTCTATAAAGTGAGGTAAAATTAGCTGGCCTTATTTTCAAAGAAGACACAAGAAGGCAGCCATGTTAGTAGGTAAGTCACTAGACTTCTACAACTACCATTATTGGACCTGCCAGACTCATTAGGCACTCCCCTCTAAAGTGAGGTAAAATTAGCTTGCCTGATTTTCCAAGAAGACACAAGAAGGCAGCCATGTTAGAAGGTAAGTCAATTGACTTCTACACCTACCATAATGGAACTGCCAGACTCATTAGGCACTCTCCAATAAAGTGAGGTAAAATTAACTGGCCTGATTTTCCAAGAAGACTCAAGAAGGCAGCCATGTTAGCAGGTAAGTCACTTGACTTCTACACCTACCATAATGGACATGCCAGACTCATTAGGCCCTCTCCTCTCAAGTGAGATAAAATTAGCTCGCCTGATTTTCCAAGAAGACACAAGAAGGCAGCCATGTTAGCAGGTAAGTCACTTGACTTCTACACCTACCATAATGGACCTGCCAGACTCATTAGGCACTCTCCTATAAAGTGAGGTAAAATTAACTGGCCTGATTATCCAAGAAGACTCAAGAAGGCAGCCATGTTAGCAGGTAAGTCACTTGACTTCTACATCTACCATAATGGACCTGCCAGACTCATTAGGCACTCTTCTATAAAGTGAGGTAAAATTAGCTGGCCTTATTTTCCAAGAAGACACAAGAAGGCAGCCATGTTAGGAGGTAAGTCACTATACTTCTACAACTTCCATTATTGGACCTGCCAGACTCATTAGGCACTCCCCTCTAAAGTGAGGTAAAATTAGCTGGCCTGATTTTCCAAGAAGACACAAGAAGGCTGCCATGTTAGCAGTTAAGTCAATTGACTTCTACACCTACCATAATGGACCTGCCAGACTCATTAGGCACTCTCCTATAAAGTGAGGTAAAATTAACTGGCCTGATTTTCCAAGAAGACTCAAGAAGGCAGCCATGTTAGCAGGTAAGTCACTTGACTTCTACACCTACCATAATGGACCTGCCAGACTCATTATGGACTCTCCTCTAAAGTGACATAAAATTAGCTGCCCTGATTTTCCAAGAAGACACAAGAAGGCAGCCATGTTAGCAGGTAAGTCACTTGACTTCTACACCTACCATAATGGACCTGCTAGACTCATTAGGCACTCTCCTATAAAGTGAGGTAAAATTAACTGTCCTGATTTTCCAAGAAGACACAAGAGGGCAGCCATGTTAGCAGTTAAGTCAATTGACTTCTACACCTACCATAATGGACCTGCCAGACTCATTAGGCACTCTCCTATAAAGTGAGGTAAAATTAACTGGCCTGATTTTCCAAGAAGACTCAAGAAGGCAGCCATGTTAGCAGTTAAGTCAATTGACTTCTACACCTACCATAATGGACCTGCCAGACTCATTAGGCACTCTCCTATAAAGTGAGGTAAAATTAACTGGCCTGATTTTCCAAGAAGACTCAAGAAGGCAGCCATGTTATCAGGTAAGTCACTTGACTTCTACACCTACCATAATGGACCTGCCAGACTCATTATGGACTCTCCTCTAAAGTGACATAAAATTAGCTGCCCTGATTTTCCAAGAAGACACAATAAGGCAGCCATGTTAGCAGGTAAGTCACTTGACTTCTACACCTACCATAATGGACCTGCTAGACTCATTAGGCACTCTCCTATAAAGTGAGGTAAAATTAACTGTCCTGATTTTCCAAGAAGACACAAGAGGGCAGCCATGTTAGCAGTTAAGTCAATTGACTTCTACACCTACCATAATGGACCTGCCAGACTCATTAGGCACTCTCCTATAAAGTGAGGTAAAATTAACTGGCCTGATTTTCCAAGAAGACTCAAGAAGGCAGCCATGTTAGCAGGTAAGTCACTTGACTTCTACACCTACCATAATGGACCTGCCAGACTAATTAGGCACTCTCCTCTGAAGTGACAAAAAATTAGCTGGCCTGATTTTCCAAGAAGACACAAGAAGGCAGCCATGTTAGCAGGTAAGTCACTTGACTTCTACACCTACCATAATGGACCTGCCAGACTGATTAGGCACTCTCCTATAAAGTGAGGTAGAATTAACTGGCCTGATTTTCCAAGAAGGCAGCCATGTTAGCAGGTAAGTCACTTGACTTCTACATCTACCATAATGGACCTGCCAGACTCATTAGGCACTCTCCTATAAAGTGAGGTAAAATTAACTGGCCTGACTTTCCAAAAAGGCAGCCATGTTTACAAGAAAGTCACTTGACTTCTACACCTACCATAATGGACCTCCCAGACTCATTACGCACTCTCCTATAAAGTGAGTTAAAATTAGCTGGCCTTATTTTCCAAGAAGGCACCCATGTTAGCAAGAATGTCACTTGACTTCTACACCTACCATAATGGACCTGCCCGACTCATTAGGCACTCTCCTATAAAGTGAGGCAAAATTATCTGGCCTGATTTTCCAAGAAGGCAGCTATGTTAGCAAGAAAGTCACTTGACTTCTACACCTACCATAATGGACCTGCCAGATCATTAGGCACTCTCCAATAAAGTGACGTAAAATTAACTGGCCTGATTTTCCAAGAAGACTCAAGAAGGCAGCCATGTTAGCAGGTAAGTCACTTGACTTCTACACCTACCATAATGGACCTGCCAGACTCATTAGGCCCTCTCCTCTAAAGTGAGATAAAATTAGCTGGCCTGATTTTCCAAGAAGACACAAGAAGGCAGCCATGTTAGCAGGTAAGTCACTTGACTTCTACAGCTACCATAATGGACCTGCCAGACTCATTAGGCACTCTCCTATAAAGTGAGGTAAAATTAACTGGCCTGATTTTCCAAGAAGGCAGCAATGTTAGCAGGTAAGTCACTTGACTTCTACATCTACCATAATGGACCTGCCAGACTCATTAGGCACTCTCCTATAAAGTGAGGTAAAATTAGCTGGCCTTATTTTCCAAGAAGACACAAGAAGGCAGCCATGTTAGCAGGTAAGTCAGTTGACTTCTACACCTACCATAATGGACCTGCCAGACTCATTACGCATTCTCCTATAAAGTGAGGTAAAATTAACTGGCCTGACTTTCCAAAAAGGCAGCCATGTTAGAAAGAAAGTCACTTGACTTTCTACACCTACCATAATGGACCTGCCAGACTCATTAGGCACTCTCCTATAAAGTGAGGTAAAATTAACTGGCCTGATTTTCCAAGAAGACTCAAGAAGGCAGCCATGTTAGCAGGTAAGTCACTTGACTTCTACACCTACCATAATAGACCTGTCAGACTCATTAGGCACTCTCCTATAAAGTGAGGTAAAATTAGCTGGCCTGATTTTCCAAGAAGACACAAGAAGGCACCCATGTTAGCAGGTAAGTCACTTGACTTCTACACCTACCATAATGGACCTGCCAGACTCATTAGGCACTCTCCTATAAAGTGAGGTAAAATTAGCTGGCCTGATTTTCCAAGAAGACACAAGAAGGCAGCCATGTTAGCAGGTAAGTCACTAGATTTCTACACCTACCATAATGGCCCTGTCAGACTCATTACGCACTCTCCTATAAAGTGAGGTAAAATTAGCTGGCCTGATTTTCCAAGAAGACAGAAGAAGGCAGCCATGTTAGCAGGTAAGTCACTTGACTTCTACACCTACCATAATGGACCTGCCAGACTCATTACGCACTTTACTATAAAGTGAGGTAAAATTAACTGTCCTGATTTTCCAAGAAGGCAGCCATGTTAGCAAGAAAATCACTTGACTTCTACACCTACCATAATGGACCTGCCAGACTCATTAGGCACTCTCCTATAAAGTGAGGTAAAATTAACTGGCCTGACTTTCCAAAAAGGCAGCCATGTTAGCAAGAAAGTCACTTGACTTCTACACCTACCATAATGGACCTGCCAGACTCATTAGGCACTCTCCTCTAAAATGAGGTAAAATTAGCTGGCCTGATTTTCCAAGAAGACTCAAAAAGGCAGCCATGTTAGCAGGTAAGTCACTTGACTTCTACACCTACCATAATAGACCTGCCAGACTCATTAGGCTCTCTCCTATAAAGTGAGGTAAAATTAGCTGGCCTGATTTTCCAAGAAGACACAAGAAGGCAGCCATGTTAGCAGGTAAGTCACTTGACTTCTACACCTACCATAATGGACCTGCCAGACTCATTAGGCACTCTCCTATAAAGTGAGGTAAAATTAGCTAGCCTGATTTTCCGAGAAGACACAAAAAGGCAGCCATGTTAGCAGGTAAGTCACTTGACTTCTACACCTACCATAATGGACCTCCCAGATTCATTAGGCACTCGCCTATAAAGTGAGGTAAAATTAGCTGGCCTGATTTTCCAAGAAGACACAAGAAGGCATCCATGTTAGTAGGTAAGTCACTAGACTTCTACACCTACCATAATGGAGCTGCCAGACTCATTCGGCACTCTCCTATAAAGTGAGGTAAAATTAGGCGGCCTGATTTTCCAAGAAGACACAAGAAGGCAGCCATGTTAGCAGGTAAGTCACTTGACTTCTACACCTACCATATTGGACCTGCCAGACTCATTAGGCACTCTCCTATAAAGTGAGGTAAAATTAACTGGCCTGATTTTCCAAGAAGGCAGCCATGTTAGCAAGAAATGTCACTTGACTTCTACACCTACCATAATTGACCTGCCAGACTCATTAGGCACTCTCCAATAAACTGAGGTAAAATTAACTGGCCTGATTTTCCAAGAAGACTCAAGAAGGCAGCCATGTTAGCAGGTAAGTCACTTGACTTCTACACCTACCATAATGGACCTGCCAGACTCATTAGGCCCTCTCCTCTAAAGTGAGATAAAATTAGCTGGCCTGATTTTCCAAGAAGACACAAAAAGGCAGCCATGTTAGCAGGTAAGTCACTTGACTTCTACACCTACCATAATGGACCTGCCAGACTCATTAGGCACTCTCCTATAAAGTGAGGTAAAATTAACTGGCCTGATTTTCCAAGAAGGCAGCCATGTTAGCAGGTAAGTCACTTGACTTCTACATCTACCATAATGGACCTGCCAGACTCATTAGGCACTCTCCTATAAAGTGAGGTAAAATTATCTGGCCTTATTTTCCAAGAAGACACAAGAAGGGAGCCATGTTAGCAGGTAAGTCACTTGACTTCTACATCTACCATAATGGACCTGCCAGACTCATTATGCACTCTCCTATAAAGTGAGTTAAAATTAACTGGCCTGACTTTCCAAAAACGCAGCCATGTTATCAAGAAAGTCACTTGACTTCTACACCTACCATAATGGACCTGCCAGACTCATTAGGCTCTCTCCTATAAAGTGAGGTAAAATTAACTGTCCTGATTTTCCAAGAAGGCAGCCATGTTAGCAAGAAAGTCACTTGACTTCTACACCTACCATAATGGACCCGCCCGACTCATTAGGCACTCTCCTATTAAGTGAAGTAAAATTAACTGGCCTGACATTCCAAAAAGGCAGCCATGTTAGCATGCTAGTCACTTGACTTCTACACCTACCATAATGGACCTGCCAGACTCATTAGGGACTCTCCTATAAAGTGAGGTAAAATTAGCTGGCCTGATTTTCCAAGAAGACTCAAGAAGGCAGCCATGTTAGCAGGTAAGTCACTTGACTTCTACACCTACCATAATGGACCTGCCAGACTCATTAGGCACTCTCCTATAAAGTGAGGTAAAATTAACTGGCCTGATTTTCCAAGTAGGCAGCCATGTTAGCAAGAAATTCACTTGACTTCTACACCTACCATAATGGACCTGCCAGACTCATTAGGCACTCTCCAATAAAGTGAGGTAAAATTAACTGGCCTGATTTTCCAAGAAGACTCAAGAAGGTAGCCATGTTAGCAGGTAAGTCACTTGACTTCTACACCTACCATAATGGACCTGCCAGACTCATTAGGCCCTCTCCTCTAAAGTGAGATAAAATTAGCTGGCCTGATTTTCCAAGAAGACACAAGAAGGCAGCCATGTTAGCAGGTAAGTCACTTGACTTCTACAACTACCATAATGGACCTGCCAGACTCATTAGGCACTCTCCTATAAAGTGAGGTAAAATTAATTGGCCTGATTTTCCAAGAAGGCAGCCATGTTAGCAGGTAAGTCACTTGACTTCTACACCTACCATAATGGACCTGCCAGATTCATTAGGCACTCTCCTATAAAGTGAGGTAAAATTACCTGGCCTGATTTTCCAAGAAGACACAAGAAGGCATCCATGTTAGTAGGTAAGTCACTAGACTTCTACACCTACCATAATGGAGCTGCCAGACTCATTCGGCACTCTCCTATAAAGTGAGGTAAAATTAGGCGGCCTGATTTTCCAAGAAGACACAAGAAGGCAGCCATGTTAGCAGGTAAGTCACTTGACTTCTACACCTACCATATTGGACCTGCCAGACTCATTAGGCACTCTCCTATAAAGTGAGGTAAAATTAACTGGCCTGATTTTCCAAGAAGGCAGCCATGTTAGCAGGTAAGTCACTTGACTTCTACATCTACAATAATGGACCTGCAAGACTCATTAGGCACTCTCCTATAAAGTGAGGTAAAATTAACTGGCCTTATTTTCCAAGAAGACTCAAGAAGGCAGCCATGTTAGCAGGTAAGTCACTTGACTTCTCCACCTACCATAATGGACCTGCCAGACTCATTACGCACTCTCCTATAAAGTGAGGTAAAATTAACTGGCCTGACTTTCCAAAAAGGCAGCCATGTTATCAAGAAAGTCACTTGACTTCTACACCTACCATAATGGACCTGCCAGACTCATTAGGCTCTCTCCTATAAAGTGAGGTAAAATTAACTGTCCTGATTTTCCAAGAAGGCAGCCATGTTAGCAAGAAAGTCACTTGACTTCTACACCTACCATAATGGACCCGCCCGACTCATTAGGCACTCTCCTATAAAGTGAGGTAAAATTAACTGGCCTGACTTTCCAAAAAGCCAGCCATGTTAGCATGCAAGTCACTTGACTTCTACACCTACCATAATGGACCTGCCAGACTCATTAGGCACTCTCCTATAAAGTGAGGTAAAATTAGCTGTCCTGATTTTCCAAGAAGACTCAAGAAGGCAGCCATGTTAGCAGGTAAGTCACTTGACTTCTACACCTACCATAATAGACCTGCCAGACTCATTAGGCACTCTCCTATGAAGTGAGGTAAAATTAGCTGGCCTGATTTTCCAAGAAGACACAAGAAGGCAGCCATGTTAGCAGGTAAGTCACTTGACTTCTACACCTACCATAATGGACCTGCCAGACTCATTAGGCACTCTCCTATAAAGTGAGGTAAAATTAACTGGCCTGATTTTCCAAGTAGGCAGCCATGTTAGCAAGAAATTCACTTGACTTCTACACCTACCATAATGGACCTGCCAGACTCATTAGGCACTCTCCAATAAAGTGAGGTAAAATTAACTGGCCTGATTTTCCAAGAAGACTCAAGAAGTTAGCCATGTTAGCAGGTAAGTCACTTGACTTCTACACCTACCATAATGGACCTGCCAGACTCATTAGGCCCTCTCCTCTAAAGTGAGATAAAATTAGCTGGCCTGATTTTCCAAGAAGACACAAGAAGGCAGCCATGTTAGCAGGTAAGTCACTTGACTTCTACAACTACCATAATGGACCTGCCAGACTCATTAGGCACTCTCCTATAAAGTGAGGTAAAATTAATTGGCCTGATTTTCCAAGAAGGCAGCCATGTTAGCAGGTAAGTCACTTGACTTCTACATCTACCATAATGGACCTGCCAGACTCATTAGGCACTCTCCTATAAAGTGAGGTAAAATTAGCTGGCCTTATTTTCCAAGAAGACTCAAGAAGGCAGCCATGTTAGCAGGTAAGTCACTTGACTTCTACACCTACCATAATGGACCTGCCAGACTCATTACGCACTCTCCTATAAAGTGAGTTAAAATTAACTGTCCTGATTTTCCAAGAAGGCAGCCATGTTAGCAAGAAAATCACTTGACTTCTACACCTACCATAATGGACCTGCCAGACTCATTAGGCACTCTCCAATAAAGTGAGGTAAAATTAACTGGCCTGATTTTCCAAGAAGACTCAAGAAGGTAGCCATGTTAGCAGGTAAGTCACTTGACTTCTACACCTACCATAATGGACCTGCCAGACTCATTAGGCCCTCTCCTATAAAGTGAGTTAAAATTAACTGGCCTGACTTTCCAAAAAGGCAGCCATGTTAGCAAGAAAGTCACTTGACTTCTACACCTACCATAATGGACCTGCCAGACTCATTAGGCACTCTCCTATAAAGTGAGGTAAAATTAGCTAGCCTGATTTTCCAAGTAGACACAAGAAGGCAGCCATGTTAGCAGGTAAGTCACTTGACTTCTACACCTACCATAATGGACCTGCCAGACTCATTAGGCACTCTCCTATAAAGTGAGGTAAAATTAGCTTGCCTACTTTTCCAAGAGGACACAAGAAGGCAGCCATGTCAGTGGGTATTTCATACCACTTCCCAACAAGCCAGGTACAAACGAATGCGAATCCCCATCGGACAATCAGCCTAATGATTCATATAACAAAACTTATCATCCAAATTCCGATGAGTAGCGCGCGCAGCAGAGTCAAACCGGAAATCGGACAAGAACATTGCGTGTTCGCTAACGAGATTGAAACAAGGAACGCAATATTTATGCTCAGAACGATATCAGTAAGAGTAATTGCAGTGTTGCAGCCCAGAACAGACACTGGGTTTGTTTTCAAGGTGCAACTTCTGCCAGTCAAATGCTTGTGTCTTAAAACTGACACTTTGGCGAGTTCGTTAACTTAGAAATAAAACCAAGCGACGATTATAGCTGTTGCAGCATACCTACAGGAGATAATGGATATTCCCCATTCACATAAATGCAGTAGTAAATACTGTATGTTGCTCTGCAGTCAGAGATTCGTCTCCAGCTGTGCTGCTCAAACTCTCTACCTCCGGGCTGAGAGGATCTCCAAACGAGGTTATGTCAAAGGGTAGAGTCTCGTCACAGCAAACAGCTACTCGACACCGTTTTATACAGGGTCTACGAGGAATGTTTGGCCGAGACTACGGGCTCGGATACCCTACATTAAGTTTGGCCTTGTGCCACATCTGAACGCGTAGGGCGGTTGGTAGATATTCTGCAGTTGGAGATTCGTCTCCAGCTGTGCCAATCAAACTCTCTACCTCCGGGCAGAGAGGATTCCCAGAAGAGGCTATGTCGAAAGGCAGAGTCTAGTCTCGGGAAACAGCTAACCTACCCGTTTTATATGGGGTCTACTGGAACTTTTTGGCTGAGCCTACGGGCTCGGAGATACCGCACATTAAATTCGGACTTGTGCCACATCTGACCGGGTGAGTCGGTTGGTAGATATCCTGCATTTGGAGATTTATTGTGAAATTCACTTGACTCACTTCTAGCAGTTGACTACTACTTCTACGCGCTGCTGGCGAATCTTATATGTGTTGTTCTTGTCCTAAGTATTATTGTCCATTACCTATGTTTGTGTGATTATTGTGTTTATTAACTTTCCCTAGCTTACAAAAATAGCATTGGTCAATTTTTATTCGGTTTTAAAGCTTCTGCTATAGACAGGCGAGATAGAGATGACGCGAAGTGAACCGTCTAACGAACGTCTTCCTTTTGCGTAGCAACAAACGGTCTTCTCTATCTCTCTGTGCCGTTCTATGTTTTCGGCTGCTAGTTGCCACATTCTTATTGAGAACATTGTTCTTCATGTTGTCAGCTTTATCTAAAAAAGTAATTCATCAAGAACTCAGAGTCTTGCTTCACCCAGGAACCTACTTTATCAGCATCGTTTAAACTGGTTCTTGGAAAGACCACTCCATTAAACTGATCTTATTTGCCAAGGCAGATTATTGCCAAAGCGAATTCTGTGCCGTGTTGCAAGTGGTTCCTTAGCAATATATCCCCTGGCAGATGATATTGCTACACGTTCCAAATGCAGAAGGATGTGTATTGATGTTTTATAAATTATAGCAAAGGGGCTTGATAAAGTAGGTCAGAAAGATCTACTGGAACGGCTGTGTAACTTTTAAATATATGGGAAGGATGTTACAATAATGCAGAACCGATACTGACAACAAACAACCTACATATGTATAGAAAATGAATTCAGTAAATCAACAAAAAAAGAAGGGGTGTAAGACAAGGATGTGTCTTCCCAACGCCCTTTTCCAGTGGATAAAGGCGTTGGTTAGATCCTTAAAGTCACATGGTACAGTGGATAAATGCGTTGGTTAGATCCTTAAGGTCACATGGCACAATGGATAAATGCGTTGGTTAGATCCTTAAGGTCACATGGCACGGTGGATAAAGGCGTTGGTTAGGTCCAGTGACAAGACCCAAAGAGTTGTGGGTTCAATACCTGGTTAAGGCAGTGGAGAACTTGGAGAGGGGAATTAACAGGAGATAACTGATAACTAGAACAGTCTACGCCAGCGAGCGAAATAAAGAGTTCAGTTCGACATTCCAACCATCTGAAGAAGACCAGAGCGTACAACGGCCGAAATGTTGTGATAAATATGTCAACAAATATGTGGACGATAGTCCGAATAATGTAAATAGTGTACATAATACCTAATCTCAGAAATATATACAGATACTCAATTTTCTGGTACTTTTTCACCTTCCTCATTTGGAACATTACACTCTGAAGTTCATTATTTTTAGGATCAAAATCTCGAGCTAACGCAGAAAACTCCTCCAGCAAGATGAGAAAATTTATCTCTGAAATCAACATGCATGCTGT
>OZ038513.1:60592240-60594740 GCA_964036315.1 Acanthosepion esculentum | reverse complement strand
GAAAAGACCGAACACAACGTTGTGGAGGCGGGGGGAGATTTCTAAAAACAGGATATCGCTTCAGAGAAAGAGGAATCAGGATAATGTATAGCTTTTCATGTATAGCTGAAAGAGAAAAATCAGAATGACATTTGGTGCGAATCATGCTATTTCAAGTATCTGGGGAAGCGTCTAAAATAAATTCAATGCTAGTTATTTTGCAAAATACCTGGCCTTCACTCTAAAATAAATTAAATGCAAATCATTCTGTAAAGTACCTCGCGTACCCTGTAAAATAATTTCTAGCTAACTAGTAAATTTGCATATAAAATTCTGCGATTTCTTTTAGTCCGTTTCTCACACCTTCTAAAATAGCCATACATTGGCCAATCGAAAAAAAATTGAGGGGAGAAGTGCAAACAGCTATGGGGGTACAAAGTTTAGTTGGTTTTACTAGGGAGGCGTAGCTTAGTACAATATATTTTCATTCCTTTTTTTAGTCAAATTAAAAGTTTTATTATTTGTCATACAAAATACTCCCACTACTTTAAAAACAATTTAATGATTAAAACAACAAATACTTATTTAATAAAAAAAAACAAATATTGTTTTCTGTATATCTTTTCTTTAAGTTTTTAATTTTATCGATTGGTTTGCGAAATTGACCGAAAAGTAGAGTTTGTCAGTCTCGGCAAAAAATGTTAACGATAACTTCAACAATACTAAATAATGTGAGCATTTCAACACGCGTGGGCGTGTTGCAAAATATTCTAGTTTTGTAAAATACCTGACCCACACACTAAAATAAATTCAGTGGTATTCATTCTGTAAAGTACAGTTAATCTAATTCGTTCCAGGAGGACCTTCGTAACCCGAAATGTTCGTAAAGCGAAACTATTTTTCCAATAGGAATCAATATAGAAAAAAAAAGTCACAGTACAATAAAATTGGAAAAGAAAAGCACGCCACAGCACACGAATGTATACAACACGGCAGTCGACTCAGAAATTATTTCGTTTGGGTTAACTCGGTTCGGCAATTTTATTCGACAACCGAAATTTTTGTTCGATAACCGAGACCTTTTCATCTCGAATTTTCTATTCGTAAACCGATTTGTTCGACGTGTAAAACGTTCGAGAACCGAGGTTGCACTGTATCTGCTAAACACTCTCAGATAAATTCAGTGTCAGCCATTTTGTAAAATACTTGGCCCACGCTCTAAAATAAATTCACTGCAAATCATTTTGTAAAGAACCAGTCGTGGCATGTAAAATAAATTCGATTCTAGTCATTTTAGCTTCAATTTAAGTGGTAATATAATCGATTTAAAATCAAAATTTACTCTCGTTCTTTTTAAATAAAAAAAAAATATTTATCATTACCTCTTTTGACTGTTATAATTTATTAATATTGAAACGTGATTTTGCGTCCAAACCCATATCCATTATTGATTAAATGTCACACGATTCAGCACTGACATGATTCAATTATCTTACCCTCTTTTGTAAGCATAGAGAACAGAAAATAATACGTCTAAACAAATAATAGTTACAAATCGTCCAGAAAGACCAAAGACGCAAGATATACACCAATATACAAACTTAAAGCCTGTAGCAATGAAACTAAATGTCGACTTGCGCCTTTTCCTATCCATCGATGTCTGATCGATTGCATTTCTATTCAACCGACGTTAATCGATAGACAGACTGAATCAACCCCCAACTATTGTTGTCCAGCCATCAGAGCACTGAAAAGAACGACAATGAACATCCTCTTGAAAGGGGTTCATTTGCATTTTTTTCCCGATGGGATCATGCTGACTGTCTTCTGTCGCCAACAGATGTCTCGACAATTGATATTATTATCACAATTTCGGTTCGACGTGCTGAGTATATTAAGGCAATATTAGGAACTAAGCATTGGTAAGGTAGAAAGTGGAAAATGGCGTTGATGTACTGAGCTACGACCACGCATGTGCAAACGAAAAACAATTGTCAGAATAAGCATTGATATTAATTATAGCTTCTTAGTTTACACATGCTGATTATATCAGTGCATTGACTATTTCCGTCCAGGGTAAGACGATAAACTACATCCGGCAACAAGGCCCCCTGATCTGGCGGTTTTGAGGAGCGCGGAACCACCTCTTCATTGCTGGTGTTCCCAGGTCCAACCTGACTCTTGGTGGTAGCACCTGTTAGGGTGGCAGCTATGGGCAAATAGTTAACCCCCAAACTGGGAGTCAAGACACTATGAAAGTGTAAAATAGGTTTATATACCAGCAATACATTTTTGTAAAAATTTATTACCAGCAATACCTTATTAGCAGCAATATATTTTCTGGGAAAATATTACCAGCAATAAAACTCTTGTTGGCATTAAATAACCTATCGTGGTTGACATTCTTATGTTTATACATTTTTTTTATAGATACAAATATTTAAGTAAATGCTCTGTTTATAATCAACAGTATTAACAACATTTACGGCTTGAATGTCCGAGAAATTGTCATAGAAAATAT